>CM055896.1:4110597-4578097 GCA_029582155.1 Panopea generosa | reverse complement strand
ACACATATATATATATATATATATATATATATATATATATATATATATATATACAAGTATTACTATTTGGGCTCTTTAGTTATAAGAAAAAGTAATTTATAAACATAACAAGAAGGCCTAGTTTTCAAAAAATGAGTAAAAATTCATCAAAATAAAAATTGATTTTTAGTTGTTATATTTTCTGCCATAGCAATAAATACATAAGAAAATAACATATTCGTGACACTTGTATTGATGAATGACAACGAATATACAAAATATGATGTATTTCAATCATTTACAAGAGTTCTGCCCCTTTCAGTTGTTGTTGTTGGTGTTGGTGGTGGTGGTGGTGTTGGTGTTGGTGTTGTTGTTGTTGGTGGTGGTGTTGTTGTTGGTGGTGGTGGTGGTGTTGTTGTTGTTGGTGGTGGTGGTGTTGTTGTTGTTGGTGGTGGTGGTGGTGTTGTTGTTGGTGTTAGTGGTGGTGGTGGTGGTGTTGTTGGTGGTGTTGTTGTTGTTGGTGGTGGTGGTGGTGGTGGTGTTGTTGTTGGTGGTGGTTTTGTTGTTGTTGTTGGTGTTGTTGTTGGTGGTGTTGTTGTCACGTTTGGTGTTTATGTTGTTGGTGTTGTTGTATGGTGTTTAGCGTCGCTTTCAACAATTTTTCAGTCATATCGCGACGGTGTATACTTGAGACAGTATTCTAAGCGCTGTCACGCTGGAGTATCATGCCGCAGACACATGGTATGATACCCCACCCAGTCACATTATACTGACACCGGGCCGACCAGTACCATTTTTTAAAGGTATGACCCGGTCGGGGATTGAACCCACGACCTTCCGCATGCGAGACGGACGCTCTACCACTAGACCACCACGGTCTGTCCCTTTGAGGAATAGAAACGAAATTAAGGGTTTGTACAGAAACTGTGATATTCTAGTTTTATATATGTATCGTTAAGATATATAATTTTCAGAAAAAAATAATTGAATAAAAATTTATTTAAAAATATGCCGCGTGTCCCTTAAGAAGGAAGCGATGTTTTCAGTTTTATATTTAAAGTAGGACTGTTTGACATTGACGTATTGTAAACTGTTCACGGAAGCTGACAAAATGCTTACGTGTTTAATTAATTATTGAGCAAGTTTTTTCCGACTGCACTCCCAAGATGTACGCACGTTTGGGAACACATTCAAATGATAGATTATTATTTGTTTTCATAAAATCTGTATTCAATAATATTTATGTAACTACTCAAATGGAATTAATCAAACACGGCGTATTTGCATCAATTATTGATTTGTATGAATGTTATAAATACTGTATGGTATTTATAGTCGCTAAGTCATATCGCGACGGTATTCTCAGAGCTGTAACAGTCCGCAGACACGTGGTATGATACCCCACCCAGTCACATTATACTGACACCGGGCCGACCAGACCTGGAACTATCCTCTAATGCTGAGCGCCAAGTGATGAAACTTCTTATACCATTTTTATACCAAGTATTTGGTATGACCCGACCGGGGATTGAACCCGCGAACATCCATCTGCGACGTGGACGCTCTACCGCTGGACCACCGCTGCGGTTTGTAAGAATGTGCATCAATATACTTTAGATGCTGATTTGTGAATATTAAACACGATCAATATACACGTATCAGCATCCTATGAAGTTTTATGTTTTATGGAGAACATTTGTGCAATTGTGTTTTATAGAGGGCATATTAATGGAATGGTGATTGTACTATTGTGGTTTGTGGGAGAAGTAATCAACACTTTGTGGAGTTAATTAATTGTATTCGTTATTTGTAAATGTTAATATATCAAGTAGAGCACGTATAAAGTACGAATTATTAATAATAACACATGTAGCCGTAGAACAGCACAATACTTGTTTAAGTCCATTATTTGTGATGAATGTAGTATCGATGTTCAGTAACGAAGTTTCTAAAAATATTAAGTAATCGGAGTATTTCCAATTGTTATTAATTGAAGTAAATAAATTAAGTTGGTTATGGTTTTCCAACTTGAATTTAGAATATATGAACGTTTTTTGAAATCTTAGTAAGAATGGAAAATATCCACTTCTTAGAGACGGTATAATTACATTACGTCCGAACTCTTTGACTGCCGAAATTAGAATGTAATGTATCGACACTTTAGACATAACGTAGATGTATTAAAACTGTTGCCATAGAAATTAAGACACAACGCTGACCTGTTCGATAAGCCTTAAATGCAGATATAGAATAACAATAAAAGGTGCGAAACAGGTGTACACTATCTAAAAGCATAATCACATTGCGGTCTAAGATTACATAATAAAGACGGAAATTAGAAAATGTAATCTACTAAAGGAATTAATGAAATGTTCAACTTGATAAAACTGATATACAATAATAAGCCTTTGAATTAATATACAAAATGTGCAAGGCAGAGAAATAGCCTTGGAACAATATATGTACTCATATTTAAAGAAAAAAAATAATATCATGACGTTTTGTGTGTTTGATATTTTATATGAGAATATATGTGTCGTGGTAGTATATAGAAACTAGCTGTGTTATTGTGTGTTGTAGAGAGCATATGTGTTTTGGAATTATATACAGAATATAATATGATATAGTGTTTTATAGAGAATTTATTTGTAATGGCGTTTATAGAAAATATAATATATGTATTATGACGTGACAGGTTAGCTCAGTAGGCACAGGTTCAGACTTCAAACGGTTTGATCCTTTCGCGTCCGACATATGTTTATAGGTAACGCCTCTTTTAGTTAAAAAAAATATGTGAAGTATACAATTGCAATATCTTGAACTCAAAGTTAAAATAAACTTAAACGTAATTTGAAATAATATATCAAAGTTCTATTAATGAAATGTGCATTGTGTTATATCCAATAATGATAATGATAAGACTATAGTGGAGTGCGTGGTGCAGTGGTAGAGCAGGGACCTAGGATCGGAAGGTCGTGCGTTCGATCCTTTGCCGCGGCTATGTGTTTGCAGTTCTTGAACAAGAAACTGTTTTCCGCACACGCTTAATACTGGTTCTACACAGGAAGACTTCGAGTATGATATCCAGTTTTATTAGTGGAGGTATACCTCAGGTTATATATGGCATATACAGTTTTATTAGTGGAGGTATACCCCAGGTTATATATGGCATATGCAGTTTTATTAGTGGAGGTATACCCCAGGTTATATACGGCATATTCAGTTTCATTAGTGGAGGTATACCTCAGGTTATATATGGCATATCCAGTTTCATTAGTGGAGGTATACCTCAGGTTATATATGGCATATCCAGTTTCATAAGTGGAGGTATACCCCAGGTTATATATGGCATATCCAGTTTTATTAGTGGAGGTATACCCCAGATTATACATGGCATATCCAGTTTTATTAGTGGAGGTATACCCCAGGTTATATATGGCATATCCAGTTTCATTAGTGGAGGTATACCTCAGGTTATATATGGCATATACAGTTTTATTAGTGGAGGTAAACCTCAGGTTATATACGGCATATCCAGTTTTATTAGTGGAGCTATACAACATATTTCAAGTTATATACGGCATATCCAGTTTTATTATGTTGTTGTTGTTGTATGGTGTTTAGCGTCGCTTTAAACAATTTTTCAGTCATATCACGACGGTGTCTACTTGAGACAGTATTCTGAGCGCTGTCACACTGGAGTATCATGCCGCATACTCATGGTATGGTACCCCACCCAGTCACATTATACTGACACCGAGCCGACCAGACCCAGAACTGTCCTCTAAATGCTAAGCGCCAAGCGAGGAAGCTTCTAGTACCATTTTAAAAGTCTTTGGTATGACCTGGCCGGTGATCGAACCCACGACCTTCCGCATGCGAGGCGGACGCCCCACCACTAGACCACGCTGCGGTCTCAGTTTTATTAGTGGAGGTATACCTCAGAACGATTCTGAGTAGAACCACCGTTCGTCTGCAAGTAACTGGCAAACTTTCTCACATAAAGTTTTTGAAGCGAACGGGACTCGAACCTACGACCTTAGCGATGATAGATAAGTGATTTTAAGACAGTGCCTTAGATCACTCGGCCATGGAATACCCTCCTGGTTATATTTATCAATCCAGGAGACGTGAATTTGAATCCTCACCAGGCCACAGTATTGCGTCCAATTATCATTCAGTTCATGGTTAAGATTTCATACGGGTTGATTCTTTAATGTACATTTTATAGATAATGCCTCTTTCAGTTAAAAAAATATATGTGTTTTATTTAATTGCAATACACTAATTTGAGAATAGAATAAGCTTGGACATTATTTGAAGGAAGATATCAAAGTCATCTGAATGAAAAGTGCATTATGTTATACCCAATAATTATAATGATGAGACAATTGCGGCCTGCGTGATGCAGTGGTATAGCATCGGACCCAGGATCGGAGAGACGTGGGTTCGATCATTTGACACTGCTATATGTTGTGTCCTTGAGCAAGGCACTTTTTTCCGAACATGCTTAGTACCACAGGAAGACTTCGAGCGTAATTGCTCTTAGTTGGAATAACTTGTTACGAAGTCGAAGTAAAATCAATAAGGTTAAAACAAACAAATAACAAAATACTCACCGTCAAACACTTCGCCAGTGTCGTACACACAGTCTGCATGGTATTCTATCGCAGCGTCAATGATTTCAAGGCGAATGGCGTGAGTGACGTTGGCCGTTTCGATCCTCCATACACAGTTCAGGTTGCTGATCGGGTTAGAAATAAGAAAAATAATGAATATCGACAATCTTTGAACTGGGTGTATTATTACACATGTAATTAATTATAAAATTCTGTTATTGATTGGGTAATTGGGTTGCTATGTGCTTTGATGTTTCATGGAATATTTGCTTGATTAAATTGAGTTCTTTTGTTCAATAAAGACTGGTGCTTCCGTTTTTTTTTGTCGTTGTCGTCGATGTCGATAACTTACGGAGAATCGCTTCCGGGTTACGTTTTTCACAAAACAACTAACAACATCAATCCATAATTCATTGCAAATCAGTACGTTTTGTTTATTTTAGTTTCTTATGATATAACAAATAACACCGATACAAATATACCCGGCAGATCAAAGCTAGTCTGATATTGCGTTAATTTTCGTCTTTCAAAATTCATTTTAAAACTAACCATTGCCTTCTTTACCTCCAACATTGGAGAGCTACCAACAGAGGAGAGTTAAACATTTGAATAACGAAAAACGAATAACAAATATCAAAGTAACTGCTAGCATCATCTACCATTTAACAATGAATAACTGATCACTATTGCCTGTGACAATGTTTTATTAACTCCCTATGATACACAAATTTCACAACGTTCGATAATTGAGGGGGTGGGGGAACAATTGTCACATTGAACGCAAATGTTTTATTTAGGCACGCATAAGTCTAAAATTGCCCCTATTGTCATTGTCAAAACACAAGTCTCCTATAGGCATAGCACCACCACCGTGGGGTAGTCGCATAATGGCGGTTATACATTAAGTAATCATTGTTTCTTCTTCTTTAAAATTGCATTTTCCATATTTAAATGCTCATTCTTTTTAATGGCATTATTTATATATTTTGAACATTTTGAAAGCATCATCATGTTTGAATTGTGAATTTATGAAAAAAAAAATGATGCTTGGAAATTGAGGTATGAATACATGATTTCGGAAGTCTACATTCACTTTGCCAACAGTGTATACATTTCTTTCATTTGGGTCTCTTTATGAATAACAAGCGTTCGTTTTTTATTATTTTATTATAGAATAAAGAAGAGTAATCAATGGTGTGGTTACAAGGTAACACGGTAACCGAAAGTAATGATTCCCGGTTAAAGGGATAAGGATATATATGGTCCAAGTCGATTAACAAATATTTTTGGCGGTGGTACAGTAGATAGAACGTTGGTCGCTCATGCCAGAAGTTACGGGTTCGATTCCACGCCCTTTGAACTTTATTTTGAACTCGTGACCTCTAGTGTGATTGGCCAATACTATAACCACTGCACTGCCACCCCGTATACTTCCGTTACTGCACGCAACTCACTTATTATTTTAGTAATTGGTTAGCTGCCAATATTACTTTAAATATATTTGATATATTTATATGAACTGATGACTGTACATAATTTACTTTTAATAACTGTACAAAACGTTTCTTAACTAAATGGATAACTGTAGACAACTTACATTTTATGTGTTTGAATGGAAAATTGTACTCTACTTTCCTTCTGATAAATTTGAATGGAGAAACTAGTATATATATATATATTACATTTTTATATTTGAATGGAGAACAAAACACAACTTACTTTTGATGTATTCAATGACACAGCTTACTTTTGATGTATTTTAATGACACAACTTGCTTCTGATATAACTGTACACTATTTACTTTTTATAACTGTACGCAACTTACTTTTGATAACTGTACACAACTCACTTTTGATAACTGTACACAATTTACTTTTGATAACTGTACACAACTTACTTTTGATAAATGTACACAACTCACTTTTGATAACTGTACACAATTTACTTTTGATAACTGTACACAACTTACTTTTGATAACTGTACACAACTCACTTTTGATAACTGTACACAACTTACTCAGTTTTGATATACATTGTATTTTACAACTTATTTTTGATAGCTGTACACAACTCACTTTTGATAACTGTACACAACTTACTTTTGATAACTGAATGGATAGTTGATTGAGGTAAACACATTGAACGTCTCTGTGGCGGTGAGCACGGTGGTGGTTCCAGAACACTGGCATAATACTGAAATGTATACATTGTATATAAATTTTCATTTCATTGAGTTCAATCCCGGGTCTGTTGGGTGGATGAATGAATGAAACCCGGAGCTACCAAGCCCAGACGCTGTCAACAAGTAAGGACCAGTGCATTTAACAACTGGTAACTAAACAAACCGTTGAGGTTGTGTGTTCGAGACCAGGCCGGTCCACAAACTCCATGTGAGAAGTTGGTCAGTTACTTTTGGTGGTTCCACTCAGATTCATCCTGAGGTATTTCTCCCCCAAATAAAACTGGATATGCAACAAAAAAGTATATGACCTGGTGATCTTTGAAAATGGCGGTAAACCATTCTTCTCTAGAATCATACCAATATGGAATTAACTACCAGCTGCTTTATATAATTGTTTATATCATATTTTCCTTAAATGTGTCTGTAAACATTAGCCTACATTCTGTAAGACATTTTATGGTTTCCTTCTCGATATATCTTGTTATTATTTTCTTCATTTTTCTGTAGTTTCTGTTGTTTTAACGCGCGGCGTTAAGTGCATGTACTTGTCTGGGGGTGTCAGCTGTCGCGTACTGCTCCAGAAGTAGTGTACATGTTGTATGTATGTGTTATAATGATAACTTCCGTGTACTCACCAACCCCACCCACCAACCCTTTAATAATATACATGTATATGGAAAAGTAGCATTCACCTGTTTGTAGATGACTCGATATCAAGAAGACAACTGAAACAATCCGAATGAAGGCACCATTAGCAACATCCGCGAGCATCATGGGAATTTCTGAATAAGAATACATTATCAACATTAAAAATATAATAAACTAGATATAATAAAGTAGATTTAATAATAAAAGATAAAGATAATAATTATAGATATAATAATAATAATAATTTGATTATGATGAAATAAATAATAATAAAAAGAAGAAGAAGCAGATGATGATGATGAATAAGAAAAAGAAGAAGAAGAAGAAGAAGAATTAATACTCCGTCAAATTCTCTTTTATTGTAAGACTGAGACTGGACACCTATAAGGTTATATTATATATGAGGGATGCCTTATTTTGTGCATATTTCGAATTATTCGTAGAGGGAGACCTTACACCTCGTGACATGCACACCTCGTGCCAGGAGGCCATATTTTATTAGTGGTCGGAGACCTAACACGAATGCGTATAATGGCGTTATTACGAATTTTGATATAACCAATTTTATTCCGAAATTAACAATGATGCATATGGACAGATAAAATGATTAGAATCCGTATCCAGTACATTAGCTGTTACCATGGTAACAACATGACGTAAAATGCAGTAACTGTAGCATTGAAAGTGTGCCTTACTATGCAATTTAAATGAGAAAGCGACGTTTTAATGAGCGAAGAATGCAGACAATGTACCTGAACTTCCTGATATACTGCGTATTTAAATGGATACCGACCTCCAAACGCAGGTTTATAGGTAGGCGCTAGACACACTGTCACAGTTGTTAGGCAGAAAACAGAAGGGCGATGGACTTATTGGCACGCACGCCGTGTCAATAAAGGTACGTTAAAAGAAAAATAAAAAAGATAATAACGATGTTTATGTGAATGATGATGATGATAATGATGATGATGATTATGGTGATGATGATGATGATGACGATGATGATGGTGGTGTTGATGGTGGTAAAAATAACGATGATGACAATGATGGTGGTGGTAGTGGTGGTGGTGGTGGTGGTAGTGATGTTGATGCTGCTGCTGCTGCTGCTGCTGATGATGATGATGATGATGATGATGATGATGATGATGATGATGATGATGATGATGATGATGATGATGATGATGATGCTGATGCTGATGCTGATGCTGATGCTGATACTGATGATGATGATGATGATGATGATGATGATTGATGATGATTGATGATGATGATGATTATGATGATGATGATGATGATGATGATGATGATGATGATGATGATGATGATAATGATGATCGGTGGTGGATGGTGGTAGAGGTGGCGGTGGTAATGACGACATTCACTATAGTATTAATATAGTGATGATGACTTCCAACAAGTGTTCGGCCGCACATGTATTGATGTCGTGCAATTCGATTAAGTGTGCGTTTATCCATGTAAAGAAAAGAAAGTATATCCAGCCATTTTATACATTTAGTGCACTCTGTCATAGTTGTAGGTATTGTGTACCTTATGTTTGAACAGGTTGACATAATGTTCTTAAAGTGTACTGTACTTGGGAGATAGTTATTGCAAACATTATAAATGGTATCGATCTGTTGTTCTCAAACTTTGAACTTCGATATTAGTTTGCAATACACAAATTAATTAAATAGAAAGATTTGGTGGGTAAATAGAATGAAAGCAACATAAGTGCGTATATCCCCAGGGTTGTTTATACACCAAACATAATACAGTATTTTATATAACAATAGACAGTGACAGGCGCTTACACGAATGGTAGAGAGAGAGAGAGAGAGAGAGAGAGAGAGAGAGAGAGAGAGAGAGAGAGAGAGAGAGAGAGAGAGAGAGAGAGAGAGAGAGAGAAGAGAGAGAGGTACAAGGGAGAGAGGTACAAGAGAGAGAGAGAGAGAGAGAGAGAGAGAGAGAGAGAGAGAGAGAGAGAGAGAGGTACAAGAGAGAGAGAGAGAGAGAGAGAGAGAGAAATACACACACACAGTTATTGCTATTAAATATTATAGATTTCTCAGTGAATACTTTTATTTTTAAAAATATAATAATAATTACAAAAGGTCATAAAAACAACAAAATAAAGGTTGTTGATTAATGTGATATTGAAATATCCATCAAATTTCAACCGAGGACGCTGAAATCATCTTCTTTAACATCAGCCTGGCGTGTTGATTTTACAGATAAAGAGTAATCTGATACATGCTACAGCTTAGGGATGAAAATGTGACACGCACGTCATCAATTCTTAATGCTTATACGGATAATTAATTAATGGTCGTGTTTCTGGTTGGAACATTGTTGTTACTGGATACAGATATAGGTCGGGGCATGTGCAGTTATATAGATACTGTAATTGGGGAATGGTACACGAGGGCAAACTATAATGGAATCGATCTGGTCTCTTGGTACACAAGTCAAGTCGTACCAAAGGCATGTCGTCAGGCGCGTACCCGGGCTATATTGAAGTGGATTCAAGAATCTACGTTCCGAAAGTCGCCGGTTCAAGCCCCCTTCAAGCAAGGAAGTTAATTCTTCTTATTAACTGCAAAAATTCTTCAGTATTGTTTTCTAACCAGGAAGCGGGCTCAAGAATTATTAACATTAGCTCTAAAAATTTGAAACACTTAAATATGGGGTGCCGTTTTACTATTTAACCTCAATAAATGATATCACTCATTCGAATAGGTGATATCACTCATTCGAATAAGTGATGTCACTCATTCGAATGAGTGATATCACCTATTCGAATGGGCTTAAACACTGCTGGGTGATCGTTCTATCACGTTGAGTGCCATTTTCTCATTTTTAAACAAAAAAGTAATAATAACAAAATAAGTTAAACATTTGGAAGTTTGTTGATGTTTTCTTTAATGACCACCTGAACAGTGAATAAAGTCAGGTAAAAATCACAACTATACCAATGTCATGTATACGACATAGAAAATTCGTGTATTTTTTTGTTAAGTTCGACATTACCGTGGCCATGCAAAAAGAAATATCCATGTTACGATCATTGACTTTAGGACAGTTATGGAGGGAGAGAGAGAGAGAGAGACCGAAGCACATGCTCAACCCCACTCCAACCTGACCCCCCTCCCCCCCCCCCCCCCCCCCCCCCCCACACACACACACACACTTCCACCACCACCACCCCTCTCTCACACACACCCGGCTCCTACGCCTGTGAGATTATGTATTCAATTGTATATTGGCAATTGAAAATAATGTTAAAGGTCATAAACACAAACGTTTGCCGATAGTTTCAATATATAAAATCATTTATTTGAATTATTGGATTTGTTTTATTGGATTGTTGTCTAAGGTTGAACTTATATACCCGAGAATAACGCTTTTAAGGGTCTAAATTCTGTTTACTCCAAATGTAAACGTTTAGACTTTTATCCTTTGATAAAGTTCCACTTACAAAAGTTGCAATGACAGACAAGTTCAGGCAAGATACAACCAAACTCTCACAGCCAACCGTAATTACACCCTATGAAACACTTATCAGAATAGCAGAATGAAAAATTCTCATTCTGTTAGCAGAATAGCAGAACGAAAAGATTTCATTTTGCCAGCAGAAAGAAGAGTGATAAATTATCATTCTGCTATTCTGCTGGCTAAATGAAAAAAAAATCATTCACTGTTCTACTGGCAGAATGAGAAAATTTCAATATAGTAAAGTCTTCTATTCGGCTAACGTGATTAGCATCTTAAGATATCATACATGAGGATTTCAATAATTTAAATGGATGAGATAAAATGAAGTTTCTTTTTCTAACGAGGATGTGATAAGATAATGTGCCAGCCAAAAGCTTATTTTAAAAATACTACAAAATCATAATTCTTGTTTATATAAATAAGTCAATTGATTTTCTCATGAATTCACTTTTCATATTTTTTATACTTGTTTGAACACCTACTGATAATCTTTTATTTCAAATATGATTGGAAGTAATATTCGATTTTTAAAACAATTTTTAAGTTGCTCAATAGTGCCTATAATCTGTTCGTCAGATTTTAGCTGGACATATTTTATGACAATTTTCGACAAGATTAGCTGTAATTTTAGACGAAAGTCAAGATAAATTGTATTTTTATTATCTGCAAATATCTGTGTGGGGATGGGGTATATTTATGTAATATTTAAGCCACTGTGGTGATAAACATAAAATAGTCTTAGTTATTTCTAAAAATGAAAATATAGTGGTTCTTCAGCAACCAATATCGTCTCTTGTAATTTCTTTTAGAATGGTATGTGTTGTTGATATATGATATGTCATTGTACATGTGATGAGACGTTAATAAGCTCCATTCTAAGACTGGTTAGCCACCTTGGCAGAACACATAAACTACCGGTAGTCATTAGATCTTGCTGATTTGGCTAACGACCGCAGCGGTGGTGTAGTGATAGAGCGTCCGCTTCGTATGCGGAAGGTCGTGGGCTCGATCCTCAGTCAGATCACACCAAAGACTTGAAAAATTCCTCACCTGTCAATCAACATTTAGAGGGGATTTATGGTCTGTTGGCCTGGTGTCAATATAATGTTACTGGGTACCAAGTGTCTGCGGTAGTAGACACCGTCGTAATATCTACTTGTACAGCCCAGTAGCTCAGTCGGTAGGGTACGACACTTCTACTCTCAGAGTTGCGGGTTAGATTCCCGGGGCTGGCCAATTAAATATCAACAGTCGTTCGGATGGCATCTTTAATCGAGGGCCCTTGTGATGGTGCTATACGCCGAGTACGCTAAAGAACCAGAAGAAACTTAAGATGGGTTTCTCTCTGTAGCATGCACCATCCCAACAAACCTAAAAAGACTTACATTTTTCTGGGGGCATCGCCCATATGAGAAACCGGTGGCGATGTAAAATTATCTTGTATACAACAATTAACCGTCGTGATAAGATTGAACGACTGTTGAAAGCGACCACAACTTCTAGAGTACAGAAAGATGGGTATTCAAACTTACCTGTTCAATTAATATATATCCGTTCATAAGTACACCATATCACTTTTACATTCCTGATTGAAGCAAATGTCCAATTCATTAGTTTATTTCAAGTTCATTTCTTCTGAAAATTCACATACAGCACCATAAATATTTTATATAAAACAACACATTTATTTTTTCTCTTGACGGTCATAAACCTGGGACAATACTGGCGTAAGCTTGTAAGACGATTAGCGGACAAACAACGTTGTTTGCAAAATTTGATAGTTTGCGCAGAGACTCCGGTATTGACACATTCTACATATACACTGAGTGACCACAGAATTGGCAGGTTTAATCCGTTTTATTTCTGTATAAGTAATTGTTGTTCGATAATCCCCTTAGGCGTAAATCCTTTGTAAGTTTTTGTTGTGTGTTGTATTTATTTCCCGATATTACCTATCAAATCTCGTTATGTAGATTTATATTTTTATTTATTTGTGTAACTCTCAACATTAGTCTGTATCCAGTATAGACTGCACGTATACACAGTTACACATTTAATATACATCTTTTAAAACGACCTACGCCCTCCTTTATTTTTTTTTTAAATTGAATAAATATGCCCATGCTTTATAATCAATAATTGAAAAAAAAGATTTAAGCTTGGCGTAGATAAGCGTTTATGTTGTAACACAATTTCCATCGCGACACGGTAAATATGTCCGTCTATAGCTCGTATATATATACCGCCATGCACACAACCGTCACAGTAACAGCTTAATCGATACAAGCTCTTCGGCGGTCTCGTGTGGTAAATCTTTTCATTTCATTTAGAGCTCGCATTTAGATTTGAAACGGTGCGGGAACATCGATATCGTTATGGCCGTGTATGTTTGATTGATTTATTGAATATTTAGCGTCATTTTTATGCCGCCGAGGGCTTATAGACGATCAGTTAGCCTAACCACTGTTTCCTGGGATCCTGAAAGGTTAACCACTACTATACCACACCCCATCTCCGCAAGTAACTGATAACTTTACCGCTTGAGTCAATGGTGAGGGATTTATGATGATAAGATACAATGTCGTATACCAATCATCACGGAGACTGTTGCCGGGCAGGGATTCGAACTCACGACCCCTTGATTGAAAGTCAGACGCGTTATCGATTGGGCTAATCGGGCGCGGCACCGTGTATGTATTTGTGTCACAACTGACGACGATTATGTCTTAAAACTGGACCAGTATCGCTATACTTCAGTAGAATCAAGGAATTATATTGAGAAGGAAAGTCAACTGGTTGAGGTTTTGTGAACGCTCGCGTATTCACGCAAAATCTCGCAATATCTCGTTTTCAATTATCTTAACTTCCATACATCTCAGGAAAACAAATCAAAATTCTTACATTACAGAATGAAATTTTTATCCAAACAATACCATTTCCAGCAATTTGTGTTTAAAATTGTTAAAGTATTGCTGATTACAAAATCTGAATACTGTAGCTAAAATAACAACAAATTACGAGAAATTTTACTGCAGACCTCAATATCTTTAATTCAAGATTATCCTTGCGTGATCGAAACATTTTAAAACATCTTAGATTGCATACAACTTACATTTTATGTACAAGAAATCAGTTGCCTGTCAATTATGAATGATTATTTACCAAATAATTAATCCTTCGTGTGCTATTTTATCAACATTTAGTCAGGAGATGCAAGTTTCCTATCTTGCTTTATAAGTCCTTGGCAGAATGAATAAACTTTCTATCTATTTTATAAATGATATATTGTAATAACCTTATGAAGAAAAAAGAGAAGAAGAAATTTACTTCCGCTCATGTGGCGATGCCTTTTTCCATGCTGCAGGTGTCACACTGTTTTTATTGATTGTTAATAAAGTTTGATTGAAAGCCTAGTTTCTATTAACTTTTATGAAATTATATCGTAGCTCTTCTAAAATATAGGGCTTTAATTTGATTTGATTGGAGTTTGAACCAATCATTGTTGCAAACCAAGATACAAAAAAGTGCTGGTGAATCCAAGTGAATTTCTATACCAACAAGGGAAATCTACATATTAAAATATCTCGCACATGGGCACAACATGCCCATTGGGAACGGCAAGTACTTCAAAGGGGTATTCGCATAATGACGGTGATAAATGGAGCAGCGGTGGTCTAGTGGTTAGCATGTTCAGTGCTCCAAGACCCAGAGGTCCCCGGATCGCGGATCGATTCCCGCTGGGGTTTCGTCCGTATTTTTTCAAATGCACTCCCATTGTGTCTTCGTCGGGCATGCAATGATTCTTTCGAAGGGGACTTAGTTGGCCCCGTGTACAAGAAAGGTCAAACCCAGTGCACGTTTCATATCTCACTGAACTTCTGTGTTAATCAATGATTCAAATGCCGGTAAACCTGTGCACTTTGTGCCTACGCATAATCCTCGCGAGAGGGCGTAGCAGTTTCGTGAATATTCCTTGTTTCTCCTTATTTAAAAATGCAGTTTCCTTATTTTTAAGTTCATTTGTTGTCTTGACTGGCATTCTTATGTATTTGGTACATTTTGAAAGCATTGTCATGCTTGAATTGTGAATTATAAAAATAAATTATTCTTAAAATTGCGGTATGGATACACTATTTCTGAAGCCACCTTTCGCTTTGTGAACAATGTATTTAATATTGCGATATGGATAAACTATTTCTGAAGACTTCTTTCGTTTTGTGAACAATGTACTTAATATTGCGGTATGGAAACACTATTTCTGAAGCCACCTTTCGCTTTGTTAACAATGTATTTAATATTGCGATATGGATAAACTATTTCTGAAGACTTCTTTCGCTTTGCGAACAATGTACTTAATACATGTATTTTGGTATAGAAACACTATTTCTGAAACCACCTTTCGCTTTGTTAACAATGTACTTAATATTGCGATATGGATACTCTATTTCTGAAGCCTACTTTTGCTTTGGGAACAATGTACTTAATATTGCGGTATGGATACTCTATTTCTGAAGCCTACTTTCGCTTTGTGAACAATGTACTTAATATTGCGGTATGGAAACACTATTTCTGAAGCCCACTGTTACACCTGTAAGTTTATCTTACAGTGAACTTTTATGGAAATTGTTTTATTCAAGTTTAAAAATAATTATTATTTATGTAAAATCATGTTTAATGTACTTGTTTCATCAGCCAGGTACATTTCTACATGTTAATCCGTTTAGCAAATTCTATCCGCTTTATCGTGTGATGATAACTTGATTAACTTATCTAGCCACCAGCTTTACAATTAATCTAGCGGCTATTATCAATTCAAAACTTGTTACTAGGGGAGTGTTGCAAAGATTAAAAAAGACCCGCCAAAATGTATTGTTTTTTAATTGATTACTATAGGTCACATGTGTTAATAACGTGGTAATTTTATTAAAGTGCATTAAACACTATTTAGTTATGAAATATGAGTTAACGGGTTAGGAGTTAGTCGCAGAAGGCGTACATTAGTTTCGTTCTTCAGTTTTCGTGTTTCAACATTCATAATGTAGATCTTAAGCAGTGCAACGGTTTCGGCCGCTAGGCGACACGTATGGTGCTTAAGCAGGACTTCTAACTAACTCCTATCAATTTTAATTTCAAACAGGAACAATTATAACTTCAGACAACAATATCAATTAGCAGTGGCTGTGCAACTTTGTACAATATTACTAAAGTGTATATATTGTTATTTACTAAACGGATGTTTATTTTGTGTAATAACGTTTAATGAATATACAAATTGAAATACAATGACTGAACTTTACACCAAGTGTTTGTATATTCAATCACTACCGTCTTGAAGATGTTACACTACTTTCGATTTATGAACAATGTAGACACCGAGTAGAAAAAAACCATCTTGGGTGAAACATGACCCCTACGTCTCTAAGGATATATTGATACTGCGAAATGTCAACAAGCAATACAATATTAAAACAATTCCCTCCTTTGATTACTGTCGTTCTCCGTATGACATGGCTTTAATATGTTTTATTTTGTTACAGAAATAAGAAGGAAAATCAATGGTGTGCCGCTTTATCAAAATGTTAAGCTATGTAGTTTAACTATGCTAGGCCAGTGACTTTATACTGTTTATATGTCTCTGGCAAGGCCAAATCTAGAAACATTACATCAGGCAGAGATGTAATAACACACAACGATGCATGTCTTAATTTTTAATGAAGGAGATAAGCGCATAGAAGTAAAGTTAACGCGCAGAAGCAAAGGTAACCCTTAGGTATTGCAATGGCGGATCTACTCCGAATGCCGCCGTACGCCCCGACTCCACCCCACCCTCAGAACTCCTATATTTTAGTAAAACTCAATATTTTTCAACTGGAAACATGTTTGCCCAATCAGATTGTACACACCCTCTAAACTGAAATCCTGGATCTACCCCTGAATTGTGTATGGTTTTGAGCAGGTCTATTCATTAGAAAACTATAGACAAAGAACGGTTGGCTTAGGAAATAAATAGGTAATTCAAAAAACGTTATCTATACGCAAGGGTCAAGGTCATCCAACATAATGGTACGTGTTTTTTTTGTTATGCTATTCTAATACGAATATAAAACAAGTATGATTTAGTTAGACCAACCGGAGCAAAACACAAAACATTACAATTTGAGGCCATTTTAATATAATCTGTAGAGGTCAAAAGGTCAAGATCGTCCGGTGCTAATGCTGCTTGATTTTAATTAGAAGCTTATAGTGCTAATTACAAAATCATGAATAAAGTTTGATTGTTCTGGTCTCAACAGCTTAATTAAACGCAATTGGACTGCGTGAAAACGTATTATTTTATATGTTAGTATACATTGAAGTCAGGGTAATTGGAAAAAAATGCATCATGTATTTTAGAAGAACAATCTCCAATTAACAACTTCATGTATAGAACATATGGTAGGCTAAAGTATTTATCCTTAGAAGCCAAGGTCATCAGGTGGTGGGAGTGTGTGTGGGGGGGGGGGGGGGGGGGGGGGGGCATTAAGCTATATACTGCTTTAAACAATTGTTATTGCATTACGTTGATAATATTTTACTTCAGCTCGATTGCGAAGTGAGCTTAGAGCTTTAATGTAATACTCTCGAGCCCAGTTTCTTCCAGCGTTAGACGGAACCTGTAACCCCTGGTATGAGCGGCCAACGTCATAGCCACATCACCACTGTCCCACATTTACAAACATAAACGGTTTGGTGTCAGTGAGTATGTGAGCAACACAAACATTTGGTATTATTTACAAGAGAACGCACAGTAGCCACATCCGGTCATCCTTTCTCTAACATACCCGCCCAAAATTTAGTGAGTTGTTGTTTATATAGAAATATGCCTGCCTGCCTGCCTGCCTGCCTGCCTGCCTGCCTGCCTGCCTGCCTGCCTGCCTGCCTGCCTGCCTGCCTTCCCGCCCGCCCGCCTGCCTGCCTGCCTGCTGACTAAAGTCTAGGTCTGGGCGCAGCAAACAAACCATTTCTTGTGGATGGCCTCAGAGGTATTTGATTGATTTTCTATTAACGCTATCATCAGTGGTATTTTAAGCCAAGACAAGAAGTAAAACACTTAGCAACAATTGGATAAACACTGGTAAACCATACTCAGTGTTTTTTCTACAGGGCACATTTCTTTTCTGCTATAAATATTTCATGAGAACTCTTTAATAGTAAAACCTTTAATAGAAAACTCACTTACCTCCCCCTGGAATTTAGTTGCCAATAATCCGGAATTCGCCAGCTTTTCATAAAATTTATTTAAGACACTACATGTGTGCTCTCTACATATTGTTTTTGAGAGAGAGAGAAAGAGAGAGAGGGAGAGAGAGAGAGAGAGAGAGAGAGAGAGAGAGAGAGAGAGAGAGAGAGAGAGAGAGGAGGGGAAAGAGAGAGAGTATTCTTCAATTTTACATAAAAAATATTAAGATGATTTATTTTTTTTCAGTTTAAAAAGAGGGGATCTTAACTTTGATGGGCACATTTTATATGGAAAACATAAAGTCAAATTTGTTTAAACGTGGGCCCGTCTGACTATCAATCCAGGAGTAGTGAGTTCGAATCCCCTTCTGGCCACACTGCCTGTGATGATTTATATACGACATTGCGTCTCATTAACATTCGTCTCTCACCGCTGATTGCTGGGTGAAAGTTATCAGATACTTGAGGAGATAGGTGTGCTCGAGTACTGGTTAACCTTCCAGGATCACAGGAAACAGTGGATAGGTCAACTGATCGTCTGTTGGCCATCGATTGCAAAACAGTGACGCTAACTATTCAATCAGTCTTTTTTTAATAAAAAATAAGGACTATATGAAATTTCGATCGAGTGCGAAACTCTGGGTGAATTGGAAAGGCAGGGTGGTGGAGGGAGACTGGTCCATTTGCTAGGTAACCAGGCAATTCACAAGGACTTTCATGGCAACACTGTTTGTGTTCCTATATTGTGGAGGTGTGCATGTCTAGATCTACACACGCAGTTAAACTGTTGCTCTGTATCTGTATCGAAAACAGTCCCAAATGTTCCTCAAAAAGTTTTGTTGGTGTTATCACCAAATCATACATTTTCACCGATACATTATCCAAATTGTAAGGATAGTGATGTGTAACCCTTGTTGCGTTACGTCCCTTGATGTTGCTCGGGTGGTACTGAAACCCGACCCGGTTCCGGCTGATCTGGCCACATTCCGGCTGTAGGTGGGATGTAAATATGGCGTGTGTATGTTTAATGTGTAAGCTCACCATTATTTTTTGTTCTTTATTGTATAGTTAATAATGAAAGTCTGAAGGCTTGTCATTCAAAGATTGATTGATTGAATATTTAGCGTCATTTTTATGCCATCGAGGGCTTACAGACGATCAGTTAACCTAACCACTGTTTCCTGGGATTAACCAGTACTCGAGTACATCCGATCTCCGCAAGTAACTGATAACTTTCCCACTTGGATCAGTGGTGAGAGATAATGAGACACAATGTCCTACATCAATCATCACGAAGACTGTTGCCAGGTGGGGATTCGAACTCACGAACCCTGGAGTCATTCATAGAGAGAAATGAAAGAAGTGAAACTTACATTTTACTGTTGGTCAACCTTTACAGTACCAAAATATGACGAAAAAAGTAGGGGTCAGAGGTCATATAAGAGATTTTTTTCTGTGTGTACACTGCTGACATAGTGAAGATTGTCAAGTAGTATTTAAGTGATGTTTATTTTAAGAATGGTGATTTCGTTTCAAGTTTACTTCTCCGATTTAAATATCGCTTTTGTCACGTTTTTGGTGGATTTGGCATACCAAATTATTCGGATCAGTTTTAATTATTAATGAAAATGAGATGGTGTTTATCCGTTTTAATATTTTTTTTATTTTTTAAGACATTTATAGCGTTTATTCCCTGATATACTACCTTTAAGTTCTAAAATGCATTGATTTGGAAAATATATTTAACAAATAATTTTATTACAGAACATGTTATACCTTACACGGTCACATTATACTTCTATAGTGAGGTATCATGCCACATGAAATAATGCCCCACCCCGTAACATTGCACCGGCACTGGACCGCCTATTCGTTATAGGTCTAATTGCATTAGAATAACAGCAAGCTTGTCTGAAATATTCCAATATAGTTCCTAAGCCAAATAATGAAATGCTTCGTCATTCGTTTGTTTATTCAGGCTGTTGTTTATGAGTTATATTGCCTATAAAAGTTTTTATTAGGTCTTATTTTTATTTATTATTATTTTATTATCATTATTATTATCATCATCATCACCACCGCCACCACCACCATTACCACCACCACCACCACCATCACCATTATCATCATCATCATCATCATCATCATCATCATCATCCGACCCTTACATTGTCAAAAGAGATCGTACACGAAGATATTACCTTTCTTAGAAGATGGTCGGTCCGCTTGGTTTTATTTTGATTTTAATAGTATAAGTGTTCATCTTGATCACAGCTCTGATTACTTTTTACAGGTCTCTAAAAGCGAGTATTTGACTAGAACATACAAGGCGATCAATGAGAATCACACTTGAAGAGAATCACACATGTGTCAGAATCGCACATGTGTCAGAGTCACACGTTAAGATAATCACACCTGTGTCAGAATCACACTTGTGTCACTATAGAAAACGATAACTAACATCACCATATTACGTATACTGTAACATGTAACCATTGTCCAGAAACTGTTTCTACGCGTGAGTTTTATTTGAAGTTCAAATATATTGTTTCATATTTAGTGATAAAATACGACTTAGATGTGCGCAATATCATTTGTAACACTCTGTTAAGGTGAAATCCCACCATTGGTTTTTGTTCTTTATTCTATAGTAAATAATAAAAGTTTGAAGGTTTGCCATTCATAGAGAGGGACCCAATGAAAGAAATGAAACTTACATTTAACTGTTTGTCAACATCTGCACTACCAAAATATGATGAGAAAAGTAGGAGTTATGTGTTATATATGAGATTTTTTTCTGCTCAGTGTGTACACTGTTGACAAAGTGAAAGTAGACTTCCGAAAGCATGTATTCATACCTCAAATTCCAAGCATCATTTTGTTTCTAAATTCACAATTCAAATATGAAAATACATCAATAATGTCATTCAAATTAAAAAAAAATGAGCATTAAAATAAGGGAAATGCATTTTTAAAGAAGAGGAAACAAGGATTATACATAACCGCCCCACGGAAGCACTTCCCTTTTCCAATGGTGGTACTATGCCTTAAACACGTATTCTGCTGTTGACAATATCAGGGAAGCTTGGAATTAGTCAATCTGAGTTTAGTCTAAAATATTGTTATTATTATTACTAATACTATCTTATCTATCATTTTTCCTGCGTAAGCCCCATAGCACCAAAAGCAGGGAACACTCACTCCGACACTGGTGTAATTAAAAAACATTTCCCCACTTAAACTTACTAGAATGCACTATTTTTTTATTAAGATATCAAAATTTTCGGGGAGAGGTCCCAGTAACCCTATCAGCAGGGGACTCCCCTGAGGGCAACAACTGTTGTTCATGTGGGTTCTACAATGAACCAGAATGCACAATTTGGCACTAAGAGAACTGGAAAAAAAGGGAGAGCTCAAACCCCCCCCCCCCACACACCCCCCCCCCCCCCCACCCTCAACACACACCCACCCACACTCCAACATAACCACCCACCCACACATGGTAGGAAGGTATACCTCTCCGGTACTCTGCCTCTCATCGCTACGTCCCTGCTCTTTTTCTTAAGAAACACTTAAAAGAATGCAGCATTTGGTTTTCAAAATATAAAACTTTTTCCGGGGTAAGTTCCCCGTACCAGGGAACTCACCCACCCATATCCCCCACCCCCGCATTTTTCACCCAGTGCACATGGTACCGGATTTAACACCAGTTAGAAGTTCGTTTTTTAATACATCTTATATTTTTTTCTAATAAAAACATTAAAAGTCACAAAGTATTGGTCCTAGGTGTAAATAACACCCATATTTAATCATAAAATCTCCCAATAATGCAGCAAATGGTATCGTTCCAGAGAAATCTGCATTAAACCTTTCAATTCAAAGGTTGGCACCAGTGTTTACGGTTAAATTTGTTACCCATGATCGAACCCGCAACTTGTTGCGTGAACGACCAACAACCTATCCGCTACACCGCCATCCCGCACCATTCTTACCTTGTGTTAAAGCACCAAGTGAACGGTATCACCAGGATTTGTTCTGAAACCAGACAAGAATTCAACAGACGACCCCGGTGTCACTGCCGAACCACCTTTAAATTGTATCTTCAAAAGACTTTACACTTAGATATGTAGATTTCTTCTATTCTTCAAGTTTAATGATACGGATATACGGGCATAAAACAATCCTATTGGTAAATAAAAGAATGCAAAAATGACGTCATGGGACATTTTTTTCCATTTTTATTACAAACTGAACAATTTTTTTTCATATTAAATGAATATAAACAAAGTATAAAAATATCAAAAGAGCAAAAGAGCAAATGTAAAATGATAAAATGTATACTACAGAAATCATTGCGTGCCTTAAAATGTTAGAATATCAATACATACATAGATATAAAGATATATAGATTATAAAACAAATAACGTCTTCTTGACGGTTTAGCACATATATGTTGTTATTGCCTTTTACATTTGTTATCATTTGTATGTGCTGAGGTAATTTATTCTATAAGCTTTACAGAAACAAATTGATCATCCACTGCGCATGTCCGTTTTACAGACAGATAAACCATGGTGGTAGTGCAGTGGATAGAACATTGGCTGCTCAAGCCGGATATCACGGGTTCGAGATAAGAATCGAACTCAATGACCTCTCAAAAACCGTCAGTACTGGTTCTACAGTTCTACTTTGTAAACCAGTCATGTGGTCTGAGTTGTACAATTCAGTAATACTGTACGAAAGTGTCGGTACTTTGGTATTAATGTATAAAAACTAATTACGTTGATTTACACAGCGTTGCTCTATCCTCCTGGGCCAATATATCTATAAACCACTAAGCACTCGCTGCTCAGGTCGCGGGTCCGAGCCCAGCTGGGTCACAGAACTTTGTGAGAACGTTTGGCAAGTTATTTGCCGAAGAAGTGGTTCTACTAAAATTCATTATGAGGTCTCCAACCATCAATAATCTGTAATGCGACGAAAATAGCGTTAAACCCTTTGCATTTTTTTTAACAATATTTTTTTTTTATATAACGGCGCTCAGCGAGCCAAATAATTGTTTTTTTGCACCTGCTAGGTGGCTCACCAGTACTAGACCCGCATTAACTATGCCAGTCACTGACTACTTCCACACGTATTCAGTGGTGGAAGACTCGAGTCCCCAGAATCAAGATTTTGACCAAAGACTTCAGAGACTATGATTTAGGGCGGGGATTCGAACTCACGACCCCAGCAGGATTTATAGTCAGAAGCGTTACCGGCTACTAGCAAGCGAGTAAGGCCTGGTATTATAACTATGGTACATTATTTAAAATCTCATGTACATGTAGGTCCAACGTATTGTTCATAAATCACACAGCAGTATACGCTGAAGACTACGTGTGTATATGTATATGGTACTTGGTACCTTACTGCAAGACGTCAGTACTAAAGGAGTTATTTTCCCCTTTCATCCATCGTCGTGTGGAACCAGCTGCCAGCTCTGTGTGCGTGCGTGCGTGCGTGCGTGCGTGTGTGCGTGTGTGCGTGTGTGTGTGTGTGTGTGTTCACAACGGCGCGACAATGCTACAATAGTGGTTCTGCATCGAATTTGGAAGAAGGGGATACATAACAGTTAAAAATGAATTATATACCATAACTATGATGTTTGAATTCTGCCATGTCGTGTTGTCGTTTTGGCAGGGCACATACAGAATAACAGAATAAGGCGCCAAAACGACAACTCGCCCGCGCCAAAACGACAATCGATCGTCGTGTTGTCGCGTGCAATCGGTCTTTTGTCGTTCTATCGTGTCGGTGCCCCGCCAAAACCCCAAAACGGCATTTGTCGAGTTTTCGTGTTATCATTTCGGCGCACCGCCAAAACGACAACACGACATGGCAGAAATCAGCTACCATACATAACTACTTTAATATGGATATGGTCCCAATAAAACTGACTAGATCGTGTGGACATTTACACATATTTAAACCTAAGCAACTGTTTTAAATTATGCAATTTCCTCCACAAATTGTTGTTAATCAGAAGTTTATTCGTGGCGCAATTATGACCTACATTTCCAGGCGTGTTTCCAAATGTTCGCAAGACAGACAGTTGAGTGAAATCTGAAAAATATCATCAATGGCACTGATATGTGTGTGATTATGTTCCACGCAACATTTCCATAAAAACCTGCTTGCACGGGATTTGCATTTGACCTTTGAACCTCAAAAATGTTCATGCCCCACAATGCAATGTTGCATATTAGTAAAAATGTCACAAACTCCCTGCCTGGTTTGTTTACTTCCTGTTCTTTCTTCCACGCGCGTCTGCGCATTGTGTTCAATAAAAATATCGTCTGCACCGTTGTCTGTATGATTCGCAAACAATTTGACAAAATAATGAGATGTCCGTTCCTCTCGATGTCCGTCAAAACACCGGCAATGATATTAGAAACACACAAAACATACACTCCTATCAATGAAATAACCAACAAAGCTTCTTCAAAAACAGGACCTCGTTCTGCCCTACACTTCAATGCGTGCGTTCTATGAAACGCCAAAATGACAGCGATCGTCGTTATGACAAATATGACAACGTCCCCGAGATGGTCGAGCCTTACAGCTGCGTTCATGAACTCGTTCGTCCTCACCAGTACAAAGAACGTTATCAGGATGATCACTATGGCAACAAAGACGATGATGCCAAGAAACAAGCCTCTACTTGAGCTAGAGCAATCTACGTGCGAGCGTTCTGGTGTATTCGAATC
Source organism: Panopea generosa (assembly GCA_029582155.1). Lineage (NCBI taxonomy): Eukaryota > Metazoa > Mollusca > Bivalvia > Adapedonta > Hiatellidae > Panopea > Panopea generosa. The sequence goes on along the minus strand of CM055896.1, from coordinate 4,553,209 downwards.
GTCAGACTGGGCGTCACTTCTCCTTTCTTGCTTTCCAAGTTTTACCCACATGATGAACAGGATGCCTTTAAAATAAATAATACACTTTGTATAAAACATCCCTTGCAAACCAGATTATCAACAAAACATATATATCTTATTGCATTGTAAAAAAAAACATTTTAAAAAAATCAGTACCGTCACTGAAATGACTGATGATGAAGACCTAGTAATGCAACAGGTATGTTCAAGCAACACAACTGAACATTTTATCTTCTCAATTAGCCAAGTTTTAAATTAAAATTTGTGTTTCAAAATTTCAGAATGTGAAGTGTTCATGAAGCAGTGCGGATTTTATGAATTTATTAAGACGAATTAAAGTTAGTTCTATGCTCGTCTTTTGGTATTCAACTTGAAACTAGCCCATCCCTAATCTTAATTACGAATAACATTACTTGTTTATCGAAAGACGCAAAAATGAAAAACGAATTGACTTCTTTCAATCTGCTATTTAATACAGTACAGTCTACGAGGGGAGCCAAACATTAGACACATACCCAGCGTGTAAATAAATAACTGCCCAAAATGGCGGCCTTCTGCACTTTATTAAATCGCCTATTATTATCAAGTTTGTAAATGTATTCAACTGACTTCATGTTATGTTTACAATTATACTCGGTACATATACAAGTTATATGAATGTATACTTTATACAGTCCACCCTGCCTTAAGCAACCATTCAAGGGAAGGAGCAAAAGTGACTTTTTAAGACAGGTTACTGTTTAATACAGGTTAATTTGCTCTAAAAGCATATACAATGTAAATGAAAAATAAAAATTTGGCTGCTTAAGACAAGTGGTTGCTTAATACCGCTTATACAGGTTTTACTGTATGTATTGATTTAGATTGTGATATTGTAAAAGGAGAAATCTATGTATTATTGAAGCTATAATAACTTTAAACGGTGGTGCTGTGTGATCTAACTCACCGTCGGATACCCACGGGTAATCCGTTCTGATACTATCCATTCATCATTGATGCAGGCAGGGTACCGGGATTGACACCTCAGGGGTATCTGACGGTTAATCTGACCATACTTTATTATTATAGGTGTTTCAAAATATTTATACTTATAACTATCACATGACTTTCTATTTTGCACATGTGTCAAATGTCAGATTATCAGAGAATATCTGATGCCTTCATATACGGGTCTAGTCTGTATTTTTGCTCATTTGACTGGCCATGTTTTAAAATAAAAGTTGCTGAAAGTTGCTGATTTGCTGCAACAAACTTGGTTGGACTATAATGTCCGTACAGTATAAATACTATTTGATATACTTTGCAGACTGGTACCAAGGACTTATACTGTATATAATTCCTTGCTGGTACACAGTGTTTATTATTTTTTCTCAGATTGGTACACAATCTCCCTTCTAGAGTTATTGTTCGTTACACTCATTCGCCTCTGCAACAGGCTAAAAGTCAGGATTTTTTTTACGAAACTTGGTAATTACAGTCTACGCGGTTGTAAGAATATAGTTAAAACCAGACAACAAAACTAGAAACAAATCATCACTGTTATACATTAAAACAAGAACAACAAAGCAGCTTTTACACGAATAAATGATGAACTATTTTTTAGTGTTTTTTTTTGTATTTTCCGATTAATACGCATTTGAAATGAGCGTGATCATGTGACTTGAAAGTCACGTGAAGCCGAAATAAGTCTGGAGCCAATGACAGAGGTGAATGTAATGCGCCGAATGTGTTAGAGAGTGATTGCTACAAAGTACATAGTACTTTCTTAGCATGGTAAACACTACTTAGTACAATGCATTTTTAGTCTGTTACGCAGTACTTTAGACTGGTAGGTCTACATAGTACTTTGCAAGACTGGTTAACAGAAAATTTGAATTAACTCTCCATGGTTAAAATAAAACAAAAAATTAAATGTACAAACTATATACTCACTTGTACAAATTAGACTATACAGTACAGTGCATGGATAAAGATATGGACTAGATGTCTCCACCACTTCGCCCATCAAGCTGTCGCCATAGCAATCAGATCCAGGATACACTTCCGTCATGCGCGGTCGACTTTGAGAATCGTCTGTAAACAAAAATAAAGTAATAGACTATATGATGCGTTACTCAATCGGGATACTATGTAAGTAATTAAACTTTTATTAACAAAATCAGTTAGATTGGATTCAGTGTAATTCTAAAAATCATGATTTGCCAACCAATTTTCACAAAAAGTCACTAAATGTGTAAATTTTAAAAAAAAAACACGAAAAATACGGTTACACTAGATGTACTGAAACATAAAGTGTATTAAATATGTGTTTTTAAATAAAATGAAAAATAAGACGTTCATGAATGGCAGCCGACATAATATTTTGCATTTATAAAATAAAAATATGTACTAATTTTAATACTAGAATAATCATTCCAATATCAGTATGCTTTCGTTCTTACCCCTTTGTCTATTATAATATTTTGTTAACACATTGTTTATATATGTTTAAATTCAATATATTCATAAATGCTGTCATTGAGGTCTCACTACATAGTTGAATTTTGTTCTTTGTTCTATGTTAAATAAGGTCTGTAAGATGTGTGCATTGAAACAACCGTTTTCGAGTCATTCGAAACAACTCGGCGATTTCCCTTACGCCAAAGGATGGTGTAATTGTATCCACACGATTGGAATTGTCTTATACTTATATTCTGAATACCTTGTGTGAAGTATATTTCTTTACTGCCTGTTACATTGCTCAATATTGCATCAGACGACTCTATCATTCCAAGCTGTCTAAGCGTTTCCTTGACAACGTTTTCCAACCAGACACTCATGTTTGTCGCAATCATGTGCATTAGACCAAAACGGGCCAAAAGTTTGTATCTATGGGTCATCATCTGGAAGGAAAATATTTTTATATAACTGTTACAACCTTTTAAAAAATAAACATAATTAAAACAATGTGGCGTAATCTGCTTAAGGAAAATATGAACTGTTTCCTAATGTATTTATATCCATATCAACAAAGATCTCTCTGGCGATTAACTTGTTAATTCGTTGCAATTTCAATTTGAGCATGTCGCATGGGTTAGGCCTAATCTTTTGTTTACAAAAATGAGGTTTGCAATTTAAACATTTTCCCTATTTGTTTACCATAAAAGTCGTGTTACATCTGTAACATACCTTAGCGTTTAAGAATACGAAATACAGCTGTACAAATGTGAAACAAAGATGCAGTAACGGTCGTATCCCATAGAGCACGTGACTGCAAAACGGCGATGACGTCATCTCAAAGTATTCTCCAAAATGAAGTCCACTTTTGATCATGCTTCCGATTCCAAAACCTGTAACAAAGAAAATGCTGAATAATTGAGACATAGCGATAATACAATATTTATTATAGACATGTTAGTATGTAAATTACAAGCCAATTCATAAACTTGAGTCGAAACTATAATTCCTTGAAATTATGATGACGTTCAGGGGCGTTCGTAGATGTTGTTTAGTATACGCCCGGAGGAGAATTTGGGAGGGTGTTTTCCCCTCCTACTGGCTTGCACCCGACCCCAACCCGAGATTTTCTTTCTTTAATAGAACTGCAAACGAGTAGTTTTTAGCTTGTTAGCGACATTGACTGGGACTGTTAAGTCATTCAAATTGCCCGAAATTAGCACAAACCCCTCTAAATTCATTTTTTATTAAATTTTTCGCATTTTAACTTTTATCAATTTGCCCCGGCGTATAGGAGTATGCCCCTGACGTTTTTAAAAATGAAATAGTTTATATACTAGATGTATAGTTGTTTCGTGTTATTAATTCATATTTTCCTGGTCATTGTAACCCAAGTCCGGCAGACACTACACATTTAAGTTTTAAACTGAAACTTCGTAATGAATTGTTTTAACAACTTCGTTTAAATATTTCGTATGAATAGTAGACAACACTACGTAAATTCTACGTCAGAACTAGATTTATTTCATTTTTTCGTAACTCACCGACGGCACCAAGGCGAAGGTAGAAACTTCCCGTCTGGTGTTCAATGACGTCATCAACAGGGATATTTCTCCGATTCTGAACCGGAACAGACGACACGATGGTGCGTCCTCGTCGTTTGAGCGGAAATGTTCTCACACGTAACAAGTAAGTATAGGCGTATACTAAGAACGCTTGGCTCATCACATGAAGATATATGTAGAAACCCTGAAATACAAAAGTAATACATTCGAAACAGTGTGGAGCGCGTAGTCTAGTGGTAGAACATCGGACCAAAGATATGAGACTCGTAGGTTTGTCTCCCCTCCACGGCTTCATGTGATGTCCCGAGTAACACATTTTAAAATATCTACACATACTTAGTAATGGTTGTATCCATGAAAACTTCGAGTGTGATTTGTTGAAATATCTTATTTTACAATCGATGTAAAATAAATCAGTTTCAAACAAAATATTCAAAAGTACGCCACATGTTACCTGGAACTGAGCAATGCTAGCACAGCATACGTTCAAATATACAAAAGTACGATATATCCTTTAACAAGAAGCACTGCTTTTTACCTGGTATTATACTGACTACATGAAAGGAGTATCAATTGTAAACCATTCCAACACGTATCGTGCCGATGTCCGGTATATACTGGTCACATGGTACATGTTACAATGGCGTGCCACAGATATTTTTATCGCATTGTAGTCAGCACCCATATTAAGTGTGCGGAGGACATGTTTGGAATACTGTTTCTACATTTAATAGTTTATGTTAATACCAATTGAATTTTAGCTGGATTAAGAAGTTATCTAAGACACCTTATATTAACCGCTCTCAAGTTCGTTTCCTGTTTAAAGTCAATACTGAATATTGTTTTTTATTCTTTTGTGTGTGTATAGTAGAGTGTTGGCCACTTACGCTAGAGGTTGCAGGTTCGATCGTCAGCTCAGCCCGATGCTTCTTTCAAACAACTCTTAGTACTGATTGCACACACTGAGGAAGCAGACTTGAGAGCGGCCCATTTAAGCTCTGGGCTTACATAACAATAGAGCTAAAATAAATCAGTATTAACAAATATTAAATTTTTTGACAGACCTGAAAAAGAACTTCTAGCGCGAGCGACCAACACTATCCACTGCACTACCACACCTATTATTTCAATTCACTGATCCAAATGATGAATTGTGCGGTTTGCACGTTCATGTTATAAAATCATTATTTGATTTCAGTAATGGCCAATGTTTAGCATTTTTTTATCACGAAAACCATACTCTTACCTCAAATAGCACTGGATAGGGTTGTGGGGCGAATATTTCTGCCACGGGCACTACGATTCCGGCGACCACCACAAACAGCATATAGAGGGCGCTACATACCGTACATATACTGTCCTTGAAACTGCAAATAAACACACGCTGAACACTTAAGGTGGATCCAAAAGTAATATGCATTGAGAACACTACCTAAGATTTATATCTTATGTTTCTATGGTTAACTACAGCGGCCATCTTTGATATAAATGTCGACACAATTACACGAGTCTAAACGAATGGCGATATCATTTATGCTAATTTATAAGTTGTTTAAATCTTATTTGTAGTATCAATAGAACCAGTACTAAGCATATGTGGAAAAAAGTGTCTTGCTCAAGGTCACCACACATAGCCGTGGAGAAGGATCGAAACCACCACGCTCCGATTATGGATTCGTTGCTGTACCACTAGATCACGTGCTAATTTATTTTAGTTGACTGCGATTTTTTTTCAAGAACTCTCCACAGTCGAGCGGTGGTGATTAGCGATTTTACTAACTTAAAGTTTCGATAAAGTCGTTTGGAATGTTTGAAAAAAAAATAAGACGTAAAGGGGCTACAGCAACAGCGATGGACAACAGTTTTGTCATTTTTGTACCATCGAGGGCTAATAGACAATCCGTTAACATAACCACTCTTCCATGGGATCAAGGAAGCCTTACCAGTTCTCGAACACATCTATCTCCGCAAGTAACTGATAACTTTCCCACTTAAAACAGCAGTAAACACGAATAACATTGCTGCTTAAATTAATGTCGTGTATCAATCATCACGGAGACTGTGGGCCGAGCAGGACCATTGGATTGATAGTCAGACGTGTTACCGACTGAGCTTACCGGGCCCGGCATGGATAATAGTAAGTAAATATAGTGGTAACATACTAAGTTTATAATTAAAACCATAACAATATATGATACACTTGTCAATTAATTTCAGTTAATTTCCTGTCACATGACTATCACTGTTGCACAGTAACGTACCTTGTGGTATCGCCATGTGGATTTCCAGCGGCACGTGCATTTCTGTTTCTCAGTATCGATGCCGATGCCCCTGGGTGCTCGAGAGCATCATCACTCGGAACGTATCGGTCGTCTTCGTGCCCAAGACCTGAAATAATTATAGGTATGTACAATCTTAAGCAATTTTAATGAACAAATTAATAAATGGAATTTCACAACTGCATCTTCGAGGCCCATGGAGCACACACGTGAAATGCATTCATAAAACTTATGATGTATTTCAGAAAATGTGTAATACATTCCATCTATGAATTATTTTGAAAAACCATCAGGAGTTATCCACCCACGATTTTATTAAACAACCAGATAGTATTTTAGTATTTTACAGTTTAAGTAGAGAACAACAGCTCGTGCTTCATATTTCTCTGCCTCACCTGATAAATATTAGATTATCAGGTACTAACATGGTATTCTATTTATCATGTCATAATTTGCGTTGTTTTATTTAATTTATTTAAAAAAGAAACAACTGACTTCAGGACAGCAAACAATTGCATGTGTGTGCAAATAGTTCCCAATTTTAATGATGAAATTAATATAAAACAGGTGTACTAGTAGTACTGTTGTTAACTGTTTGACTCATATATAGTTTATATTTATTTTTATATTGTCATAATTTACAGTTAATCATCGGTAGAAAGGTGTGATGTCATCAATGTGTGCGGTGTGGCCTATTTGGAGAATTTCCTGGGAGCAAAAGTGAGTTTCTCTACTGTTAAGCAAGAATTATTTGAAACACCATGTATTGGTTAAAAGTTATATGGAATTTTCTACGCTACTGAAAAGTCCCTGTAACTTCTAACCAGCTCAGATGTTGATTTACTTTCTCGTTCCGAGCGATTTCATTGGCTGAGGAAGACGGTCAATATCTACTGATGCCCATGTCATTCTATGTAAAATGGAATGTTCTATTTTGAAAAAAAATCTAAGAGATTTTATTGGCTGAGAAAATAGGACAACATCCAATGAAAAAAAATTCACTTCCGTACGAATTCACAATGGTACAAAACTGAAAAAGACACCATTGTGCACTTTTATATAAGGTATCACGAAGTATCTGAAAGACACGTGTCAAGTGGACATTTAAAATGAATACGGATGTTGCCAATCGGGCCGAACTTAGAATCTTACCCGTAACCTCTGGCGTGAGCGGTCACCATTATATCCACTACACTACCGCTCCGCTAAAACTCAAACAACTGACTATTAACAAAAACAGAAACACCAAATAAATCAACGGAACTTACCATCCAAAATTTCCTGCCCTATTTGCATTGCCATTTCAAACTCACTCATATAATCCCAGAAAAAAATAAAAATAAACAATAAACAATATCAATCGTCTAGATACACCGTAACCTCTACTCTTTGCTGGTAAAAATGCCAAGTGATAAATCCCCCTAACTTCCTTCACTTAATTTCTTGTTTTACGTGAACACTATCTAAACAACCATCAATATCGAAACTAGAGATAACAGAATACCTAAATGCCTCTATTTTCAAAAAAAAAATGCCGAGGTATCTTCACAGTTTTATATCTGTATCGCCGATCAAAGGTTCGCTTCGCGCCATATTTCTAAGCTTTCATCATTTGAAACGCTACCTTCAACTTGCCTGCAAAAGATCAAAACTGACAATAATTTGAAATAGGCCTTCTTATCACGAATAGGTCCATAAAAAATAATTTTGGGCATTTAAGAGTTGCGTTGAAATAAACTCGCTTAGAAAAGTTAAATAGTTTCAAGATCCGCGTAACCGGCTTGGTGGGGCAATGTGCATTATGTACTCGTAAAATAGTGCAGTAAAGATACGGACGAGGTCAACCTCGAATGTTAAACCACGTACAGATGAAGAAGAAAAATCAGTTACCTCCCTTGGTGTGCTTGACAGTAGATCTGATAGTCTACATAGGGTTTTATGCCATTTTCAGGTTATATATGGCATATTCAGTTAATTGGTGGAGGAAGACCTCGGAATGAATCTGAATGGAACCACCATCATTCCGCAAAAAGACTTTCTCACATAAAGTTTATGGATCGAGCAGGGCTCGAACCTACACCCTTAGCGCCAAGGGGTAAGTGATCTTGGGACGGCGCCTTAGACCACTCCGCCATGAGGAACCCCCCCCCCCCCCCCCCCCCCACCACGGGTAGTAATGATGGGAAAATAATTTTGGCATTATAATGACTACCCGTTTAGTATGATAAAACTATTAGGACAAACTGAGACTCCGCCAGACAACCTTTTCGGTTCTAAAAATTCATCTAGAATGATATTTCTACATGAAATACTCGTGTATATACGACCTTAATAATAAAAAGGTACTATTTTTATCATATCATGCTGAAAAAATCCTACCACACGCACGTGGAAATAAATCATCTTCTTTTGCGTTACGATCTTACAAATGGCCTGGTTTATGTCACTTAAATTGCCTTGAATTGCCCTGAATGCATTTTTTTGCTCCAGAGAGTATCCATTGACATGGATGATAATCTTATAGTAAATAAATACTGGTTGATACCGAAGTTATTTACTATTCTGTATGTATGTGGTTTTCCTCTTTTTCAATAGATTCCGCTATTTAACTGGTAGTCAGCGCACCTTATCTGTAGAACGGACCCAGGTCTCCCGATTGGGTCCGTAAAATAGCAATGATGGGAAAGCCCCATTTGATAGTCTATTCAAGAACCTGATATCTCCCGAATCAGGTCTATTAACCACCTATAATACACTATGCATGTCCCACAATCCATAGCAATTGAACGCTTACTAAACTGTGACGTCATCCAAACGTTCAGTTGAAGCAATTGACCAATCAACTTGCTCAAATATGTCTTTCCCGACATTGCTATTTATCGTACCCTATCGGAAGAACTGGGTCCGTTCTACAGATTACCAATTTAAGTATGTTGATTGGCCAGTTGCATCAACTTAAAGATTAAATGACGTCACCGTTCAGTAAGCGTTCAATTGCTATGAATTGTGGGACAGGCTTAGAATCCTGGGCGGTTAATGCAAAATGGTATTGCTTATAATCAATTAATACGCCATATGGACAGATATCGAAGGACAACATGATCATATGCCGATGTTTATTGTTTTAGTTGCCAGTTAGTACAACGAACTTAAATATATATACACGTCCAAAAAGCTCTTCCCATCCCCAGCTGACAATCCTTAACATCGCCTGAAGAAGTTGCTAATTAATCGAAAATCTTCTACAATGCTAATTCGAAAACAAAAGGGGGTAAACATTTCGATAACCTTTATCAGCGGGTATCACGGATTATACATTATTCTTTGTGAATTAGAAGTAGAGGTTTGATCGCTCGCCAATTTTAATCCAAGGCGTAAAATTCTTTAACGAAGTATTAAAAGTGAAGAGTGGTGAATGCCAATACGAGTTTATCTGGAAAATTGATTAAAATATCGAAAGACGAAAAACAAATATCAAAGTAACTTCTGACTGCTGGTGATAATCTGCGTGGAAAATCGTTTCTGAAATCTCTCTCTCTCTCTCTCTCTCTCTCTCTCTCTCTCTCTCTCTCTCTGTCTCTCTCTGTCTTTCTCTCTCTCTGTCTCTCTGTCTCTCTCTCTCTCTCTCTCTCTCTGTCTCTCTCTCTCTCTGTCTGTCTCTCTCTCCCTCCCTCCCTCCCTCTCTTTTCTCTCTCTCTCTCTCTCTCTGTCTCTATATATCTTTCTCTATCCCTCTTCTCTCTCTCTTTTTTCTCTTTCTCTTTCTCAAAAACAAATATATAATTACCAAGTCAGTCAAGGTTTCAAGCAACATAAGTAGTAAGTGTTTTTAAGTGGGCGAAATGTAAGCTACATAAATATAACAAAACAAGACAGTGACGAGTGAGATGTTAACAAAACAAGACGTACGAGCAAGATAGTAATTGCGATCAGCAAGTAAATCGAGAATGTGGCAGAATGGGTGTTAATCATATAAATAAACTCACGGAGATGTATCTGATTTCAATAATGTACTTACTCATTAAATAAGCTTCGTGATAAAGGTGTTATTTGAAGCGGGCTTAGATATTCGAATCGCTAATACGTTAATGAAACATGTCATTAAAAATATCAAATGTCCAAATGTGGCTGTTTCTCTGTTTTATTACAACACATGTATATGTCTACCAAAGACATCCATAAGTAGGGAAAGAAATTTAAAAAAAAAAAAAATGTCATCAGAAAGTACGCTTCTCTGGTGCATAACTTGATGAGGGGAAGTAACTGTGCCTACAATGAACGGTGCATTTACAAACAGTTGTTGATATTTAACGCAATTTTATCATATCAACTTTTCTCGTCAATGTACAACTGACTATTTTTCACTTTGCAAACTGGTATTACTGAGGTTAGATTCTATACTAGTTAACATTCAGCAACATGTTTTGAATTTGCTAGTCTTAGAAAATCTACTCAAATAAATGATGAAATGTATTCTTTAATGAACAGATATTAAATATTTACAAATTGCCAGAAAATCAAAACAAGAGACCCGTTAATGCATGTGGCGCGCTACTTAATCTGGAAATGTTTTTTAAAGAAGTATGTTGTGGTAATTGTAACCCAAGTAGAAAATGGCAGGATATAGTATTTGTGACAAGAAATCAATGCCAGCAAGGACTTCTGCTTATGTTGATAAAATAACACGCGAAGAATTGATATTTTGACAAATCAATAAGATTCACAGGCTTATTTCATCTACATAAATTTAAACTTTAATAGAAAAAGCTATACAACCAAACGGAGATCTACATATTGAAGCGCAATTCATAAACGCATTCAGTAAACCATGTCCATGCATAGTTCACTAAAACCAGTGACTAACTTACGTGTGTATAATTATGTATCTGCTAAAACTATGCATCTATACATGTAGTTAAACAGATTGCGTTTTTTCTATATATCTGTGCATGCGAGCCAAGCGCTTCCAGAACACCCAGAAGGCGTGTGGATGTTTGTCGTAAACGACTCTACAAAGTGCGGTAAATGTCGTAAAATTTGAGAGAATTTTACATCGTTATGTAATGTCGTCTGTACATTTAGTGTTTGTATTATAGGTATATATCACAGTTGGAGCCACACCGGCGTATATTGCCAAAGCAAGCACCTGCTTTAAGTGGAGCATACAAACACAAGTTTGCTCCATGTAACTATAAAACGCGCTAATTGCTTAAATGCTTCTCTAATTAAGTACAGTAATCGTCACAGAACCACGTGGAACTGCAGGAGGGATCACCAGACCTTTGATGTTTTGCCGACTTCTCCATGAACCGGACTGATACAAATCTGTTTTTTTATGTTTTCATATATTTTTTCAGACGTTATTTATCTAAGATGGATGATGATTCATCAGTCTTCTTTATGCTTTACTTGTTAGTTGTACCTGAGATATTAATCTCAAATTGAAGATAATTGAGATAAGTATGAGATAAAAGAGACTTTTCATCGACTTGAAGTCAAAGATTCGTGCGTATTTCACACCAAGTTTACACTCGTACCTGGCGAGCACTGATGGCCAATTTGATACTGAGTTATGAAGTAATTTTCGGTCGATATGTGTTAGGTGTAACCTCACCATTGATTTTTGTTCTTTTTTTCTATTGTAAATACATGTAATAAAAGTTTGAAGGCTTGTCATTTATAGAGAGACCAAAACATAAGAAGTAAAACCTACACTTTACTGTTTGTCAACCTCTGCACTATCAAAATATTATGAGAAAAGTATATAAGGCATCTCAACTGCGCAACTGGCACAGTTCCATGTAAAACGGACATGCGCAATGGTCTCATTAGTATCCGCAAACCCTTCCGGTTATATCATAATGACATCGAATTTCACTTTATGGTGTAACCCCACCATGGATTTTTTATCTGTATTCTATAGTAAATAATAAAAAATTGAACGATTGCCTTTCACAGAGAGACCCAAATGAAAGAAGTAAAACTTACATTTTACTGTTTTTTAACCTCTGCACTTCCAAAATATGAGAAAAATAGGAGTAATGTGTCATATAAGAGATTTGACAAAGTGAAAGTAGACTTCCGAAATCATGTATCCATGAAAAATTTATTTTCAAAATCTCAATTCAAATATGACAATGCTTTCAAAATGTTCAAAATACATCAATAATGCCATTCAAAAAAACAAAATAAGCATTAAAATAAGGAAAATGCATTACCAAAGAGGAAGAAACAGGGATTATTTATAACCGCCATTATGCGACTACCTCACGGAATCACTTCCTTTTTCCAATGTTGGTACTTTGCCTAAAGACACCGACTTTCACTATCATCGGAGTATAGATAAAGGCTGCGCCTCGGCAAGATCTTATGGATTAACAAAAGCAGTGTTCTGAACGCGTTATTACTTCCTTTTAATCATGATATAATTTAGAACAATGGAAAACAATCCTTTTGAAAATAAAAAATGAAAGTAAACAGCGAACAAAAACTCCAATCAATATAGGCAAATATAATTGACCAAATTACTTTATAAAAATTATAATCATTATTTAATTTCTTTTTAAGTTGGCAACAACTTGTGTTTTTTTTTTTCATTTACTACGACCTTGACTACAATCAAAAGCGACCACAAATAGTTTTTTCACGTAAGGAACCTATCCAAAAAATGGCATCTATCACACAGAGGTCAAACTACTTTATAAAAAGGTCAACTGAGGGACACTGGTAGTCACGGTTGCGTTTTAAAGTTTTTAGGCTCACTTGATAAGTAAAATGTCATGATAAGATTCGTTCTTTTTATAATTGCCTATCCTGAAACAATGAAAACTTTGAGTCATACGACATCCTAAAGCTAGATTCTGATTTTTCACTACATTGTGTGCCTCAACATTACAACGGAACTCTATAGGAAATGCAATAGTGGTGGTGTGAGACCATAAGAGCCAGTCATGTTGCGCAGACGGCTCATTAACCAGAATATATAAACAGTAATTAAGTCACTGCATTAACAAACTCATGCTTATCTACAGTCTACACATAGATTAGGTAATGTATTTTACGACATCCACTGCGCATGCCCGTTTAAAAAATTAACATCAGTAGGTAAGACACATACAAAATTATAGAAAACCAATGTTCACCTGAATCTCCATTCGGAACATTTCGGATATCCAATGTTATAGTCCCCATGGTCTCGTCGTGGCGAATTAGCCCAAGGCTCATTTGTTTTGATGGTGACACCCTTTTATGTACCCCGGACGACTGTAGATTTGCCTGGATATTATGCCATGAGTCTTTCGAATCTCGTCTGCCATTTTCGTTGATACCCATGTTGTTATTGTTCGGTTTTTCCGCTATCTGGGAGATGCCGGGAGAGGTGACGATTGTGAGACTGCCCGCGGAGTAACCTGGCCCGGGCCCCGGAGTTCCTGCTTTGTGGATGTAGCTCTGTGGACGACTGTGGTCACTGCCGTTGGACGAACTGGCGCTAGGGGGTGGGGTGGTTGTGTCATGGTCCTGCCGTGTCAACGCAGATGGACGTTTAGAAATCGGAACCCATCTGGAAAATATTGACATAATAAATTATAAAGATACATTATTGTGACATACATGTACTTGCTCTAATATTCACCACTGCTATAATAAGGTATAATAATAAATATAATACAACAAATAGACGGCAGTATTTTTTGTGTTTTTTTTAAGAATAGTATCAATGTACGTGACCTTGATATTCAAACATTCAATTTTATCCCTATCATTTTCTTTTGAATTGGACCAATATGACCTTGACCGTTTAACCATTTATCCAACCATTATTATATATTACCATCCTTTTCTTTGAAATGAACCAATGCGACCATGACCTTTTACACATTTATTGAAATACTACTTTTAAGCACGATCGTTTTCTTTTTTTAATTGGACATATGTGACCTTGACCTTTTATACGTTTGTCCAAACATTACTATTGATCACCATCCTTTCCTACTGAAATTAGACCAAAGTGACCTTGACCTTTTATACGTTTGTCCAAAAATTAATATTGATCACCATCCTTTCCTTTTGAAATTAGACCAAAGTGACCTTGACCTTTTATACGTTTATCCAAACATTAATATTTATCACCAACATATTCTTTTGAAATAGGACCAAAGTGACATTTACCTTTCATACGTCTGTCCAAACATTAATATTTATCACCCTCCTTTTCTTTAGAATTGGACCAAAGTGACCTTGACCTTTTATACATTGACCTTTTATACATTTATTCAGACAATTATGTTTAATCGTCCATGGGACTTGTATGGTATGTTTCCATGACGTACGCGGGCAGTTCATTGATTGCTTAAATATTTAGCGTCATTTTTATGCCATCGAGGCGTACAGACGAGCTAATGCAGAAACGTGATTGATATTAAAACGAGTCTGTGCGCACAGACGGCAACAGCAATTTAAAATTACAAATTGATTTTAAAGGCAAATATAGATCTAATAGACCAACATAAACCTCACCATCTGTTTCAAATCCAAACGACATTTAAATATTTTGATAATCTCTGTTAGCGAAGCCTCGATTTTCAATAGTCTCTAAAGCCGGTCATTGTGCCCTGCTTTGTGTCGCGCGAAATATTTGTATGATAAAAGAATGATTTTGGTCATTAATTTTAAATCAATACATGTAATTGATACTACGTTAGAATCGCCAATATCTCCGACATTAGGTTAATAAAAATTTAGTACAGATGGTTCTGTATCAACTTCAAACATTGTAGTTAAACCAAGTGCGGACCCTGGGAGGTGTGTGAGGGTTCAGGGGGGTGATAAACATAACCTTTATAGTGACTTAAAATGGACCTCAACATCATTTCGGGCGAATCCAGGGGGTAGTTTAGAGAGTGAAAAAGATACCGTTTACTAGTATTTTGTGACTTAAAATGGATCTCAACGTCATTTTGGGCCGACCCAAGGGGTGGGTTTAACCAGTGGCAAGCATACCATTTTAGTGACTTAAAACGAACCTCAATGTCATTTCAGGCGGATCCTGGGGACGGGTTTAGGGGTAACAATTATACCGTTTTTAGTGACTGAAAATGTACATCAACGTCATTTTGGACGACCCAGAGTGAGTGCGAGTTCAGGGGGTTGCAAGCATACCGTCTTTAGTGACTTAAAATGGATCTCGCCGCCGTTAGAATGTGTGAGTATTTTGTCGATATTAGATGCAATTGCGGCGATAGTAATACGTTATTTATTGTTTTCCAACACAATTATTGGCAGGTTACCTTATTTTCACCTCTAAAAAGGTCTGAAATTTGTCCTTAAATACTCGTCAGATTGTAACATTTGTTGTCAAAATTTGCCGGGGAGGTGAAAGTGGACCCGCCTTATATCACATCCCATCTAAACCGCACATGTAAACCTGTGTGCATTCTGTTATATAATTCCATCAATTTATTAACGATATCAAAGATAACAAAACTGATCGACACGCAATCCAAAACACAAATATTTGCACTGTCAAACAATGTAGGCCGTGTACAGTGTACGTGGTCGGGCACCATATTCACACTAATTCATATCATAACAAATACAACTTACAGTAAGTGGTCGATACTAGTTGATGTCATGGCGGGGCTGTCCGGATGTGTCAAACAGAAGCCCCTTTATGTCCCCTTTCAATAACAAATCAATCCCCATAGTGCTACTAAACACAAAGTGGCTGTCATATTGATAATACCGTATTAACGTGTATAAATGCGTCTTTTATACAAACGCCAAACTATAAAATAGCTGTATTCGTCAAATAGATTCTTACAAGACTTTACTTAGTAATCATGCCAAACAACAAAGAATATTCCCCATGGGAAATAAAAAGTAAAATATTTTAAAAAATATAAATTTCCACTATTTCGACACTTCTGGTAAAAACGATATTACTTCAGTTGCCACAATTAGTGGCTAATTACTAATTTATATGTCTATGCAAAGATCAAGAAACTCCAATTCTTTCCAATTCCCTGCAAAGATGATGTGTTTAAGTATATTTTATACTCGATAGAAGCCCCTTAAGACCGTCTTATTGGAAAATATAGATAGGGTTTATCTGAATATAGCAAACACTTAATAATATAACCTTTAAATATGGCTTTCAAAAAACGTTATAACCGTTTAGCAGCGAAGCGGTTAGAAGTTCGGTCGATACACGTGATTCGTCTTTCGACATTTTTGTGTGTAACTCTTCAATATTGAAGGCTGAAAAGATTATGGTTGGTTTCATGTCGAATATCGAAGTACTTAACACGATTATCAATCCAACTTCAGTTTTTCTATAAAAGTCAATGGTTTGATGCAAAACTATTCTTGCTCAATATAAACAAAGAATGTAGATAGCCTAGTTTTGTTGAAATGTGCGGAGCTATTAAAACTGCATTTGTGGCGTGCCGATAAAGAGAAAGTACGGTAAATAGAGGGAAGGTGGGGAGGGGGCGGGGAGATACCTCTTGATCTTTATCTCACCCAAAACTTCGGTCAACATCTGGGTCTCCATCGTCATCCCATTTGGGGGTCAAAAGTTGAGATGGAGGTTTTAAGTAAATTATAGTATTTTATGTTGAAGTGTCTGATATAGGGTGTACTCATGCGAGAATATAATCGGTGTTCTCATGTGTTAAAAACACATTACAGTAAACAAATACAGTGAATCAGAATCTGTGTAAATGGATATAAATGAATGATTCATACATGCATGATTCATTTTTAGACGAGTTAATCATTTATTTGGCTAGTGTACGACTTTTTGTTGAAAACTGCAGCCATCGTCTTGTGGTAGAGAGCCCGTCTCGCATGCGGTATATCAAGGGTTCGATCCCCGGCCGGGTCATAACAAAGACTTGAAAAATTACACACGAAGCTTTCTCGCTTGCGGCTCAGCATTTAGAGGATAGTTCTAGGTGTTGTTGACCCCGTTGCAGTATAACATGACAGGTTGGGGTTTTAAAATGTATCTATGGCACGATTCTCCAGTGCGACAGCGTTTAGAATACTGTCTCAAGTAGCCCCCGTAGCGATATGACTGAAACATTATTGAAAGCGGCGATCAACACCACACAAAAACAACTATTTTGAATGTTTTGACAATGTCAACGTTTTGTATGATGAAAGCCAAAATGTCACAATGAAGATAAACAAACTAGAAATTTATCAATAAACAGTACGGATATATAATCCGGACAGAAGAACGTAAACAATAGCAGTGACGTATAATTACGTCCGGGTTTATATAAAGAAATAAAAGGGGGTAGAAAATAGAAGGCAACATTGCGAAAGATGATAAACCACTACGTACAGTCTTTTTTTAATAAGTAATTCATTAAGTGTCCGAATGTGTTATTATTGAACCAGCAGGTGGGATATCAATTCACCAACAATCACTTAACTAAGAAAACACTTGAAAGCATTTTTATTTTTATTTTGAAAAGGGTTTAACGTCATTTTCAACTTATTTCATGTTAAATATGGCAAATCGTTCAGTTTTATTAGTGGATGATAACCTCAAAATCAATCCGAGTAGAACTACCGTCCTTCCGAGAGGGACTCGAACATACGACTCAGCAGTGAGAGGTAAATTATCGTGAGACGGCGCCTTGGACTACTTGGCCACAAAAGACCCTTCACTTTAAAACTTAAAACAGAAATATATACAGATTTAAATACAACTCACGTGATAATAATTATAAGCATTATCACCAAGTTTTTTAAGTGTTTACTTAGTTAAGTAAATGTTAAGTCTCTGATTTCACTGTTTGGTATAACAAAATATTATGCATTAATGATAAAAACCAACACTTACATTTGCGTCTCCTCCGACTCCGAGGTGCTGGTATTAGTGGTTGTATCGTCCGTAGTTTGACCGTTCTCGCCCGGTCTCATCTCACTCTCCGTGTCCGAATCGCTGCTCGGTAGTCCTCGGTTAAGATTGTTTACAATCCCCGGGAATATATCATTCCGTAAACCGGCTTCTCGACTCAAAGCAATATCCTTTTGTGGTATGTTAGCGTTTGGGTTGTTGGTATGTTGATGGCCCGGTATGCCCGCGTGACGTATTACCGGCGATTTCGACCCCAAAGGCTCTTCGTCCTCGTCCTCGTCCTGGGTAAGACATACGTCAGTTTCAAAGTTGTCGTAATGCCGGTACGTGGGCTCAGACTCTTCCCCACTGTCAGCAGTATCCGATTCTTGGATTCCCGGGCGGAGACAGCTGCCAGCTCCGGATGTTTTGGAGCTCGAACCCGACTGATCCGCGTTTTGCTTGTCCTTCGCACTCATGACTTTACTGTAAACCGTGTTTCTTCTTGTCTAAATGCACATCAAAAACTCGCGTCTATATTACTGCGAACATCTATAAACCCTTAATGTATTTTAAGAAAGATAGCGCACCTCTAATACGCATGTTTATGTAAACTACGGATAAAACTGATATCTCCAACAAAAATCCCGGCACACATCACTATCAGGAAAACGTCCAAACACACCATTTATTCAACATCTGATTTACAACAAAACCAGTCAACATTTATCTCTTCCATTTTTACACAAGGTATATATTTTGTATTGAGTAAATTCCAAACATTTAACATCGAAGCCGCTCAAATCCAAACACACAAAAAAAAACGCTATCCACGCGCGCATGCACTCTCACTGTTGCTCGTTATTTGTATTTGAAAGCTTGAAAGCATATTTAAACTCGACAGCCTCTTATTTACTGCTTCTAATGCATGTTCGTTTACGTACGCCAATTTGTTTTGGAAACCAAAAACACGTTTAGCGTATCAGAGACAAAGAAACTAGCAATGAAATACAACACTCCGTTATAATTAAATTTGTTCGCAGGGTCACCCGGTGGCTTTGATTTGCAACGGTATGTGAGCAGAGCACTGAATGAAAACAGAATCTGTAGTAGGGGTGCTTAGAGCACCGTAACTAAACACGCCGAGGCGCTACTGAGGGTAGACGGATACGACCGGGTACAGATCGGGTATCAATTGAACGACACCGCTTCAAATCCGCATAGATATACAATTGTCGTTTGTTGGTTCTATTTTTGTTTGGCTGCGGGGGTGCCGTTTAAAAGTATATACATGTATATATATTTTATTTTTATTTTAGGTGGGGGTGGGTGTCTTGCTGTTGTTTGTTAATGGGGATTAACGACATTTTTCACACATTACATGATGTATATTGGTGGGCGAGGATCTCTAATGTATAAACATGTATCTGTGAGGAATCACTGTCCCGGCAAACAGTTTTTATTTAAGTAAATTAGTATTCTTTGTTAAGTAAATGCCGGTGAAATTAGATACAGAGCACTGCATTTGTAGCGGGGGTGCATACAGAACCGCCATAAGACCCTCCAAGGCTACCGACGTTATCGGGGAGTGGGGGGGAGGGGGGGGTGTAGAACGGGTGCAATGGCGGTGGCATAGTATAACATACAGAGCGTAGCCATAAAACGGAGTTTGGAGTCAGATTCGGGTCAAAATTGTAGTTAGTTAACAATGTTCAAATCCATTTTAGGCCAGACTGACCACTCAGAAATTTGCAATAAGATAACCACAAGCATTCACTGTGCACACTATTAATGACAATAGAGTATTAAAGCATTACTTGGTTTAAATATAACTGACACATATTTCTATTCTAACGGAGCATGAAATAAATCTATTTAATATCATACCCAAATCAATTAAATGCAACTGACTTTTTAATGTTGTACAAACAGACGTCATTTGTTTTGCACGTCAGTTATTTTGCACGTCTGTTATTTTGCACATCTGTTATTTGCAGTTTTCTTTACTTTGTGCCTTCTTCCGTTTGTAACGTCTGCAATTTACGCGTTCTTAAGTTGCACATGTTTTTTTATTAGTGTTATAAGTTGTCTTAAAGTTATTTCATTAAATTACTATTTAATATCGTCAATAATCATTGACGGAAAGGATTCCCACGATATTCCCACCATATCACTCTGTACATACATAATAACGAGGGATAACAATTTAATTATGTAGTATCATCCGCAAAACAAATAATATCTCTAGATATTAGTAAATGATGTAAGACAAATCCGAGATAATTCCCGTACCCGGGGCAAAGTTCTAGCACAAATTCTAATCGCACATGTATATCAACCAGGTATTCCGTTATACTTATATCCAGATATATGATGATGATAATAATAATGGTAATTAAATGATGATGATGATGATGATGATGATGACGATGGTGATGATGATAATGATGATGACGATGATGATGACGATGACGATGGTGATGATGATGATGATGATGATGGTGGTGGTGGTGGTGATGCTAAATAATAACAAGGACTAAGAGAGATATCTATCTTCTATCGGTTCTTGATAATGATAATTATATAAATGAGTGAAATATCCGATAATAATAATTTCAGTCTGTACTTCTATAATCAACAAGACTACATTAGTAAATCGGATAGAAACCCAGAAAATGATAATCCTTTTAATGATGTTTAAATACCATTTTCAACACATTACATATTTTAAATATTATATACTAGTGCGCATGGGTGGGTCCAGGAGTTATAATCAGCGGGAGCCAGCGAGGTTATAAATATTAGACGAGGAGGACAGGTATCCCAAATTCCAAGGAAGGAGATGTCCAAGTACATTATTTTTGCTAATTTCACTGAAATGTGTACCCTTTTCTAGTAACTATGTTCAGGAAATGACAATGGGTGGTTCACGACTCCTTGTCCTCGAAACCCACCTGTCTATATGGCAAACCTTTTTTAAGCGGAGGAATGGACTCTACGCCATTTTCAAAACATTTCGTTATATGCGGAATTCGTTTCAGTCTTACTGGTTGAGGAAACCTAAGAATGAATCGAGTAGGGGCTCGAACCTATGACCTTAGCAGTGAGAGGTATGTGATGTTGAGACGGCGCCTTAGACCACTCCGCCGCGGAGGACCTCATGTAAATGGAGGAAGACTTGTACTGATGGCAAGTAGCTGGCACACTTTCTTACATGTTTCGACAGAGCTGTATACCGCAGCGATGATCGGTAAAGTGTCCTCCTCGCATGTGAAAGGTCATGGGTCCAATCCCCTGCCGGGTCCGTGATACCAAATACTTACAAACTGTTCCCTCCGTGCTCAGTATCAAGAGGATAGCTCGAAGTCTGGTCGGCCCGGTGTCAGTATAGGATAGCCCTTAGTCTCGTCGACCCGGTGTAAGTATAGGATAGCCCTAAATTTCGTCCGCCCGGTGTTAGTATAGGATAGCCCTAAGTCTCGTCGACCCGGTGTCAGTATAGAACAGCTCTAAGTCTGGTCGACCTGTTATCAGTATAGGATAGCTTTAAGTTTGGTCAGCCCGGTGTCAGAATGATGGGATTGGGCGGGATATCATATGCATCTCTGGTATAATACTCCAATACTGCAGCGCTTAGAATAATGTTGTTGAAAGCAGAATTGACCAATTAATCAATCAACCAATCAATCAATCAAGCCATAACACCAGGTAAGTGATTCAAGATCATCAACCTCCCGCCACTGATATTGTGGCTCTGGTTAACAACGGTGCGTGACGACAGTCTCAAATGAAATCAGGAGGAATGTTGAAAGAAAAGCCATCTAAAGATGGTGTTTTATATCACTCGCCAACTATCACTCAAACCTCACTATCTGGACTTAAGGCCACATAACTTTCATTCTAAATAATGGTGGAAATCGGACATGACGAGTTTAGAAATATTATTATCTGTTACCGACCAGTGCTATATTTACTGTCTACCATATACATAGGCAAACGTTTGAACACCTTTTAGCCTGGCACATATTTCCAGTATAAAAACACATGCATGCACATGCTCACATACACACGCACGCACAGCAAGAACGCCCAGACACAAACATCAACTAGAAGAGCATAATTATTAATCTATCAATGTCATCTTTTAACCGATCTCACCGAACTTTGTTATCTCAACATTAATATTGGATGATTTTAAAAGCAGAATTTCATGGACTTTTCCTGATAAGCCAGACTGGTTATCTGCCAGACGCGGTCATAAAAAATCATTGCCCAATAAAGATTAAGTCTTCTAGCACTAAAATAAAAATTGTATGATATAATGTACACCTGACAAATGTATTTCTATTTAAATCTGGGAAAATTAGCTTAGATTAAAGTTGTGGTGGTGGTGGTGGTGGTGGTGGTGGTGATGTTGTTGCTGCTGCTGCTGCTGTTGTTTAAAAAACTAGACCTATCGCTTAATGTTATTCATACCCTCCAACTCCCCCACCTCCAACGCAGAGATGTATGACATTGATCGCAAAAATGTAAGATTTACAATAATATAAATAATAAATCAAGGACTTATATATAGGGATAAGAAACTTGCATTTCTCTACTAAATGTTGATAAAATAGCGTGCGAAGAATTAATCATTTGGCAAATAAATCCTTCATATTTCACAGGCAACTGATTTCTTTGACATAAAATGTAAGGTCAATGAACTATATTATATTCTCTAATTCCTTGGTAATGTACATGTTACCTTAAATGATTTATAACGTTTTAAACACACAAAATGATCATGAATTTAAAATATTGCAGATTGAAGTAAACTTTCAAGTACTTATCTTGATGTTTAGTTGCAGCATACATATTTTGTAGCCATTAGTAGTTCAACAATTTTAAACACAATGCTGGGAGTTGTCTCGTTAAGTAGGGAATTCCATTGTGCAAAGAACGAATTTTGAGATTTTGCGTGAAAACGCGAGCATTCATAACATCTCAATCAGTTGCTTTTCTTCTCTATGTAATTTCTTGGATGAATACAACATTTTTACTCAGTGCAAGGGCTATAACTCTATAAATCACAAAACATCTTTACTGTCATACTGTTGATCATGTATACCAAGTATCAACTCCATCACCTGGAACCATGGAAGTGGTTCTCCAACAAGACTTGCAATATGGTATTTTAAATACATGTACTATTCTTAATGCAAGGGTAATAACTCTTCTTGAAATTACTGAGCATCATTTCATGAAGGAAAAAAAAAGATTACAGGGAGACAACTCTTCAGTGCTTATCATTAAAGAAGGAATGGGTTGTTGCTCTTGAGATATTAAGAACAGTTACATACACTGTGCCAAATTTAGTAGAGCGTCCGACTATCAAACTAGGGATCAGGATTTCGAATTCCCCACCTGACCATAGTCTCCGTGATTATTGATATACAACAATCAAGGAATAAATACAAGTCCGTGACAACAACGAGTCTCATAATCAGTCCCTTCTCACTGCTGATTAAAGTGGGAAAAAACATTAGTTGTTATGTTAGTTGATCGTACGTCACCCCTCAATTGCATTAAAATGACACAGAATAGCTGTGACGGAGGAGGATTGAATCCAGTTTGCAGTAAAAAATAATCCAATCAGTCTGGACTGAATATGAAGACATGATTACAAACTTCGAGATTTTAAGTAACACAGAAAAATACATTCAGATTTTTCCAGAACCGATTTCCCTAAATCAATAGAGTTCTCCGTGGTTTAGTGGTCAGAGGCGCCATCTCAAGATCACTTACCTGTCACCACTAAGGAAGTAGTTCAGAAACTTTAATGTGAGAAAGTTTGCCAGTTACTTGCAGAAGGACACTGGTTCTCCTCAGATTCATCCGGAGTTCTGACTCCACCAATAAAACTGGATATGCCATATATAACATGAAATGTGTTGAAAATGGTTTTAAACCCCATTGAAAAAACAACGGATCAATAAAAAATACAAATGTATATAGCCGATCCTTTCGAAAACAAATTTCTAGAAAATAACACTTTTCCGTCAGACTACATGTATGCACAGTTGGATCCCTTAGCAGACTTAACTTTGGGCATAAATTTTAAACCTAGTCATCTTAAAAGCATAAATGAACAACTGTGTTCAAATATTAACATTACTACCATATATCTAAATAAACCATCCTGAACAAATAAAAGAAACTTTTTCATACATATGTTTTTAAATGTTATAACAAATCTAAACAGGTAAAAATTGATTACTTACCAGGAACATTATTTCCAGCGATCAATTACAAGTAAGTGCCAGATAAAATCAATTGTAACTAGCACATACATGTGCATTAAACAAAGAAGACAACGTGAAAGTTGTTTTCCTTGTGCATATGTATGGACCAGTATGTTTCGTTTTTATCAAACCAAAATATCAGTCTGATTTTGAAAACTTTATTGTCAATAAAAAAAAGAAGAAACATTGAAAAACATTGAAATTTGTTCCAATTTTCCTTGTTTTTAAATATGCCTTAAATTCCATAAAAATTGACGTACATGTAAATGGGCCATTATTGAACAAAAACTAATCATCGCTATATTCAAGTGCAGCTAGGACTTTTGTTTTAGACCTCCACCACATTTAAACAATGTCATCTGTTTTCTGTAACAGTAGAGCAATAATTTCCCCCATACAAATGCACCTTAGGACATATAAAAATAATTTCAACATTATTTTCACATTTTTTATGAAAAACATTTTCAGCTGATCAGAACTGAAAAGGACCAGTTTGCGTTTTAATGGTTGCACAATTTTGTTTTGCTGTTGCTATGGCACTTGGTCACGAATTTCATGCGATATTTGTTGTTAAGCTTCTATATAAATGCAGGCACTCATTCAGTGTGTGAAACCAGGCTTATTAGCTTAGTCATCAGTCGAGCACGAGACTTCTAGTCTTGGGGATGTGGGTTTGATTCCCGTGACTGGCCAACTAAACAATACAAAGTCATTTGGATGGTACTATAAACCGGGGGCCCGTGTCAGTGTTATACACCGAGCACGCTAAAGAACCAGCAGAAACTTACGATGGATTTCTATCTGTATCCTGCACAATCCCCCACAAACCTAAAAAAGGCACTCTTCTTCCGGCATTGCCCATATGTGAAATCGATGGCAATGTAAAATAAGTTTATATAAAACAAGGACTTGTACAGAGGGATAGGAAACTTGTATCTCCTGACTAAATGTTGATAAAACAGCACATGAACGATTCATTATTTGACAAATAAATCATTCATAACTCACAGGTAACTGATTTCTTGACATAACCTGTAAGTTGTATATAATCTTAGATGTTTAAAAATGATCTTGAATTAAAGATATTGAGGTTTGAACGAAAATTTCTAGTAATCTGTCGTTATTTTAGCTGCAGTATACAAATTTTGTAACCAGATTCTCTTCAACAATTTTAAACACAAATTGTTGGGAATGGTATTGTTTTGATGAGAATTTCATTCTGCAGTTTAAGAATTTTGATTTGTGTTCCTGAGGTGAATGGAAGTCGAGATAATTGACGAGATATTGCGAAATTTTGCGTGAATACTTGTGCATTGACAAATTGTCAATCAGTTGCATTTCCTTCTCTATGCAATTCCTTGTATAAAACAACAGCGTGTTGACAATGTTGTTCTTCCAATCACGACATTGACTTTGCAGGTTAATGCGTATAATCTGCTTTTTTAATAAATCAAAATTGCAAAATAATAGTTTTATCTAAAATACTTAGAGAATAATGAAAATATCAAAATTGCAAAATAATAGTTTTATCTAAAATACTTAGAGAATAATGAAAATATTAAAATATTTTAATCTTTAACAAACTTCAGGCACACTCTTTGACATTTTTAATCTATTTTTTGATTGCCAAATCTTTATTGTCATATCATCACAAACAGTGATACACGTCTCCTGGTCTGTTGGTGAGAATGCGATGCCATTGATGACCCCGTAGCTGTGGGGAAGGGTTGCCAGCAGAATATTGTAGTGTCTGTCCCAGATGTAACCTCTCTGGTCCTCACTGCCACTGGAAGGAAATATCAACATTTTTTTAAGACCAAAAAATCATGGTTTTAGACACCATTTTTAACACATTACATGTTATAAGCTGATCTCATGTTAAAAATTAAAATGTCTAAAACAGTAATAAAGGTGCCTATGGGTTGCAGACCACTAATTATAGATTAGGTCCCAGGCTATAATACTTTTAAATTGTTTCATTCTCAAATGAAAGAGAATATATCGGAATTTTTTCTAAATTTTAAATTGTCTGTAAACTTTTTTTCCAATATATCATGCCTATATATATTTACTGACTCAAATATGCCAAAACAATATATTGAAAAGGGATTTCCTACTTGTACTATGCTCCTAGATTAGAATAAAATAGATTTCCTGTTTAAAATTATATCATATTTTGTGACATATTAATTGAGCAACCTGATCTGTTATACAGATTTACATGTAGTAAAAATGATTTCATCTTACAAAGGGCCTGAACGATGATATGAAGATTGTCAAGAAGTATTTAAACGCTGTCTATTTTATATATAGGTCATGCTCAACTTAAAAGCAAATGGAGTCTTTATAGCAATATAATGTAGATAACTGTAACTTTCTACCTCAAATATGCTGTAATATTTTCAAATTAGAAGCAAAATCAGGTATTTACACTTTGTTTTGTGTTTTTATATGA
Organism: Panopea generosa; assembly: GCA_029582155.1. Classification (NCBI taxonomy): domain Eukaryota; kingdom Metazoa; phylum Mollusca; class Bivalvia; order Adapedonta; family Hiatellidae; genus Panopea; species Panopea generosa. The sequence continues at coordinate 4,526,318 of CM055896.1, read as the reverse complement.
ATGATCAATCCAGGAAATGGTGTTCGAGTACAAATATGAGTTGAGCATGAAAATAGTTTTATAACCTTGTGACCTGATTGTTTTGTATATAATTTTCCTTTCCATAACAATGTTATACTAGTACCTTCCAATGTAATCTTTGCTCGCATCCAGACATATATACCAGGGAGGAAAGGCAGAAGTACCAACATGACCTTTATACACAGTGTCCTTCACTATTGTCATAGTAACAAGGTCAAGGACACCTGTTTTTATTTCTCCACTGAAATTTTTGTCTTCCATCCAATCTCCAACAGAACTCTCGACGACTTCTCTGTAGTTGAAATATGCATACCTGCAACACAAACATATATTGATGTGAATTATACATAGACAATAATATCCCCGTTTTAGTCATGTGAAAGACAAATGTATATCATTATAAACAATTTTGGTCATGTGAAAGAAAAATAAATGTCCTTTTAAACAGTTTTGGTTATGTGAAAGACAGACAACAGATGTCATACTAAACAGTTTTGGTCATGTGAAAGACAGACAACAGACAACAGATGTCATACTAAACAGTTTTGGTCATGTGAAAGACAGACAACAGATGTCATACTAAACAGTTTTGGTCATGTGAAAGACAGACAACAGATGTCATACTAAACAGTTTTGGTCATGTGAAAGACAGACAACAGATGTCATACTAAACAGTTTTGGTCATGTGAAAGACAGACAACAGACAACAGATGTCATACTAAACAGTTTTGGTCATGTGAAAGACAGACAACAGATGTCATACTAAACAGTTTTGGTCATGTGAAAGACAGACAACAGATGTCATACTAAACAGTTTTGGTCATGTGAAAGACAGACAACAGATGTCATACTAAACAGTTTTGGTCATGTGAAAGACAGACAACAGATGTCATACTAAACAGTTTTGGTCATGTGAAAGACAGACAACAGATGTCGTACTAAACAGTTTTGGTCATGTGAAAGACAGACAACAGATGTCATACTAAACATTTTTGGTCATGTGAAAGACAGACAACAGATGTCATACTAAATAGTTTTGGTCATGTGAAAGACAGACAACAAAAGTCAACTAAAGAGTTACGGTAATGTTAAAGACAAAAGCATATCACACAATAGTACTAACCTATGATCATGTGACAGACAAACACCAGTGATGTAACAGCCTGTCATAACAAAGCTGTAATCAAAGTCATCCAAGTCAGAGTTATCTGTCTTCTGCTGCCCTGCCTCTATATCACAGAAAGCTTTGTCAATTTTTGCTAGTTTCTCATCTGTCACTTCATATACACCTATAGTGTCATGGTGACCGGTTGAAAACAGAATATATAATTTACAGTTTTCTTTCAGATACTGTTCTTTAGGTTCTTTGCAATTTACATCGCTGCTTTCCTTTTTTCTCCGTTTGGTATCTCTATCTTTATTATCGATAGATTCGTATAAAAAGCAACTTTGTTTTTCTCTTTCTGGTATATTTGCACTACCAGTATTACAATTCGAATTGTTAAAGCACATGCATAGAAATCTGCTGTTTCTGGTTGCTGTATTTGACATTTCAGTTTGTAAGACTTCATCAGTTGTCATATCCTTTGTTTGGTGGTTATCTATCAAATCAAACTGCTGTTTCTGACAAACATTACAACGCTCGTTTGTTTCGAATGGAAGGGAGGTAACTCTTTCATTCTGTGGCACCATGGCGACAAGAAGATTCATTTGATGGTATCTGTCGCCTAAATATTTAAATAAAGTGACAGGACTTGGGACACGTTGGATTATTTCTCTTCTTTCAGTTGATTGGTTTATTCTCTCTTCTTTTACCTGAAAATAAACACATGCATTTTAAAGTTACATATTAAATTATCTTTCTTCCTCAAAATTTGCTGGAAAACTATTATCATAATAAAAAAGCATATATATATTCTTCTGTTCAGTTGATTTCAAATATACATATATACAAATATATAAGTCATAAATATATTTGAAATAAAATAATTATTCTCCTATTGACCCCTTTTCAGATTTACTAATCTTTCCAGGTGCCAAACGGAAATTTTCAATTGTCTGGCACATAGTGCCTTATTCGGGCAAGGTACTGTGTAAGCATGTAACATTTGGAGGGGAATTAAAGCAGTTGGTCCCGTGTACTCCGACAGCCATACTCAGTGCATGTAAAAGATCTTACTTCTATGTAAATCTGTGATTTAGATGCACGTTAAACTTGCTTGTTAATGAGATTTATGGTAATAATTAGTTCATTGATTCCTTGGGTAAAAAAAAGAAAGAAAGAACAACTACATATATCTCCACCAAACTCGATATAAATCAGTCGAGTCTGTGCTACTGAATTAAATTTAAGCATCAGCATTATTTGAAAGATCAGAATACCATTGAGATGTAGTCATACAATTCATATACTAGTATCAAACCAGAGCAAATAAATGTTTATTGTGGGACAAATATCTAAATATAGCTATACTGTATCAATATATATATCGGACAATAAGTAAATTTTGATTGGATTTGATACAACTTTAGCAAGTGAATCAATTGTATGACAGTTTCAGTCATTTGGCGAGATGTCAGATTGGCTTTCTTAGCTGGTCACCAAACAGGATGAAATAGAAGAAAAGTGATTAAACACAACCTTCAAAACGTTACAACACAAATAAGGGATTTGTTTGTTTTGTTTGAATATTTAACGTCTTTTTTATGTCATCGGGGACTAACAGACTATCAGTAAACATAAACACTCTTTCCTGGGATCCTGAAAGGCTAACAAGTATTTGAGCACACTCACCTCAGAAAGTAAAACTGGTAACTTTCCCACTTGAATCAGTGGTGACAGATGAATGATAAAGAGACACAATATCATATATCAATCATCACAGAGAAGTGGCATGACATGGATTCGAACTCATGACCCCTTGATTGACAGTCAGACACCCTACTGACAGAGCTAGCTGGGTATGACTGCACAAACCAGAGAACCAGATGAATCTCATAATTATCATACTTGTACCTTATATGTGAGAATCTTCATTGTTCCACCAATATCTCCAATACCTCCACCCATAAATATCCGATCAGTCAACCAAGACCCAAATAATGTTGGCGGGTCTAACTTGCCCAAAGCAACAAGTTTCATATCTAAAATAAAGCAAGAATTATATATATACATCTTTACTTTGTGTTCATTTTGAGCTATAAAGACCTTGTTTCACCTACATTTACTTAAATACTTAAATCTTAGACAAGCAGCCGTGTGATCCTGATTTTAGACCAGTTCCAGTAATACTGCATATGGTTTCATTGATATTGATTATATATAGAGATAAATAACCAGTCAAAATTGAGTTAAATTTTTATGTAATGTTGGTGAAACATAAGCCAGGTCTGACAGCGTTTTCCATTTTATTTGTGTATGTTTTAGTAAAGCAATGATACAGGACAGTACGAGAGAATTCACTGCGGGTCACACTTTTATCATTTGTATAAAATAATTCACAAATTATACACTACAGAGACAAAATAAAATATTAAGTTAATGAACTAATAAAAAAAATTTTTTTAATCTTAATTGTCCATGAATATGTTTATTTTCTGGTGCATTAAATTTTGGTTTTCCTGATTTAAACAAACAAAATATTTTTACAGAAAAACATCATGCTAATAAGTATCCATTTTAATACACTGAAACAAAAGACACATGATAGAATTTTAGAAGTCAGTATGTACATGTAGGTGGTTTATTTTGAAAAATGTGTAAGTCTTCATGTTTTTAAAAATATTTGAAAATGTTTTGACCTGGCAAGATGAATACATAAACTGACAAGACACAGTGAATACATACACGGACCTGGCACAGTGAATACATAAACTGACAAGACACAGTGAATACATAAACTGACCTGTCGCAGTGAATACATAAACTGACAAGACATAGTGAATACATAAACTGACCTGGCACCGTGAATACATAAACTGACCTGGCACAGTGAATACATAAACTGACAAGACACAGTGAATACATAAACTGACCTTGCACTGTGAATAAATAAACTGACCTGGCATGGTGAATACATAAACCGACCTGGCATGGTGAATACATAAACTGACCTGGCACGACAGTGAATACATAAACTGACCTGGCACGGTGAATACATAAACTGACCTGGCACAGTGAATACATAAACTGACAAGACATAGTGAATACATAAACTGACCTGGCACCGTGAATACATAAACTGACCTGGTATGGTGAATACATAAACTGACCTGGCACAGTGAATACATAAACTGACAAGACACAGTGAATACATAAACTGACCTTGCACTGTGAATAAATAAACTGACCTGGCATGGTGAATACATAAACTGACCTGGCATGGTGAATACATAAACTGACCTGGCACGACGGTGAATACATAAACTGACCTGGCACGGTGAATACATAAACTGACCTGGCACAGTGAATACATAAACTGACAAGACACAGTGAATACATAAACTGACCTTGCACTGTGAATAAATAAACTGACCTGGCATAGTGAATACATAAACTGACCTGGCACGGTGAATACATAAACTGACCTGCCACAGTGAATACATCAACTGACCTGGCACGGTAAATACATAAAACTAACCTTGCACGTTGAATACATAAATCAACCTGGCATGGTGATTACATAACCTGACCTGCCACGGTGAATACATCAACTGACCTGGCATGGTGATGACATAAACTGATCTGGCACGGTAAATACATAAACTGACCTGGCACCGTGAATACATAAACTGACCTGGTATGGTGAATACATAAACTGACCTGGCACAGTGAATACATAAACTGACAAGACACAGTGAATACATAAACTGACCTTGCACTGTGAATAAATAAACTGACCTGGCACAGTGAATACATAAACTGACCTGGTACGATAAATACATTAACTGATCTGGCACAGTGAATATGTAAACTGACCTGGCAAGGTGAATACATACTATGAAACACTGACCTGGCACAGTGAATACACAAACCAACCTGGCATGGTGAATACACAAACCAACCTGGCACGGTGAATACAAAAACCAACCTGGTACAGTGAATACATAAACATACCTGGCACGGTGAATACAGCTCCACACCCTGTTGATCCGTCAGTATCTATAATTTCAGGGGTTAGTGACCTACAACCACACACATACACCAGGGAATCATCTTCATTAAAACACGAGTACTGAGTTAGTTCCCAACCAAGCAGGGTTCCCGTATCAACTACAGCAATGACGAATGACGGAACATCTAACTTCCACATCTGTAAAACACAATACATATACTGGTATTAGATTGTATAAAGAAAAATGGCTTGCCAGTTACTTGCAAAAACAATTATCCCTGGGGACGGAATTTTCTTCCCAAACCTCCAACCCATGTAAGATTATTATATTCTGTCCATTGGGATGTCGCTAAGTTTTATCAGGAACTCGGCAGTACTACGTTCGCTTTTGGACAGAACATTCTATCAGGTCCTCAAACCCATGGAAGATTCTTATAATACAATATTGCACTCGCACTATTCGATTCAGATAGATTTCTTTAATTGTGACATATTTGGATAGTTTATTGATATTCTCATTGAATTATTTTTGATAATATTGCTGTTGAAATTATTGCTTTCAATCATAAGGTAAAAATTGTTTTATTTCAGTGAAATATCAATAAAATTTCACACATGAACAATGAAATTGGCACGTTCACTACTGGTAAATTCTCCATGTTAAGGAAACTACCATAAGTATTTTCTTGATGGCAACAAAAACTTTGCTGTCATAGAACATGGGATAAAATGACAGGAATATTTAAGTTATAGATTGCACATACAACAACAAGTTTATCCTTGGATGTTGTACAGAAGAATTGGCCATTGTGCGATATACAGACATCTAAAACCTCATCTGTGTGCTGCTCCAGAGTCTCTGTTTCTTGATCTGGTACATGATAGGTTAATCTCTTAACTTCATCTCGCCAACATCTCTTACCAGACGCTAGAGGACCTGCCATTACAGAAAAATACAATGTTGTACAGCAGGCTAACAGAATTATAGAATTATCCCTTTTAGGTGTCATCCCACCATTGATTTTTGTTCTTTATTCTATAGTTAATAATAAAAGTTTGAAGGCTTGTCATTCATAGAGAATCCCAAATGAAAGAAGGGAAAACTACATTTTACTGTTTGTCAACCTCTGCACTATCAAAATATGATGAGAAAAGTAAGGGTCATGTGTCATATAAGAGATTTTTTTTCTGCTCAGTGTGTACACTGTTGACAAAGTGAAAGTAGACTTCCGAAATCATGTATTCATACCCCAATTTCCAAGCATCAATTTTTTTTTCTAAATTCACAATTCAAACATGACAATGCTATCAAAATGTTCAAAATACACCAATAATGCCATTCAAATAAAAAAATGAGCATTAAAATAAGGAAAATGCATTTTTAAAGAAGAAGAAATCAGGATTATTTAAATCTGCCATTATGCAACTACCCCACGGAAGCATTTCCTTTTTGCAATGGTGGTACTATGCCTTTAGCTTAAACAATATAAATTATTCATCTGCTTAGTTTTGTATCAAACTGTTTTAGTAAACAAACAATATACATGTACTAGTTCCATTTCTGTTTTACTTCTTTTCTTCTACCTCTACTTCCAGTGAATTGATTATTATAGGAAGCCTCGTTTCCGAGGAAAGTTTACGGGCTTTTAAATCACCGATAGAGATATCTAATGTGCACTGGGTACCGTATGCCTCTCTCTGCACACAGGACAGACTGCTTTAAATCATCTCAGAAAGATCGCATACTTTCACAGAACCTTGCCACTACAGTTACAAATTAAAATAAAGTTTTGTAACTTGTTCCAGGCTGATTGTATACATTATATGTACATTTTGCCCTTTGATTCATCTAAAAAGTGGAAACACATTTGTCAAGCAAATTTTTTTAATACTTTTCAATTTATATCACATAATTCTTGAAATAGATGTATCAAACAAAATGTTTGCAAGAACCCTTCATCCTGCTATAACTCGATCTAGTCATTGAAGCCAGGCACGATTAGCTCAGTCGGTCGTGAGTTCGAATCTTTGCCCAGCCACAGTTTCTGTAATGAATGATATAGATGACATTGCGTCTCACTGTTATTCATCTCTCACCACTGTTATGTTCTACTATTAATGTAATACATATAATACTTATGTGAGATCCTTTGGTATGCATGTAATACGAGTTGGAACTTACGGAATTGGGAGCTTTATAGAATAAATAGATATTCCAACAACCATGCGTTGATTCAATATAATATCCACATTAAGATAATTATATCAACCATTAATTCAAGTGGGTGATGCTTGAATACTGGTTCCAGGATCCCGGGGAAAAAGTGGTTGGAACTGATCGTCTGTTAGCCAGGCTAAACCCTCAATAGACTGGTTTAGTCAATATAAAAAAATAATAAATGTGTCGAAAATATTGTAACACCGCATTAAAATAAACAAATAAACTAAGGTCTTGGGTTTGAGCCAAGCTAGGGGCCAAACACATTCTATGAGAAACTTTGCCAGTTACTTAGGGAAGGACAGTGGTTCTACTGGTGTATATGCATCTAGGATCTTCTTCCATCAATAAAATTAAATTCTATTATACAACCTGTATTGCAACGAGTTGAAAATGAGATTTAGCCCCATTCAGTAAAAAAGCATCTTACACTTTATGCTCCATAATTTCTCTGCTAGGGAATGCCACAAAAAATCATCCATTGCTACCCGTCTCCAGGACACGCAGACGCTGGCAGCTCTACCAAGTTCTGTGAGATCAAGATAGCCAAATATCTTAAACAGGATAGAATCCGGTACCACATCTTGCCAAAGTAACATACATGTACTGTCATCCATGATACCTATAAATGGAGGATAATCATTGGTTTTATTTCATGGATAGAGAACAAAAGTGGTATGGACACGAGTTTGTCTTGATCATCTGCAACACTTGTTGTTCTAAATGACAAACCTCTTGACACTTTGTGCAGAAGAAACATCTGAATCTGGAAATAAGATCTAATTGGCTGAAACAAACACAACTCTGCAATGGTTATGTTTTGATAAAATTAAAAAAATATTTATTCCAACAAAAGTCATCGCAGTTATCTTGTACATGATATTTCTCAGAGAATATCTTATAACAAAAATGAATGTAGAAATAAACATCTTAACGACAGTCTTTTGAATTACTATGAAAAATCACCAAGGTATTACTTGTCTTGTTTTAATTAACCAATCAGAAACTTTAGCAGAATACTGTTACATTTTAGTTCAAGGCAGAACCATTTTTCGAGAGGTTTGTAGTTTACAATGCATCGCAGATGATCAAGACCAGGTTGATGTGTGCATTTCAACATTTACAAGACTTAAATTAAATTGATATTCTGGTGAAACTAAATATTTTCTCTTCTTATTTTATGAATAAAGACAGTGATATTCCCATATGATTTACGATTTTACATACTATTCTCAAGGACTTATATAGAAGGACAGGGAACTTGTATCTCTCTCTATATTGATAAAATAGCATGGCAAAGTAATCATTCAAATTTCACAGGTAACTGATTACTTTTGCATAAAATGTAAGGTATATGTAACATTAGATGTTTTATAATGTTTTAAATCCGCAAAATGATTCTAAATTAAAAATATTATTGTTTGAAGTAAAATTTTAAGTACTATCCTTGATTTCTTTGTTGCAGCATGCAAATGTTGTAATCATGAGGGCTTCAATCAACAATGGTAAAAACAATTTGCTGGGAAAAGTCTCGTTTTGTAGAAAATTCCGTTGTGAAAAGAAAGAATGTTGATTTGTATTTCTGAGATGAATGTAAGTTAAGATATTTAAAAACGAGATTTGGAATACACGAGCGTTCAACTTCATAACATCTCAATCAGATGTATTTCTTTTCTAAGTCCTTGCTATTTTTAACGTATATTGGACACAAAATTTAAGGTACATGGACCAATTTGTACACAAAATACCCAACAGCTTTTAAGTACACAGCGACGCTTCGGTGTCTGAATACCATCAAAAGGCTCCTTGGAGACACCAAAGACTTGTATAGAAGGATAGCAAACTTGCATCTCCTGACTTAATGTTGATGAAATAGCACACAAAGGATTCATGATTTGGAAATTAATCATTCATAATTCATATGCAACTGATTTCTTGTACATAAACTGTAAGTTGTATGTAATCTTAGATGTTTAAACATGTTTTGATCATGCAAAATGCTCTTAAATTAAAGATATTGAGGTTTTAAGGAAAATTTATCGTACTTCGTCATTATTTTAGCTTCAGTATTCAAATTTTATGATTACAAGTACTTCAACAATTTTAAACACAAATTTCTCGGAATGGTATTGTTTTGATGCGATTTCATTCGGCAGTGTAAGAATTTTGATTTGTATTCCCGAGATGAATGGAAGTTAAGATAATTAAAAATGAGATATTGCGAGATTTTGCATGAATACGTGAGCTTTCACACAATCTCAAACAGTTGCCTTTCCTCCTCTATATAATTCCTTGGAGACATGCACTGTATGTATTACTACTGGTTTCCTCTTTCTGAACAACTCGAGTTGCTGTTCAAGAAAGAACAGCTTATGAAAGTAATACTTTTGTTAATAAAATAAAACAAAATATTTATGTTAAGTGCTAAGCGGTTCGGTTAGTTCAGACGGTAGAGCATTCGTCCTGTAAGCGAAGGGTCCCGGGTTCGAGTCCCGGACTGGCTGCATATTTTTCTCGTCCTGTTACATTTGGCGCCCAACGTGGGACTGTGACTGATATATGTATTCCGAGAAACATTTCACATGATTCTCTGTTCTCTATGGAAATTCGGGACGAATTCCAAATTTGTGAGGGAATATGTCACAGCGTGTACGTAACATACTAGGAGAGGAATTTATGTAAGCGGATAGAATTCACAAGTCCATACCATAGCATAGGAGCAATTGACTTGAGTAATGTTTACGCCAACACCGGTTAATAACGACACTTACCTAATTCTTCCATTACAAAAGTATCATAAAATATTTATGTACTGTCAAAACCCATAGTGTCATCTAAACAGTACATCTCATACCAGCATTAAGACTGTCAATATAAAGCTGCGTGAGCATAATTTTTATTTATATTGCTATGCGTTACGCAATTTGATCATTCTACTTTCCATTTTGCCAACCAGATAGTGTATCGAGATCGGTGATTGGTCATTTTGGGCAGATCGTAGGCCACTCTAAACCGCGGACTTTTATGCTAGCGTCAGCTATGAGCTTACCAAATTATGCGAGGAAAACGCTGATCAGGTCAATAATATACTTATTGTAAACATTTTGTTATTTAAAGTTATGTTTTAGGTAAAATAAAATGTATTTTAATACCTTACATAATATTGATACTTAGATGTTTGTTTTAAAATCATATTTTTTAGTTCAAAATATGAAGTTTAAAAACGCCGACCAAATCCGAATTTTGCAGGATAACGATGACAAAGTTAATAACTTATTGCAAACATGTTTTATTTAAAAGCTATATTTGTTTATGTAAAATGAGATTTTTTAAACAACATACTTAAAAATTACTGATCAAAATTTTGTTTTTTACAGTTTATTTTTCAGTTCAAAATATGAAGTAAACGCTGACCAAATCCTAGTTAGATTTTTACATCATTATTTAGAGAAACACAATACTATACAGCCTCCATCAATCAAACATATCATACACTTCGGTTATTGACCCGTCTGGCACGGTCAAACATGCTCCAGAAATAGGGTTATGGTTAGTCGGAAATGTGCACATTTACTCTAATCCAGTTGGAAATATGTACATCTGCTTTGATATAGTCGGAAATCTGCACATTTGCTCTGATACAGTTGGAAATTTGCATATCTGCTCTAATACAGTCGGAAATCTGAACATCTATTCTAATGACACAACATAGTGAATTTCTGGAAAAACTCTTTTTTCCAAAAACTTTTTTTTAATCTTTCGTTGTTTTTGTGTCGCAGTTTTAAGAGTATGACTGTGCAAGGACTTATATCTCTATACACGTAATTCCTTGAACTGTGCGACCACAAAAAAGTAATCAAAAGCATTATAAATTGCCGATTTATGTCACAATTATAATTTAAAGACCCCAAAAATGCATGCTTTCCCGCTGGAAAATTGTTTTGTCTAAACTGGAAAGTTAAATTTCCTATTGGAATTTCTAATTACCAACCTGTAATTTTCAAATTAGAATCGGAAAGGATTCGTCAGCAATAGCTTGTGTAAGTGTTGTTGCATTTGCCAGCAATTGTTTATTCAATTCAAAGTGTATTGCATATGCCAGCAATCGATTGTTCAAAAGTCATTACATCTATCAAAAACATATTGCTCAGAGAATATTGCATTTGTCAGCAATAGTTTGTTCAGATGTCAGTGCATTTGCCAGCAATCGACTGTTCAATAGTCATTGCCTCTTTCAACTACATATTGCTCAGAGAATATTGCAGTCAGCAATAGTTTGTTCAGAAGTCAGTGCATTTTTAACAGCTATCGATTGTTCAAAAGTCATTGTATCTATCAACAACATATTGCTCAGAGAATATTGCATTTGTCAGCAATAGTTTTTTCAGATGTTATTGCATTTAACAGCAATAGTTTGTTCAAAAGGCATTGCATCTATCAACAACATAATTCTGTTGCTCAGAGAATATTGCATTTGCTAGCAATATTTTTTTTAAAAGATTCATCAGCAATAGTTTGTCCAAAAGTGATTGTAATAGTCAACAATACTTGTCTCCAGAGTTATTCCCCTTTCCAAAAGAAACCACATTAAGAGTCTGATCACATACCGAGATGTTTCAGTTTCATATTTCTACTGTGTAGATAATATAATTTTCAAAATAGTGTCAAGTGAAAATTTATCAAAACCACTGTATGTTCATCTCGTTTAAAAACTTAATTCTTTATAATGTGCTGCCTTTAATAATATTTTATTTTTCTTTTAACAACTATTGGTAAAGGTATACATTGTTTTTACCTCTGGAAACAATACTTTCTAATGTCATTGCACATAGACAAATAACGCCAGGCACAATTAACTCAGTTTTATGGCTTAGGTCACTGAACCACACCAGGGCAACACCAGGGCAGATCCAGGGGTCATATTTTGGAATCCCCGCCCAGCCATATTCTCCGTTATGGTTGATATAGGACTTTGCTTCTCATTGTCATTCATCTCTCTTGGTAGTTTCAATACAGAAACCCACATTTCCATTTCATTCCCATTTAACGAGAGGGTATATAGTCAAAGGTAGTAATATCATTTCTACTCTCATGGCTGATTCAAGTGGGAAAGTCATTTGTGGAAATGGATCTGCTTGAGTTCTGATTAACCTGGGGTGTCCTTTAGTGCTGGTTAACTTTTCAGGATCCAAGGAAAGAGTAGGCTAGATTAACTGATCATCTGTTAGCCCTCGATGACACAAAAATGATGCTAAATATTCATATATGTATATACACATATATGGTAGTTTCAATATAATTTATTCCAATATTTATAAAAAATCCCCCATAGTCGAGTGATCTAAGGTGCTGCGGTCTAATGACTGCTTACCTCTCACCCCCGAGATTGTTTGGTTCTAGCATTGTCCTGTCAAAAATATTTATGTGAGAAAGTTTTGCAAGTTACTTGCAGAATGGTATTGGTACTACTTAGAATAATTCTAAGGTTTTCCTAAAATAAACTGGATATGTCATGCATTAAACCATATTAAAAAATTGTTTATGAATCATAACAACTTTCATTGTAGAGTATCATTTAAGTGAAAGAAACAAGCAAAACAAGGAGCATTCAAACTAATGTTTATTTAAGTTTCATCATTGTAATATATATATATTTTAACAATTGTGATATGAAGAGCAATAATTATTACTAAATAATTAGATATTTCAACATTCTTGACCACAACCTAGAGTGGTTACAAGAACTCTGCAGAATCTAAGGTCTGTCTACCTCAGCAAAAACAGAAACATCCCTCCTTGTTTAAATAAAGACTTCCAGAAATCAAAAAAAAGCTACAGTTATAAATTTTGATCAAACATAAAGTTTATTCATTTGCGGATTGATTTCAATTCATTAAATATGACTATCATGAGCACTTTGGGATGTCCTGGCAAAGTCAGTAGGTGATAAAAAAAACAAAAAAATATCAGACACGCGTTATGCAACATTTAGGTAATTGAGTCTATTGCAGAATTTATCACATGCTTTAAATTGCTGAATGCATTGGTTTTGTTTTACGTTACATTACGTCCCATCATGCGAATGCGCCGTACAAGTATTACATGCAATCGTGCAAATGGTAGTCACACACGTTATTAACAAAAATTAATGCAGGTGACAAATTCAGAATTGGTGACCTTCACCATATCCTTAGGATTCTTTCTAAGATGAATGAAATGAATCCAACAACATGTAACCAGTACGACAGGTCAAATCAAAATTCAATATGAATTTAACACTTGAATCATTTGATACCTCACAAAATCTTTTGCAGTTTTAAGCAGAAAATTTATTTAAACTTGGCGCATCTTTAAGTCAATATTTTAAACCTAAAACATGCAGAATTGTACACTGATAGAAGTACAACAAACTTAAATGACTATACAAACATTAACAATTTCAGTTTTAAGTATATGCCCAGTATGTAATTATATACATATAGAGCAAACCAAACATTCACACATTTAATACAAAACAATACACTGATAACATATATTATAGTGTTCTCTGTGGTCTACTGGTCTAAGGTGGTACCATTTGCTGAGGTTACGAGTCTGACACAAACCTTTATTTGAGAAAGTTTACCAGTTACTAGCAGACAGAGCGTGGTTCTAAAAGATGCTTCCAGCTATTAAACTGAATGTTCCATATTTAACCTGTCATGTGTTGAAAATAATGTGTACCTCATTCAAAAAGATATACATATATATATTTAACCATTTTCACTATATATTTGCTTCGCTGAAGCGTATAGTATATAAGTACTATAGTAAACTACAAGATGCAGGTAGTTTGTTATTGTGACGGATGTCAAAGACTGAGTTTTAAGTCCATGTATTTACAGATTTAAGTTAATGTTGGAGAAATTCAAGACAACGCTTCTCATATACAAAATAGGAATTTCTAGACTGGAACACTTTTAGCATTATTTTAAGAGTACACATGTCCTCAACATTCTGCTTTACACAGTTTTCAACAATATTAGTGTAACTTAATGCATCTGTTATTGAATCTGTCTCACATACACATAGTTATCAACATATACACCAAATATATAAAAAAGTTTAAAATGTCTTCCAGATTTAACACACTGGAGGTCAGAAACATTTTCCACAGTTGCACACTTATCATACTCTTCTGGTAAACGTCACAGTCATCGATTGTAGTCAGTTTTACCTCGAAACCTCGTTCTCATATCAATCTGCAACAGAAAATGGGGGAAATGTAATTGTTATCAGTTTTGTCTCTAAACCTCGTACTCGTGTCAATCTGCAACAGAAAATGGGGGAAATGTAATTGTTATCAGTTTCGCTTCTAACCTCGTACTCATATCAATTAACAATAGAAAATAGGAAAATGGTTAAAGTATATATGTATGTATATGTATCAAACAATGGCTGTCCAGTATAAAAGCAGTTGGAAACTCCCTTGCTTCTCACTTACTATATCATCGGGTGATTTTGTTTGAGGTTGTGCTGTTGTAGAATAAACTTCAAATGTATTAAACGGTCAGTTGTCTCTCTGTTTTAAGAATATATATCTTGGATGTATCACATAAGATCTCACTATTGCAGTTGGCTCAGCTGTTAGTGCGTTTGACTATCATTTCAGGGGTCATGAGTTTGAATCCCTTTTCCGTCCACATTTCTGTGATGTTTGATATACTAGTACCACATTTCGTCTCATTGTCATTTGTCTCCTACTGTTGATTCAAGTGGGAAAGTTATCAGTAACGGAGATGGGGTGTGCTGGAGTAATGGTTAACCTTCCAGGGTCCCAGGAAACAGTGGTTAGGATAACTGATCATCTGTTAGCCTTCGATAGCATAAAAACAACGCTAAATATTTAAACGAAAACAAATTCCAGCTAAAAACTAAAGACAGTGACTGATTTCCAGATAATTGTCACTATTCTCTTTCTCTCTCCCAGCAAGTAATAATATTTGAACTGTTAAAATTCTATACAATCACCTGTGATCTTTTACATCGGAACAGGAGGTGACTAAGTGGAAGGCATTCTTCAGCTTTCTCTGTAACTTTACCTTGAAGACATTCCCGTGGTGTATGACCTTCCTGTAAATTAAAAGACATTTAGGTAATTAAAGATGACTCAACAGTTTGTTCTGACAAAAACAATTCTAAAAGCAAAGATTTTTTATAAACTTCTTTAGATACCGGTTATTTGGCCATTGACTAAATAATACAAATTCATCTCATCTGACCTTTTTTGTATTCTTTCCAACTGAAACTAAAGCATGTTGTAAGACTCATCAAAAAATGTACATTATAAAAAAAAAAATGAATAATACTAGTTACATCTCCAGGATATTTGTTTATGAAATATTTTATAATAAGGATCACAATTTATGAACTAAAGATATTTTTTAATACTTTGGAATCTCAAGATTGAGTATGACCACCCGTCTCACTCAAGCTCCCCCTATCACCATTAAATCTGCCAGTGCTGTTGTGTGCTCAAGTTAAAAACTGCTTTATATAGAAAATAAAATATTAACATTTTTTATGTACTTGCTGTATTAAACCTAGATAAAACTTTTATAGCCAATCATATCTAGTTAATTGGCATATGAGGCCTAAATTAAAATATTAACCAGTTTTATTGTGCAAAGTAACAATTTTGGTGTGTATTCTTGAGATGAATGGACCGTCTTCTTCTTCCAGTAAAATGAATCACCATACAAATGGCATCCTAACACTGTAGTTCAAAACTATGGAAACATGAGGGATGGTCCATATGTACAAATAAAAAGCAGGTTCAAATCATTACTACTGATAGTCTATATGTAGAGAGCTGCAGCTTTCCAAGACTTGAATATGTTGAGGGAGGGGCATTGACAAAATGATGATCTGATAAAAAATTGTCATACTGATGCTCTCTGGAAACTGGTTCCACAAATGAATACCAGACATAACGAAGGACTTTCGGTGTTATTCTGTCCTTATGTATTGAACCTTGAATCTAAACTGGTGTCCTCTTGTTGCTACATCTAAAGGATGGAGGTGAGGCGATGAAGAAATAGCTGTTGGCTACCCAATACATAATAACTGCTTTGGTCTGATGACTTTGCTGCTGGAGATTTTCCCACTCAAGGGCTGCTTTCATCACTGTGACACTGCTTTATCATGTTGATATCATCAATGTGCAGGTCCCATACTGTTGCTGTATATTCCAACTGGGCTCTTATGTAGGTTTTGTAGCATGTGTCCTTAATGTGTTGAGGTCAGGAAGAAAGGTTTCTGCGAACAAAGGCAATGGTATTGTTGGTCTTCTAAGTAACAAACCATGCCTACATGCACATTCCAAGATAAAGCGTTACTACTCAGTACTCAGGTAGGTATATGGCATTCTTGGTAGGTCTGAATTCTGTATCATGTATGGTGTAAGTAGCGTGAATAGGTTTCCACTATTTGGTGATCCTTATGACCTGGTATGGTCACGATTGAAGGACATGAGCCAGTCTTTTTCCACTGCTGAAGAGCGTCTATAACATCTTGTAGTGACTCTGCATCCCGTTGTGAGTTGCAGCAGATGCAGTAGAGTAAGCAATTATCCAAGATAATTAAAAACAAGATTATGTGAGATTTTACGCGATTACTGTACATAATCATTCACAAAAACTTGATCAGTTGCTTTTAATTTCATATTTTTGGATTTCTGTAATAAATTCAAAGGAAGCATCGTGCAAACAATAGTTGTATGCAGAGACGTTTGAGAGTTACATGTTACATTTTTCAGGAAAATGATTTCGGCTAATATTCAAGGAGGGGTGTCATGTTTATAGAAAAATGTAAGTTTAAGTAAGGTCGGGGTGCTAGACAATAGCACGTGTTGGTTGTTAAGGGCTAACAGAATGGCTTGTTTACATTGCGCCTTCCCACTCCCTGTATCCGCTAGTGTCAGCATAGTCTACTGACTGACTTCATTTAGCGCTATCAGTAATTCGGTTTCGTGGTCATACCTTCCTCACGCAATCACTCTGATTAAGACAATCTAACAAGTCACGTCTTATCCCAGCACAGGCACGTTTGTCTTCTTTATCGTCGCCCATAGCGTCTGTATATGTTTTATAAACAGCAAGTTGTAACAGTAATTCAACTCAACACACTCTGATACTGAAAATATAATACCTAGAGTTATATCCCTTGTTTTATTTTTGACCAATCAGATGTGAATGTTTTAACAAATGCGGTACTTGATGTAAATAGTTTTTCTGCTTCCAAAGATTTTCGTTTTATAAATGTTTATGAAAAAAGCTGGATAAATATTGGATCATTGTTCAATAATGCCGGTAATTCACATTTCAATTTAGCTTTCGTAACTTACTGTATAACACCATAAGCATAACACGC
Source organism: Panopea generosa (assembly GCA_029582155.1). NCBI lineage: Eukaryota > Metazoa > Mollusca > Bivalvia > Adapedonta > Hiatellidae > Panopea > Panopea generosa. Next base: position 4,508,555 of record CM055896.1, on the reverse strand, counting down.
ATAAAGAATACGTTTATCTGTGTTTTTCTTTCAGGCATACACGTTAAAAGTGTGGGTGGGGTAGTAATTATCTCTTGTATACCTCATACCGCGGTATACCTATTACTGCGAATGCCCGTATAATAACAATCTGGAAAGACATGCGCAAAGATCCAACTCTATTAGCGTCGGCATTTGTTTGCAATTCGTATCGGCAAGTGTTTTTTACCCAGCACACTTGAGTAACCTTATTATTGCCATTCTTTACATGGTTGAATTTTTTTAGACTCGCGGTATTAGGAATGACCAGTATAATATTTTCAGATTGTAGATGATTGTCAAGACAACATTATTAGTTTTCATTTCTGAATGTGCATAAAATGACAAAATATTATAACTTATAATGATTGTGAATTCTATTGCGTTAAGTAAATTCTTACTTATTGAAATGTTAGCTATTTGATTAAGTTGCATAAGATTATATATATTTGTTGTTAATGATGTCTTTCTTTCATCTGATTCTGTCACCAATCAACTCTAATCATCACAACATGTCATGTTCATATACTGAATTTATAATATAGCTTGGAGACAAGTTTTAGGTGTTGTGTTGATGTTTATCCCTTATTATGTTACTGCTATACGAGTATGATGTTGATATGTACATATTTTCGAATGTATTAGGGGACAGGATAAAGTTCGAAGTCACAATTCAGACACTGTTTCTAAAGTGATTGAATTATATAGTGCCAATAGTTGGAATGTTTTTCATAATCTCATGAGTCTTCTAATATGAAAAGATATTTATTTAATTGAAAAAAGTTGAACATCTAATCATGGTAGTCTCATTTAATTGCTGTAATAGGGGTGAGACTAGCGGATGATCAAATACTAAATATATAAAATTATTCGACAATGTGCTTTGATATGCACTACTTATCATGGCTGCTGAATTGCAGAAAAGCATATTACCAATGGACGACTCATACATATAATCAAATGTTACTGTTAACAATATTATTGAGGGGGGAAAGAAGTAGTTTATTTTAAATGATCAACAAAAATGTAAAAATATTATCATTTAGGATTTTATTTTAAATTAGAATCCATTAAGCATGTGTGTAAAAAAATACGGTAGGTGTCACAGAGGTGACTTCTTGGTGAAATAAGACTGGATGGATATATCTGCGTTTTTTGGACAGTCAAAGTTCTTAGCTCCAACAAACAAAGTCTCTAACAAATATTCCAGGGCCCAATGAGTTGGAGTCAATGAAGTTTGAATGCAAATGAGCAATGTTTAAAAATACTTTAAAAAAATGACATAATTATATTGAGGTCTAAAAATAGTCGTGATCTAATTTGGTAGTCAAAAATATTTTTTTTTATAATTTTGATGCATTCCCAAAATATTTTCAGAGATGATATTTAAAGTGATATATATATCTCACAAATTTGCATTAATAGTTTATCTTGATGAGGCGACAAAAAATAAATTCATTGTATTTTTCTTGAAAATATTTTGTGTTGCTGAAGAATATTCATTTCATTTAAAGTGGCATATTACCAGTATTTTATATCCTTTTCGCTGACAAGTTTCAAATTTTTGGTTTTTTGTTAATTTCCCTAGCAACACAATGTTTTCCTACAGTGCACCATAAAGGTCTTCTCATATCAAAAAAAAATTCCAACAAAATGAAAAATAAATATTTATCCATATATGGATTTATATCATTGCATATATATATCTGGGACCATTCTCATACTGAAGGATGATGGGAATGACAGATCATATATGATACAATTGGAAGTTTTATGATAATTTCTGTCAGCAGGACAGCTAATTTGCATATTAGAATTACTGATCAGTTAAACACTATTTATTCATGTTAAAGAGCAGTATCAGTCTTATATTGATAAATGCTTCAAAGCCCATGTGAATTCACGGAAATGTTTGTCATTTATGATCGAGTCGCTTCTTTCTTTAGATATACAATATATCTTCAAATACTGGTTATGATGCTTTAATATTTAAATTCTGCAGTTTAAAATTCAGATTAATTTCTTGGGGTTTTACATTATCACACATTGCAGGTTATAAATGTGGCATTCACTTTTTTTGGGTGGAGGGTGAACTCCAAATAAATCTGAGCAGAACCACTGTCCTTTCACGGACTGTCAGTCAGTTGGGTTAGTGGAAGTCGGACACAGGTGTGTGTTTTATGGCTGTTGATGAAAACAACCAGAAGTTTACTTCCATTTATCAGGCTGCATGTATGATTAGACATGTTAGATGCAATCCTAACTTTGGAAATATATAACCAAATCCAGTTTTATTTCCTTCAAAGTCCATAGCTGTATTGATATGGCAGCATATAATGGATGATTTTTTTTACTCCAAGACTGGGTCTGCAGGTCTGAAATATATGACCATAAATCACTTTTTACCATGTTTTCGATTTGTATCCTCAAGTACATGTATTGGTATATTTGTATACAACACTGGCTTTGGATTTACGTTATGTTCTTTCTGTTGTATCTTTAATAGGAAAACAAGGATAATGACTGCGTGCGCGTGTGTGTACGATGTCGTCCTATGAATGACAAAGAAAAAGGTCAAGGTTGTACACAGGTGGTACATGTAAGTATATTTAAATGCAGTGTGTTGTGTTCAGTTATCATAATTCTTCAACATGTAGATAAATAACTTTTTTGTTGTTGATTTTGTTTTTAATTTAACTATGTTAGGTTAAGATGAGAATATTATCAATATTGGTAGTGGAATTTTCATGTAGTACATAACGGATGTTCCGGCACTATGAGAATATGAGATGAGATCTAGGTAGTGGCATTTCCATGTAAGTAATAGATGTTTCAGCACTATGACCATAGGAATTTTAACATTATATTTAATATTTGTGATATAGTTTTGTCATATATATCCCAAAAAGCCTGCCTGTCCATTCCTCAAATAATAAAATTATAAAGTTTAAAACCAATTGACAGCTTACATTAGAAACCATGTTTGCATTCAGTGACCTTAAAAATGTATATACAAAACTCATATATATTATAATATTATAGACGCTCATACTCTCCTGCCCATTTGATTTGGCAACCCCTCGTATCGATACTTACAAAATTCTGAAAAATCTGCCAATTAAAACCACTGATTTAAAGTTGTTACAATATGTTCTGATATTTACAGTGTATTAAATTATTTACTTACACATGATGTATAATATATTTATTATATGCCGTGGAGTGGTCTAAGGCGCTGCACAATGTCACTGACCTCTTACTACTGAGGTCATTGGCTTCAGTCCCACTTTGTCTGAAAACTTTACGTGAGAAAGTTTGCCAGTAACTTGTGGAAGATTCATTCCGAGGTCTTCCACTACCAAATCAAATAAAACTGGATATGTCATTTATAACTGGAAATGTGTTGAAAATGATGATAAACCCCAGCAAACAAAAATTTTACACGATGGCCCCATTAAAAAATATGTATTATTTTAATGTTTATATCCACACAGGTTGACACAGTAAGAAAAAACATCACGGTTAACAACAAAGATGCTAACAGAGGAGAGCCTCCCAAGTCCTTCTCTTTTGACCAGGTGTATGGGACTGATGCCAAACAAGTGGACATCTACAATGAAACTGCCAGACCAATTGTCGACTTTGTACTTGAAGGCTATAATGGTAAATCATATTGTAACAGTGTACACTTATTTTAAACTTCATGAATAGTATCACTAATTGATAATATATATGCAATGTAAATATTTGTAATCTTGCCAAATTTTCTTATTCATAATACAGTGGTGGGTTCCATCCCCCCCCCCCCCCCTTTTTTGGGGCCAAAGTTCGGCTCCATTCCCCTCCCAAAAACGTTTTTTCCCCCGGATGTCAGAAAAAATTTCCCTAGAAAAAAATATTTGTGTTTAATAGTTTAAAACAATGCCAGTTTAACATTTCAAGACAATGAAAACACACCGGTAAACATGTTAACTGTTTTAAACAAACAAACTTACGATTTTCATTGTTTTGAATTTTTTTCTCCATATTCATCATTTCAACGCTATTTTGTCCTGTTGAAGGCACCTGTCCCCATTCCAACAAAACAAACAAACAAAAACACTGATCGATTTTGTCAAATTTCCTAATTCATAAATTTTGTCAATTTCCTAATTCGTAAATTTCGTCATTTTCCTAATTCATATATTTTACTAGCCGCCTCTATCAATGAACCTTGCAATTTTGTTTCAAAGAGAGGAAGCATTATGGCATTGTTATTAGTATAACTGTTACTGAGTCATGTTGTAGCAGTGGCATTATTTTAATTTTGAAGAGTTTTCACCCTATTCAGTCAATTCCTATCTGGGGCACTGTACTTGTAAAGAGAATATGAATGCAGTCATTAGCAGTGATTGTTACACTTATTCTGTGCTAATTTATGTTTTGAAAGAGCAGCTTGTAATTACTTGTTTTATATGTGTTTATTGAAGAACAACTGACTGGCATTTGTTTTAAAAGTTTTATTTTCTATGATTTCAGGTACGATTTTTGCCTATGGGCAGACTGGTACTGGCAAAACATTCACCATGGAAGGTATTCGCGCAATACCAGAATTGAGGGGCATTATTCCAAACTCGTTTGCACACGTGTTTGGTCATATAGCGAAGGCTGAAGGAGATACCAGGTACAACTTATTTTCGTTTTGGAGTAGTAGAGCCCAGTAAGCCTTTAGCCTGTCTGACTAATAACCAAGGGGTCATGAGTTTAAATCTCTGACCTGCACCTGTCTCTGTGATGATTGGTATACAACATTGTTTCTCATTGTCATTTGTCTCTCACAGCTGATTCAAGTGGGAAAGTTATGTTGATTGCAGGAATGGGATGGTAGTCCTTGTCTCTAAATTGCTAGTTATCGTACAACTGAGAAAAAAATAGTCTGTAATGAAAAAAATATTGTGGGAGTGTTGAAAAAAGTGTTTTTAAGCTTATGTGATTGTTAAAGCCTTACAGTATAGTTTAGCTTATACTATTTTATTTTAGCTTGATAGCAAAAAAAGCTCAGTGCTTATAATATGAAATGTTCTTGAGTCTGCTTCCTAGGTAGAACCCGTACTGAGTGTTGTTTTTGGGAGGTCAACGGGTCAAACTGGGGATCAAACTAGCAAACTCTAGCGTGAACGGCCAAAAGTTTATCCACTATACTACTGTCAGCACAGTATAGCTGAGTTAATTAACACTGGGAGTTGTATAACAAGGAAATTTAAAGACTTGTTTGACTGTTTTCAGGTTTTTGGTGCGTGTATCCTACCTGGAGATTTATAATGAGGAAGCCCGCGATCTTCTGGGGAAGGACCAGCACCAGCGACTGGAGGTGAGTTGTTAATAGACATTATCAAATAGTGTTGTGGGTTTGGAGGGTCATGGGTTAGATCCTCAGACATGGATATGTGTGGTGTCCTTAAACAAGACACTTTTAAAGCATTCTTTCCTGAAGCTCTCTCAAGTTCAAATCATGATGGTGCGTTGCCTGTTGTCTGTCGTAGTCCAGTAGCAACTTTTTCACCAAGCCAGTTATACTCAAAATTAACATGGAGTTTCTCATGTATGTGAGACTATACATGAGTGTTTGTTTTTTTTAATATGGCCACCGTTACTAAAAATAGTAAATACTATTACCACATATATAATTTCAGTAGCGAACATGGAAACTGATTATTGGCATACTCACTTGTGGCATCACTAAGCATGATGATACCAGTGCTGTGTTCACGGGATGAAATAAAAGCTATATTTCACTGATATCAATAATAGTTCTTTATTTAATGATCAGGTAAAAGAGAGACCAGACATTGGTGTGTATGTAAAAGACTTGTCTGCATTTGTTGTGAACAATGCCGATGATATGGACAGAATCATGACCCTTGGAAACAAAAACAGTATGTGCATGTTTATATTACATATATTGAATTATTACATATAATAAATTTGTATAAATTATATATTGAATTATTACATACATGTATCATGAATTATTACATAAATTTGAATATATATTGAATTATTACATATAATAAATTTGTATAAATTATATATTGAATTATTACATACATGTATCATGAATTATTACATAAATTTGTATATATATTGAATTATTACATATAATGAGTAATTACATATATTGAATTATTACATGTAAGTTATTATTACAATTGATAGTGAAAAACATGCAGCATTCATAAGGGAGCATTTATTTTGTTAAAAAATAATAATTTAAGTTGTTGTAAAAAATCCTGTGTTTGGTAACACTTATTTTTCGGAGAAGGGATGGGGGGTATTCAGGGGAATACGGTAATTAATTATTCTATATATAATATAACATATGAATTATTACATATAATGATTTATTGCACATAATGATTTATTATGTACAATGTATAATATACCGGTTTCTTATGAATGCAACTGATGCATTTTCTTTATCTTAGGGGTTACCGGGGCTACAAACATGAACCAGACCAGTTCTCGGTCCCACGCCATATTCACAGTAACAATTGAGTGCAGTGAGAAGGGTGCAGATGGAGAACAGCATGTCCGTGTGGGAAAACTTCATCTCGTTGATTTAGCCGTATGTTTTTTTAATAAAAAATATATACTGTGAAATTGTTAATTTTCGTGGGGGAATAATTTTTGTTGATTTCATGGGGGGCCTCAACAACATTATAAAATCTCAACGTAATGGTCATGGGCAAAATTTTGTTACATCAATAAAAATAGCATTTACCTGTTCTTTAAATGTAGACCTGTCTTTCCCAACTATATTGTTATGTTATGCAATATTTTCTATTTATTGTGCACATTTTGTTATTAGATCTTTTGAAAGTTTATTAAAATTTAAAGGTTTAAATCTTTAATTTAGTGCATTGATTAAGCTACGGTAACTGTATAAATATTCCATCCATTTCATAACATAAAATATGCGTGCCAATATCAGAGGTTTATTCATGTATATCTAATTTTCATAATTGTGGAAAGTGCTAAAATAGACCTATTTTTTGGAAGAATATGTCAATAATAATAGTAGATGACACATTTTATGCTAGGAGGGCATATTTTTTCAGCATTCATTCACGTAGCTTTTTTTTAAAGAGACATTATGCATATTTAATTAAAAAGTAGTTGTTTACGCTTTTTTGTTTTTAATTTCTTTTTGTCTACAAGAAATTAATATTTGTAACAAGTGAATTTGCGCTGGTCTCAACCTATTTACACCCCTGTGGCCCGTCCTCTCCAATTGTTGTATTCATAGAAGTTTCATCAAAACTTGTAACATCAAAATGCCAACTAATTGACATCTCTCCCCATGTTGCGAAAAGCATTTATTACCACATGGGTGCTGGCAGTGATTTAATGTTGGTACATGTCGATATTTAAAATGTAATAGAAATACTCAAATTCAAAGATCACACTAAAACAAAAAAAAATCTATGTTAGAAATAGTTTTCAACGAACATTAATCCCAATGAAATTAGTGATTTCACAGTGAATGTGTTAAAAATAGTGTTAAATTCCGTTTATAGAAAATTCAATTGTTTTGTCATTTGTTGGATGTCCAATTTAACAAAATTATGAACATTGCATTATGCACATTTACATATAATACCATGAATATTGTATATTTGAATACAGTTCACATTTATTCAGGCAAAGGATCGTAATTTATATAAAAAAAAAATAAAAATGACAACGAAAGTACTATTTAAACGAATAAGCATTTACAGATTGAATATGAAGTAGCATATTAATAACAAAAGAAAAAAAATTGTATGATCTTGCAACATGCGATGATATTACATAAAAGTGCTTATTTCCAATGGGGTTTATTATGTATAATGTATATAACATATTTAAAAACTATCCTTTGATTTGACAGGGCTCTGAAAGACAAGCGAAGACAGGTGCAACAGGGCAACGACTGAAAGAAGCTACAAAGATCAACCTCTCTCTATCCACTCTGGGTAATGTCATCTCGGCCCTTGTAGATGGCAAAAGTAGTCACATTCCATACAGAAACTCTAAACTGACCAGGTTATTGCAGGACTCGCTAGGAGGAAATTCCAAAACTGCCATGGTGGGTTACAATTCATTAAAATACCAAGAATATTTTATAAATAGTCAAACCTGTCTTAAACAGCAAGTCAAGGGAAGGAGCAAAAGTGGCCTTGTAAGACAAGTTGTTGCTTAATACAGGTTAATTTACTCTCAAAGCATAGACATGGGAAATACCAAATGTGGCTGCTTTAGACAGGTGGCTGCTCATTAGAGGTGACCGCTTACACAGGTTTGGCTTATTTTATAGAACATACTGTATATTCCCTAATTAACGCCCCAGGGGGTGTTACATTTTACAAGGTGGGGGCGTTTATAAAAGATAAAAAACGCAAATTTAACAACAGTTAAAAATACAGTAAAGCCCTGGAATAAAACCTTAAATCCCCGAAAAAGTGGTTCAGAATTATTTGAGAGTGAATGAAATAATCGACATAGGATGAAAAAAAGCTGAAAATCTGTATGAAATTACTAGGCTGCCGACTGGAATATCCGAATTATGGTCAGTGTACTCTTCATTTTAAATCACTTGGACGCTTGCTCTTATCAACATGAAACAATGAGCTTTCAGCGTACACAGACTAACCGCATTTTCCGACATTTTGTAATGTTTTAATCGGCAGACGGTATTTTTACTAGTTTTAAACAGCAAATATGGGGAAGTGATTATTCAACCAAAAGTGGTTAAGTGATCACCCAAGATATAAACAATGGGTTAAAGAGTTCAAAGGTAATAAATACTGCGCTTATTGTCTGTGTAACAAAATAATCGATCAGGGAAAGATGGGCGAATACGCACTCAACTCCCATATACGTTTTATTTTTTTAATTTTCCAGAAAAATAGGTGGGGGGCGTTTATTAGAGTGGGGGCGTTTATTAGGGAAAATACGGTAACAGTCATTTATAAATCCAGGCATTTTTTTTTCTTCTGGCTCATATATCCAGGCACATAGATTATAAAACAATTTCTTGCTCAACTCAAATTCCTACTGAAACACAATTTCTTACACAGGTTTAACTGTATATCTGTGAAAGGTTATTGAAGGTTTACTTTCACAGTAATTTCTTGAAGGTCAAGGCCATACTTCAAGGTCATCAAAGTATAGGTTAGAAGTGAAAATTCCATGGATTTGTAACCAGCTTTTTGTTACTGGAACAATTTCATTGGCTGAGGACGTAGGTCAACATCTTATGACAGTCGTGACATTCTATGTAAAATGGAATGATCTATTTTGAAAAATCTGAGCAATTATATTGACTGAGAAAGTAAGACAAACGTCTAAAGTGATTCGGAACTCTTGAACCTTGGACAAATCTATAGCTTTATACACTGAATGTTTTTGTCCAACAAATCTATAGCTTTATACACTGAATGATTTTGTCCAACAAATCTATAGCTTTATACACTGAATGATTTTTTCCAACAAATGTAGTTTAAGCTTTATACACTTTATTTGGGCAACATAACTACATGCAGCTATATGTATAGTTTTATAGTCCTGCTGATTTTATCCAACTGATGATGCAGAATGAGTTTGGATCACTTGTGGCCTGTATCTAAATGGTTATTATTATCCTCAGATTGCCAACTGTGGTCCAGCGGATTACAACTACGATGAGACAATCAGTACATTGAGGTATGCCAACAGAGCCAAGAACATCCAGAACAAGGCAAAGATTAACGAGGACCCGAAGGATGCACTCCTCAGACAGTTCCAGAAGGAGATCGAAGAACTACGCAAACAACTAGAAGATGGTGTGTTTGTTTTCGTGTGATCTCGCAGATTCAGTCCCAAGTCGGGTTGCTTGTCATGTATTCTTCCTTCCTTTCTGTCTGGGTCTGCTTTTAGTGACCATTACTTTACTTTGATTGACCAGGTTAGCTCAGTCGGTAGTCTGACTACCAGTCCAGAGGTTATGAGTTAGAAATAAAGTTGACCACAGTCTCGGTGATGATTGAAATATTACATTGCATCTCATTGTCTTTCTTCTCATCGCTGATTCAAGTGGGAAAGTAAATAGTTACTCGAAGGGATGGGTATGTTCTAGTACTGGTTTACCTTCATGTACCCCAGGAAAAATTGGTTAGGAAAACTGATGTTTGTTAGCCCTTGATGGCATTTAAATGACGCTTAATATTCAAATAAACAGACAAACAAGATACTTTAATGGAAAAGAAAAAATCATATATCCTTTTTTATTATCAAGATTTTTTTATTGTAACAGAAAGTATTTTTATTTCATTTTATTTTTTCATTATCAAGGTATTTTAAGTAGTAAAATAAATTTTGAAAAATATCGATTTTTTATTTCATTTATTCAAAGGTGTGACAGACAGTGAAGGATCAGAAGATGATAGTGAAGAAGAAGTGATAGGAGAAGATGGAGTGAAGGTCAGACGGAAAAAGAAAAAAAACAAGAAAGGTACAATATACCAGGATATTACCATATTTATTTTCATATTTTTACTTGCTTTGATAGGGTTTATGTACTATGCATGTATCTAGCATATTACTTTGATAGGTTTATGTACTATGCATATATCTAGCATATTACTTTGATAGGTTTATGTACTATGCATATATCTAGCATATTACTTTTATAGAATATATGTAGTTAAATGTATTTTAGCAGAATTTCTTTTTAATTACTCATTTTATAAAATTTACACCTGGTCATTTTGTAAAATTTAGACCTGGTCATTTTATAATATTTACACCTAGTCATTTTATGTTTATAACGTTTGCACATAGTCGTATTATAATCATTCTATGTTGGTTCTGTACTTTATTGGTGTTTTTTAAGATGCTGTCTTAAGAATGTTAACCTCTAACCACTGAGGTTATGGGTCCGAGCCCAGGTCTGATCGAAGTTTTTATTTGAGAAAATTTGTAATTACTTGCAGAAACGCTGTGGTTCTTGGAGTCATTCTGAGGTCTACCTCAACTAATAAAACTGATTGCCATATGTCACCTGTAGTTTGTTGAAAGTGGCATTAAATGCTCACCTTTCACTGCATATTTACTTTGTTCATTCTCTCTGGGATCATGCTGTGTTTATGACTGTGATTTTAGTCAGCTGAGTACTGATTAACCTTCAGGATCCCAGAAAAAGGTTGGTGAGGTTAACTGCTTGTCTGTTAGCCCTAGATGGCATAAAATGATGTAAAATATTAAAAAAATCAAATTGTTATGTTATACATGGTTTCTTAATTTGACACAAAAAAGCAGAGCTTTCCATACCATAGGAAGAACCTCTTAAATATAGTGCACAATCAGTTGTTTTATAAGGTGCTGTTCCTTTTGAACTCTGGAATGCATTCTGGTAGTATTGAATGGAATCTGGTCATGTGACTATCAGATGATTGTCACATGACTAATTATTGGTAGAAAATGAAAGCGACCAAGATCAACAGTATATATTGTAAAACTAAAAGGCAATATCAAGCTACATTAAATAAAAATGCTAGATTTACCATGTGTATGTCTGTGTTTAGTAAACTGGAAATAAAGAAAGAAATATTCTATATATAATGTCAGAACTATTTCAGAAGGTGTTAATGATGTTATGTTAGAATATGAGGAGTTTTGGTGTGTTTTAATGTAATTTGTTCCAAATTGAAACTGTTTCATTACTCTTTTGCTTTCACTCAAAATTTCATGGCATTTCATGGCATACAGTCAAACCTGTGTAAGCCGTCACCTCTGTTAAGCAGCCACCTGTCTCAAGCAACCATATTTTCTATTTCCCATTTCTATGCTTTCAGAGTAAATTAACCTATATTAATTAACAACCTATCTTAAAAGACCACTTTTGCTTCTTCCCTTGACTGGCTGCTTAATTCAGGTTTGACTGGTCATTTTACACAGAATGCGAAATATAATGACAAAAAAAAGTAGGCCATTGTGCGTAAGTCTACATTAAATTTTGTTAATATGTGTATCATTATTATCAAAGACTTCTTTATTTCCAGTATATATATAGCCATCCTTAAAAAAGTATGTGTTAGCTATGCTCCTCCCTACAGTACATGCTCAAAATGCAGAAAACCAAACTTTAAATGAACTTCCAAATAATTGAATGATATCTGAACATTTTTGTTAAAAATGACTTTGCGGGGCTTAAAATCCCAACATTATTCTGTTTCCTGATTACCCACGTTTAAAAAAATATGGAGAGCATGGTCCAGTGTCAGAGCATCTGACCAGTGATCTGGGGATCGTGGGTTCGATCCTCTGCCGCAGCTATGTGTAGTGTTCTTGAATAAGACCCTTATTGTCAAATGCTTAGTTTTGGTTTCAAAACTGATGTTAAATAAATAAGTTTAAACAAACAAAAATTTGGTAAGAGCACAGTAAACACTATTCATTTTAAGGATCGACTATGGATTAGAAACACACGCTAAACTTTACCTGTAGTAGTTACTGTTTAATCTTATCACATTTGTCTCATCTTGTTGCCAACAGGAAATGAAGCAGGTAATACATTTATTGTCTCCCCTGGACCCCCGCTTGGCATCTTGTGTGGTAGTCACTTCCCTTTTATAGCACCAACTTAAACAATTTTACATGTCAGTTTTGAAGAGAAATAAACAAACTGTACATGTATGTATCACTACACTTTACATAACAAGTAAGAGAATCTCCACTCTATGTAAGATCAAATAGTTTATATCAATGAGAAATGTGTACAATGGTGCACGTGACTGGGGACAGTAGAGCTGTTTGATTTTACCTGTTGTCACGTGTCACAGTGATTAGACCATTCCGATTACCAAATTTCAATGTACAAACTGCTTCAGATGACTGATAGATTGCTGGAATGTTTTAAATCCGGTTACTTACACAATTTGACTGATAGGCTGGTTTCTATTGGCTAAGCATGACCTGAGGCGTGGCTCTGTTAAATGTCATTTATTCAAATGGAAAAGGTCAGAGCAGTGCAAGAAAAGATTTGTTTTTCTTTGATTTTGACTTCTTAAGAAATATTCAAAACTCTACAATGTAACTTGATATGCAAGGTACATAATAATTATGTTATATTTTTGTGATGTAAAGGAACTTTATTTCAGCTAAAAAGAACAACTGTATAGATTCATTCTTATAATATAAAGGTTTGTAATTTATATGGTGTTGAGTTGGAAGACACCTTTTTATTGTAATGTAGGGTCAATAGGTCAAAGTTCATCATAACTTTTTACTAAACATTTTGTTTCATTTCATTTGAAAATGTTAACATACATCTTACTACCTCAATAATCTATGAACTTGAAACATATAAGAGATCAAAGGTGAAGGTCGTTGTTATGTTTTAAAATGAAAATAAAAATAGAATACATTTAAAACAGACCCTACATAAATCATTGTCATGTCACATGGTCAATGTCACTGATAAATTTAATAGAGAGAGAACAGTGTCACTATGGATTTAAAACATAATTTATATATTTGATATGGTTTAGATTTACAGTTGAGTAGTAAACCTGACAAGGAAATGTGGAGATTTCCACACTGTAAAGTGACTTCACTCTTATACCTACCTTTAACTGTGATTCTCCCCAACCCCCCCCCCCCCCCCCCCCCCACACACACACACACACACACGTACCTACCCACACAAGCACAGACAGTTTTGATGTATCTTTCCTCTTTTTGCACAACTTTCAGAATGACTTTCAGCCTTTCTATTTGCCTAGTTTGACTGTTTTCTCATTCATTATTCCTAGGATTGTATTACACATTGTCTTAATTCAGGAAACATTTTGAGTGCAAATTATATCTAAATTTAGTAAACATTTGAATGGTAAATTGTGTCTAAATTCATGAAATGTTTGTAAATTTTGTTAAATCAGGAAACATTTGCAGTGTACATGTAAATTATGTCTAAATTCATGAAACATTTGGAGTGTAAATTTGTCTAATAATTTTATCAATTTATTTTGTTATTAAACATTGAATTCAAGGTTAATATTAAAGATAACCAAAATTCACCTAAGACAGCCTAGCTGAAAAAAATGTTGGATGAGCATGCCCACGAACCTCTCTTCAATTGTGCCTACACATTGTTTTTAGCTAGGCTATGCCCCTGATTTGAAATAAAAAGTTAACAGTTATAATGTATTTAGATTGTGCATATTTATAAGTTCATCTTGAAATCTTAAAATGAGCATAAAACAAAGTTATTAAAACCTCGGATGCAGGAGTATGCAGTCAAGCTCAAATATCATATTTATAATTAACATCTTTATTTCTGAACAGTTTCAATACCACTGTCAGTTATGATGTTGCGTAAACTTTGTCTTTGGACTTTGTCTTTTACACGACGAATCCTTAACTTGATCCTAATCAAATAAAACTCTGTTCATGTCTGCAAATTGTCATCCTCATAGTCCAGATTTGTTGCATGTCAAACCATCGTACATAAGTCATGGTTGACACCAATTCTATTGAGTTGATATATGCATGGTCTTGTGTCCTTGGTTTGCAGTATAGCTGGGTGCGCTTGTCGTAGTCTGGTCCTTAGATTTGTGTCTGGTTGTACTGGACCATTGGCCTTGTGTTGGTTTACACTCTGTGACATAAGGCAAACATGGAACCAGCACGGTGTAACACATTATATTAACTACCTGGTCTCGCGGTAAAAAAAAATTTTTTCATGTTCAACTTAAAATTTGCACTCACGCAATTTCCAGGTTTCATACATGTAATTATATAAACAAAAATTAAAGCACTAACACTTGATTCAACCTCAAACTTGAAAGTATTATTGCAGATTTAAGGTAGAAAGTTACAGGTATTTTTATTTTTTGTTATTACGAGTCCAACCATTCTTTAAGTCGAGCAAAAAATCTTGAGTTGATCATGGAACAAGATTTTATAACCTCAGACCCAGTCGGTCTACAACGAATCCCAAATGTTTAAAATGCATTAAGATTTGGTAATGGATTTATCAAGTTGAACTTATTTTAAAAATGTTAATGTTATATTATATTTGTGTTATATTGTATTCGTATGTTGTTTTCCTTTCCCATTCTTACATTTGGATATATAGAAGGTAGATATTGCATATTTGTTGTTGTTCCATTGTTTACTTTGTATGTAAGTTCAGGGAGGTAAAAAAAAATTGGTGTATTTTGGAGATTATTGAAAGAACTTTTTTTTTAAAAAAACAAACACAATATTTTGAATACATGTCATGAATAAAATTTCATTTTGCGAGAAAGCTTTTATAATTTTTCTGTTCAGAGTGAAAACATGCACAGGATCAGAGTAGCGATATTTAGTTAACTTTTGTTACAGTCCCCGAAATTTTTGGGGGAGCATACTTATAGTTGTTATTGCTTTGTTGTGTTTTTTTACAGTTTACAATTTGACAGCAAAGGTTTTCCATACATGTAATTTTATTTAGAATATGGACAAATATTGCATAAAATGAACTCACTAACTACATTGATTTATTGCTTTATGGTATATATTTTCAAAGTCTGCACATGCTACTATAAATAACATTTTTACTGTTTTTCAATTTGTCCTATAAATGTGAAAAAGTGCTAAGTGTGCATGAAAGAAGAAGGCACTTGGCACATTTTTGCACTAATGGGTCAATATGTGGTCAAGCCTTTTTTGATTGTGCCAGGTTTTCAATACAGATTCAGTGGGAAAATTAATAGTTTTAATTTATTAGAAAATGTAGCTCTTATTTATTTATTTTTTATAGTTTGTTAGTTATTGTAAGCTCATCTAAGCAAAGTTGAGCTCAGCTATATTTGTAGGAGTTGTACCTGGTTAGCTCAGTCGGTAGCAAGTCTGACTACTCTTCCAGGGGTTTTGAGTTCCAATCCCTGTCTGCCCACAGTCTCCATGATGATTGATATATTGCATCTCATTGTCATTCCTCTCCCACTGCTGATTCAAGTGGGGAAGTTATCTGTTATTTATAAAGATGGGTGTCCTTGAGTACTGGTTAACCTTCCAGGATCCCAGAAAAGAGTGATAAAGTTAACTGATCGTCTGTTAGCCCTCGATGGCATAAAATTGTGCTAAATATCATATGTTAACAAATTTCTGGAGGAAGCTATAGTTTAATAACTTAACAGACTATATTGAAACAGGGTCACAATATTATATGGGGTTATGCCACTTCAGAATTCAGAACTCCATTATGGTTGCCATTACTAAAAATAGCAGTTGCACTAGAGGACTACAGGGATTAGTTACTTAGCATTTTATCGAGAGAACTACCATAGAACATATCATTATAGTGGAAAATCTATCTCACAAAAAAACAAAATTGGGTATTGGGGTGATCATACATAAAGACAAAATGTTTCCTTGGGTAGTTATTTTCCTGTTCGATTGTCATCACCCATACCTATTCAAAATGGTGTCTGTTGCTAAATATACTTAAAAACAAGATGCGTTTACAAAGGAGCTTGCTTTTCATCTGATGAGCATGTTGGGACCATATTGGCCTTACATAAATTAGATATTTATTTGACTGTTGCATTTGCTTCCATTTCTACCAAGCTACCCTTGAGTGTAGCATGCATTTAGCTTTTATAGACTTGGACGTTTAGGTAGTGGAATATATTTCAAGGAACTCTGAGTTTCTCCAGCAAAAACATTGCATATCTCCAGTGGTCAGAGGCTGTTTTTTTTTTTAGATTTTGTACCCAAATGAAGCTTACACTGAAGTGATTTATACAGTGTTGTATATTTTCATTTTGTTAACTTTGTAGATTCAATTGCAGTATTGCTTAATGGCAGGTAGTATAAGCTAGTTATGATTATAATAATTTTGTTTATAGATTGGGGTAAAAACATCAAAAAGAAAGGGAAAATAATTTTAAATGATACATGTTTAGAGATCAAAAGTGTGGAAAATATATGTAAGATTGGGTTTTTAAAAACTTCCATATTTGAACCTTCTTTATAGTCCATTTGAACATTGATGAATGAAAAAAGTCTACAAGATAAAAGTTTTTAATTTCATTTTAAAAAAAATTAGATTAGAGTGTGGGTTCTTTTAATTAAAAGAACACACAGCAAATTTGGGCTTAAATTAATCTGCCTTCTGTCAGTTTAAAAGGTATGTTATGGCAAGTGACATCAACCTATAGTTGGAGCGGGACGGTAGTGTAGCGGATAGAGTGTTAGCTGCTCACGCCAAAGGTTTTGTGCGATCCCAAGGTCGACCTGACAATTCACAAAGCACAACACTCAATACTGGTTCTACCCAGGAAGTGAACTGGAGATCAGTTCATATAAGCTTTGCGCTTTCCTTGCAGTCAAGTTAAATAAAATAAATATAACTTATATGTGTTTCTACAAGTTCCATATCTTGTTTAATTCTTCACATATGTATACTGGCTGTGTAACTGTAATTCTTCAGCTGACACATATATACAACTTTGTTACTGCAGCTAAACACATCAGTAAGGAGAAGATGGCGGAGATACAGGCAAAGATCAACGCCGATCGACGGAAATTGGAGGATCAGAAAGACATGGCGGAGGAGGAACGGAACAAGGTGAAGGAAGACCTGGAGATGAAAGAAGGAGAACTTCAAAAATACCAGTATGTCAAATAATGAATTACAAAGTTGTAATAGCAATATACAAATACCAGTATGTCAAATAATGAATTACAAAGTTGTAATAGCAATATACTACTTGGAGAACTTCAAAAATACCAGTATGTCAAATAATGAATTACAAAGTTGTAATAGTAGTATACTACTTGGAGAACTTCAAAAATACCAGTATGTCAAATAATGAATTACAAAGTTGTAATAGCAATATACTACTAGAACTTCAAAAATACCAGTATGTCAAATAATGAATTACAAAGTTGTAATAGCAATATACTACTAAGAGAATTTCAAAATACCAGTATGTCAAATAATGAATTACAAAGTTGTAATAGTAATTTACTACTAGGAGAACTTAAAAAATAACAGTATGTCAAATAATGAATTACAAAGTTGTAATAACAATATAATACTTGGTCCAAATAATTTATCTGAGAAATTTTGCCAGTTTCTTCATGAAGGATGGTGGTTCTACTCAGATTCATTCTGAGGTACATGTATTCCTTCACCAATAAAACTGGATTTTCCACATATAACCTGTTATGCTTTGAAAATAGTGTTAGACTCTTCTCTTTCGAATGCGACATCTCCTGTCTGACTTATATTTTATTTATTTTTATGTTATGTATTAACTTAGAGAGGAGCAAGATGCTCTCAGCCAGAAGCTTGCAGCAATAGAAAAGAAGATCATTGTGGGTGGGGAAAATCTGCTTGAAAAGGCCGAGGAACAGGAACGCCTCCTGGAGGAGAGTGCAAAGGAATTGGAGGAGAGAAAAGAGAAAGAAGAACAGTTGAGACAGGCTCTCAAGGAGAAAGAGGTGGGTAATGTAATGGTCACTTCTCCTATTTAACAGGCGGAGGAAATAAAAAATAAAAAGTTATTGTTAATTGTGTTTATTGTAAATATATTACAGTTTTTTGCATGGAGGAGCAAAAAATTAGCAGAAATCAATTAATTATTTATATAAAATCTTATTGTCCCCGCTTGTCTCCGATTACTGGCTGGTGGAAGCTGATCTAATTCTGGTATTGCAAACTGATGTTGATGTGTAGGTATTTTTTGCAGTTTGTCTCGCCTCAGTCAAAATTCCTTCAAAGGCTGAGCTTATTGCATTTAAACAACAATAGGTGTTACATATTTGATTACATCTAGATAATCTAGCAATTAATTTTTTTTTTTTTTTTTTTTTTATGAAAATAAAAAGGGTCAGGGCTGCATGAAAATTAGGGGGTGGGGATGATAATCTAGCAATTAATTTATATGGCCTTATAAGTGAAAGTATATGTGTTTTGAACACTTTAGATATTGATCATTCAGAAATGTTCATGTATTTAACAGTTCTATTGAGCACCTGCATGAGATGTCAATTTAATGTCTGTCAAAAAATTTAAATGGTGTAAATTAACCGTAATATTCCTTTAAGGCCACTCATTTATTTAACCATTGCTGTTACAGCAAGAACGGCTGGATATAGAGGAGAAATATTCAAGTTTACAAGAAGAGATTACCGGGAAGACTAAGAAACTGAAGAAAGTATGGACCATGTTGATGCAGGCTAAATCTGAGGTGAGTAGGTGAAAGGTACAGAAATGTTTTAGAAATACAGTCAAACTTGTCTTAAGCAGCCTGTCAAGGGATGGAGCAAAAGTGATCTTTTAAGACAGGTTTTTGTTTAAAACAGGTTAATTTGCTCCAAAAGCATAACAATGGAAAAAAGCAGATGCTGCTGCTTAAGACAGGTGGCTGCTTGATAAAAAAAGGCCGCTTACATAGGTTTGACTAGATGACAAAACTAGATAACCAGTAATGTCAGCTTTGTTCAAATCTGAGGTGAGTAGGTGAAAGATATATAAATGTTGTAGAAATAGATGGCAATATTAGATAGCTGTTCATATGTATGGGTTTTGGTTTATGAGTATTCTATGTATGTGTATTGTATGTATGAGTATATTTTCAGATTGCAGATCTACAACAAGAACACCAGAGAGAGATGGAAGGTCTGTTGGAGAATGTGCGACAGTTGTCACGGGAACTAAAGCTTCAGATGCTCATTATCGATAATTTCATTCCTCCAGAATACCAGGTATGCATATTAAAGTTTACACATTATTCATTAATTATTTCCCCTTAATATCAGGCATTGTTTATTCCTCCATGATACAAGGTATGCATATTAAAGTGTACACATTATTCATTAATTATTTCCCCTTAATATCAGGCATTGTTTATTCCTCCATGATACAAGGTATGCATATTAAAGTGTACACATTATTCATTAATTATTTCCCCTTAATATCAGGCATTGTTTATTCCTCCATGATACAAGGTATGCATATTAAAGTGTACACATTATTCATTAATTATTTCCCCTTAATATCAGGCATTGTTTATTCCTCCATGATACAAGGTATGCATATTAAAGTGTACACATTATTCATTAATTATTTCCCCTTAATATCAGGCATTGTTTATTCCTCCATGATACAAGGTATGCATATTAAAGTGTACACATTATTCATTAATTATTTCCCTTTAATATCAGGCATTGTTTATTCCTCCATGATACAAGGTATGCATATTAAAGTGTACACATTATTCATTATTTATTTGTCCTTAATATCAGGCATTGTTTATTCCTCCATGATACAAGGTATGCATATTAAAGTGTACACATTATTCATTATTTATTTCCCCTTAATATCAGGCATTGTTTATTCAAACAGAATACCAGGTATGCATATTAAAGTGAACACATTATTCATTGTTTATTTGTCCTTAATATCAGGCATTGTTTATTCCTCCATGATACAAGGTATGCATATTAAAGTGTACACATTATTCATTATTTATTTCCCCTTAATATCAGGCATTGTTTATTCAAACAGAATACCAGGTATGCATATTAAAGTGAACACATTATTCATTGTTTATTTGTCCTTAATATCAGGCATTGTTTATTCCTCCATGATACAAGGTATGCATATTAAAGTGTACACATTATTCATTATTTATTTCCCCTTAATATCAGGCATTGTTTATTCAAACAGAATACCAGGTATGCATATTAAAGAGTACACATTATTCATTATTTATTTCCCCTTAATATCAGGCATTGTTTATTCAAACAGAATACCAGGTATGCATATTAAAGTGTACACATTATTCATTATTTATTTGTCCTTAATATCAGGCATTGTTTATTCCTCCATGATACAATGTATGCATATTAAAGTGTACACATTATTCATTATTTATTTCCCCTTAATATCAGGCATTGTTTATTCAAACAGAATACCAGGTATGCATATTAAAGAGTACACATTATTCATTATTTATTTCCCCTTAATATCAGGCATTGTTTATTCAAACAGAATACCAGGTATGCATATTAAAGATTACACATTATTCATTATTTATTTCCCCTTAATATCAGGCATTGTTTGTTCCTCCATGATACAAGGTATGCATATTAAAGTGTACACATTATTCATTATTTATTTCCCCTTAATATCAGGCATTGTTTATTCCTCCAGAAAATCAGGTATGCATATTAAAGTGTACACATTATTCATTATTTATTTCCCCTTAATATCAGGCACTGTTTATTCCTCCAGAATACCAGGTATGCATATTAAAGTGAACACATTATTCATTATTTATTTCCCCTAAATATCAGGCATTGTTTATTCCAACAGAATACCAGGTATGCATATTAAAGTGTACACATTATTCATTATTTATTTCCCCTTAATATCAGGCATTGTTTATTCCTCCAGAATACCAGGTATGCATATTAAAGTGAACACATTATTCATTATTTATTTCCCCTTAATATCAGGCATTGTTTATTCCTCCATGATACAAGGTATGCATATTAAAGTGTACACATTATTCATTATTTATTTCCCCTTAATATCAGGCATTGTTTATTCCTCCAGAATATCAGGCAGGAATTGGTGTCCATTAGTACATGTAACACCCTTCTTAAATATATTGTGGTTTTACTTTTGACGCACTTAGAATTGCAGATATTGATAACTGCATGTACCATCGGTAAAATCACTGCCTTTTATGTATACCATTTGCTTACAATGGAGAATGCCAATGGTAACAGTTCAGACCAACTAAAATTTACACTTTTGTACACAATATTGAGTTAGTAGCCATATAAGGGTGCTAGACAAAGGTGGAGTATACTGTAATTTTGAAATATTAATGGTCGCAATTTCTTAGCGACTTCACCTTCGGTGTCACCAGTGAAAATCTGGTATACGGTTGCAGATCTAAAGTACAGTCTATACTATTATTACAGTATGCATGTACTTTACCCCACATCCCCCTCCTGAGAATGCCTGACACATGTTACGTATTCCCTATTTACTTATTTTAGTTATGTGTATGCCCAGGTGAACAATTTTCTCAGTTTTCAGGCTAATGACTTGGAATTTTGATTACCAGGTCAACATCAGGTGTAGATGTGTATAACGCAAAGTTTGTTGTACTGACTTGTTACTCAACATTTACTTGTGTGACAGTGGTCTATTCCAATTTGTTCTGTAGCTTGACTTCACAAATATGTGTTGAAAATGGCGCTAAAATCAATTCTTAAAAAATGAAATTAAATGAAAAATCAATCAACAGCAGAGTGCTCTTAAGCATAGCATATAGCATTAATGGAGAGTTGGTTAAGAGGTGTCCCCATTTCTACTGAATTATTAACATACATGTACTTTATACAGGAGATGATAGAGCAGCATGTGGCATGGAATGATGACATCGGGGAGTGGCAGCTAAGATGTGTCGCGTACACCGGTAACAACATGAGGAAACAGACGCCACAGCCAGACAAGGACAAGGAAAAGGTCTGTGTTATAAGAATCATGGGTATTAGTTTGATAATATAATCATCCATCAGGAGTATCCATGAGAGATAGAAAAATCTCACCCGAGGGGTTAAAATTATATGCAGGAATGAGGCTCAGCCAAGTCTCTTGCCTGTAATTTTAACCCAGTGGGTGAGATTTTTTCTATCCCACATGGATGAACTCATGATGGTTTTTTTTCTCCCATTTATTTCAGTCAAATGATAGATCTCAGATAATGGCCTTCATCACAAAAATAGTCTACTTTTTTAATGTGTGTCTTGCACCCAATATTTCACATATATATGAAGAAATGGACAGAAATTAAATAATTTACTTCAAATATAATTTTTACTCTGACCTTTTTCTTGTAGGTAAGCAGGACGCCTTGAATATACATGTTGCTGTCATTATTCTGACGGTTTCCTACGACAAAATCAAGTTTTAAAATATTTTCGTAGACGTCAAAATGAAAATGTGTATGATTAAGATTTGTTGATAAGGAAATAGATTACAAAAAAATGATTTAGTTCCAGATTTTCGTCAGGCCATGTGAGAAAGCTATCACGTGACATGGAAGATAAGAGTTTTCTCTATGAGCAGAAATAAGAGAAAAGAGTTTTCCTCCGTGGAAAAATTTGAATCTTCTATGAGCGGTAATGGGGGAAAAAAAAGATATTATCTCGGGCTTCATTAATTTTATCAGAAATGATAGAAAATCTCTAACATGCTTTCTGTATTCAAGTCATAAAACTAAAGAAACTGTGCCCAAGTTTACCGCTACATAATCTTTTTCATGCTCAACACAAACTCGTACTGAAACACAATTTCCAAGAATTGCATAAAAACACAAATTAAAATGTAAACACTTCACTTCAATTGACCTTAGACTTGAAAGTATTAACCTTTTACTCCATAGATAGCGTTTTCCTGCACAAATCACAGAAGGTCTTTGAAAACAGTGCAGGAAGAGTTCAGATTGCTCATAACGTTTTCCACTCTGTCAGTTAATATAAAAATAATTCACCCATTGCGATTAAGAAAGTGCTTATGGAGCAAAGTATTAATGCTGATATGAGGTAGAGAGCTACAGGTGTTTACAGTTATTTGGTTCAATGAATCCATTTGGATTTCAGTTGTGTATAAACTTTTTGTTTGGGCATGGAACAAAGTTGCAAAACCTCAGACCCTGGTTGCCACCAAGCAACAACTTTAAGACAGAAACTGTGCATATTGTGATATTAACGAAAAAGAAAATCAATACATATCACTCAGAAAGAAAAATATTTATACAATTTATTACATGTAGTTACATATTTTACATAAAAATAGTGAATTAAAATTTGATATCTTTATCCCTGATGCTCGGCTGATTTACATTTTTTTTGTTATGTTGCCATTACATGTATGTACATAATAGATTGATTGTAATGTTATACAGGGTCAGGAGCCAGACTTATCCAATGTGTACCTGGCCTATACAGCAGAGGGGGCACAACAGGCCATGAAAGTTAAGACAACCAAATCCTCAAGACCAAAATCAGGCAGACCAAAAACAGCTTCCAGACCAAAATCTTCAAAAAAGTATATTAATATTTGTACCTTCACTTGTATTCTTTGCATTCATTTTGTAACATTAAGTTTAACTCATCTGAACTGTTACGGTAGACCATTATCTGACTATGTATTTATACTGAATGTTCAAACATTTTGATCTTGGAATGTTACCTCTCCAACAAGTAACACTTTCTATTATATTCACTATATTTCAACAATTTAAGGTTGTTGCCTCTGTTGCTGAATGGTTGAAGGCACTGTCATCTAATGACCACTTACCTCTCATTGCTGAGTGGTTGAAGGCACTGTCATCTAATGACCACTTACTGCTCATTGCTGAATGGTTGAAGGCACTGTCATCTAATGACCACTTACCTCTCATTGCTGAATGGTTGAAGGCACTGTCATCTAATGACCACTTACCTCTCTTTGCTGAATGGTTGAAGGCACTGTCATCTAATGACCACTTACCTCTCATTGCTGAATGGTTGAAGGCACTGTCATCTAATGACCACTTACTGCTCATTGCTGAATGGTTGAAGGCACTGTCATCTAATGACCACTTACCTGTCATCTAATGACCACTTACCGCTTATTGTTGAATGGTTGAAGGCACTGTCATCTAATGACCACTTACCTCTCATTGCTGAATGGTTTAAGGCACTGTCATCTAATGACCACTTAACCTCTCATGCTGAGTGGTTGAAGGCACTGTCATCTAATGACCACTTACCTCTCATTGCTGAGTGGTTGAAGGCGCTGTCATCTAATGACCACTTACCGCTCATTGCTGAATGGTTGAAGGCACTGTCATCTAATGACCACCTACCGCTCATTGCTGAGTGGTTGAAGGCACTGCTGTCTAATGACCACTTACCTCTCATCTAATGACCACTTACCTCTCATTGCTGAGCAGTGGAAGGCACTGTCATCTAATGACCACTTACCTCTCATGCTGAGTGGTTGAAGGCACTGTCATCAAATGACCACTTACCTCTCATTGCTGAGTGGTTGAAGGCACTGACATCTAACGACCACTTACTGCTCCTTGCTGAGTGGTTGAAGGCACTGTCATCTAATGACCACTTACCTCTCATTGCTGAGTGGTTGAAGGCACTGTCATCTAATGACCACTTACCTCTCATTGCTGAGTGGTTGAAGGCACTGTCATCTAATGACCACTTACCTCTCATGCTGAGTGGTTGAAGACACTGTCATCTAATGACCACTTACCGCTCCTTGCTGAGTGGTTGAAGTCACTGTCATCTAATGACCACATACCTCTCCTTGCTGAGTGGTTGAAGGCACTGTTATCTAATGACCACTTACCTCTCATTGCTGAGTGGTTGAAGGCACTGACATCTAATGCCCACTTACCTCTCATTGCTGAGTGGTTGAAGTCACTGTCATCTAATGACCACTTACTGTTCCTTGCTGAGTGGTTGAAGGCACTGTCATCTAATGATCACTTACCTCTCATTGCTGAGTGGTTGAAGTCACTGTCATCTAATGACCACTTACCTCTCATTGCTGAGTGGTTAAAGGCACTGACATCTAATGACCACATACCTCTCATTGCTGAGTGGTTGAAGTCACTGTCATCTAATGACCACTTACCTCTCATTGCTGAGTGGTTAAAGGCACTGTCATCTAATGACCACTTACCTCTCATTGCTGAGTGGTTGAAGGCACTGACATTTAATGACCACTTACTGCTCCTTGCTGAGTGGTTGAAGGCACTGTCATCTAATGACCACTTACCTCTCATTGCTGATTGGTTGAAAGCACTGCCGTCTAATGACCACTTACCTCTCATTGCTGGGGTCATGGGTGCAAGCCGAATACTGGAGAAAGGACAGTAGTTTGTTCTGAGGTCTTCTTCAACCAATAAATCTGGATGTGCATAATTATATAATCTGTCCTTTGTTGAAAATGGCGTTAAAAAACATTAAAAAAAAAAGGATGTTATATTGATTTATCAGATGTCTTGCCAGTGCAGGAATGTAACAGACCCATGACATACATTTTATATTTAGTGTTATATCACTACTAGTTCATCATTTGGTGTTTTCCATAACTCAGCTTTTGTAGACTTTAGATATTGTATTGTTTTGTTTTAATTATTTTTTGCACCTAGTTTTACATGTTTATTTTATGCCTTTAGATGAATTATAGAGATTTCTTGGTGGGTTATTTATGGAATCCACTGTTTCAAACATTGAAATGATGAAAAAAATATTTTTTTTATATTTTTTTGTCCTTGCATAATAATTATAAAGAAAAAAATTATTAATCCAATAATATATAAAATATGAAATGGCAAATTGAGATCAAAATATAAAAAAAAATCATGAAAATGCATAAAATAAAAAGAAATTTTGTCTTCTCGTGATCACGAAAAATGATATTCTCACTCATGGCAAGCCACTCATGAGAAAATGACTTTTGACGATCACTTGATGAAATATAATTTGATCTTACACCAAAACAAACAAATATAATCTATATATTTGATTATTTTAATGTTTCAGAAAGCGTAAGGAGGCAGAGATAGACTCGGTATTGCAGTGACTTTACCATTTGTCAGTTTCCATACTTCTCCTGGAGATATACCTGTACATCAGCTGCCTTCACCTGTCTTTCATCATCAACCGGATACCACAGCGCTCATGGCATATCCTAGTTAACATGTCGCTTGCTACGAAGGCAGCTTTCTTCGTCGCCATATGGATTATTTCATACATGCTCCTGCAAATGATCAAATTTTAGTTTCTATATAATTTGTAACACACACACTGTGTACTCGAATAACTCACTTTCAGACTGCAGTCTACATTACTTGTCTCTTAATTAACACGCATTTCAAATGACAATGCAATGTTCTTAAAAACGCATATCGATGAATCTACCGTACGGAATTAACAAGTTAATAGTTATAGCATTAAATAATGAACTACATGCAGGTTGTCTTTTGTCTCGTAATTTGATACACATCTACAAATGATTGAAAAGACACCAGACAATGTTGAGTTGTATGTGTGTTTTTGCATATGATATTTATGGTGAAAAGCTTTGTAATACTTAATCCAAAATAGAAGAATGTGCTGTTCTACTCTGTTGAAATCAAAATGTTCACATATCAAACCAACTGTTACATCTATGACAGTATTTCTTAGTAAAGACATTGCTCTCCAAGTATTACTGTCTGCAACAGCATACTTATGAAATTATTAACATTTTTAATAAAACTAATGAAGTCGTGTTTCTTTTGAAAAATATGAGTAAAAATCCATTAGAAATACAAATGGATATTTTCTTTGAATTCTTTCTGTCAAACAGATACACTTAATATCTCATGCTGAGATTTTCCTCAACTTAAAAATCTTGGTTTCCTTAAATGATAACTCATTTCACATTAAATTATCCCACACAATTGAAGTTGTGGCATATTTTTACTTGTTAGTAAAGGATAGCATGTGAAATGGTCACTGTAAGTAAAGATTTCAAAAATTTGAGTTTAGTAAAATCTCAGTTCACAAACTGGTGTTTTCAAACTTAATATTTGCATCATGAAGATATGTAAATGTTAGAAATAATTCTGAATGAAAATTTTATTAAAATTGCAGTTTGGCCCTTTTAAGTCCGAGTAATAATCATATACTTTATAATATTAAAGATGTAGTCATTGTTATAGTATAGATTGTCTTGTATTCATTTACCTCTGCTGATTTTGTAATTAACGTTAAATAATGTAATTTTGTTTATGCCAATTTTAAAGGCGTAATTCATGTAAAATGGTTGTGAGAAATAAAAAAATCTTTTTGTCATTTTGTATTTATTGATACAATTATAAGTATAAAAATGATGTACATGTAGGAAAATATCTACATCTGTACCTAGTTGTGAATTTTAAACAAAAAAATGCTCTTTTTTTTCTTTTTTCTTTTTTCTTTTTTTTTTTTTCAAATGAAGTTTGTTGTTTTTTTGACAATAATTTCATATCAGTTGCCTTTGTTTAATGCCAAAAGCGTGTGTTTGTAGAGATTTCATGTTTATGCTAAAAAAATCTTCAATGATAAATGGTTTATACCTTACATATCTTCCTTATAAGGTTTGATGGCTTCTGTCACTTTTTGAAAACTGTTGAGTTAAGTTTTATTAATTAAATATGTCCGTTCCTTTAGGCTGTTTACAAAATAACAAAATCTGCACTCCAAGTTCACAACATAACTGTCCCCCACCTTTTTAAAGGCAAGTGGAGAGACGCGGTAATGGTCTCGGTCTGTCCGTCTCAACTAATTTATTTGTATAATTATCAGCTTTATTTTAAAAGAAGGATCTCATATTAGTTCCAGTTCATCATATTAAGTGCAGTTATGGTATTTAACTTCGTATGTTAATTTGTTTTTGTACAAGGAGAGTGAGTCTGGAATCTTCCTTCCTGTGGGCGTCATGTTATCTTTATGTGTTGGTACGCAGTAAAATGAAAATTCATTTATTTATTATTTGCATGTGTAAATCAACAATTGAATGCAGAGATTGCCAACATCCATTGTCGACTTTACTCTTTGAGTTTTAATGCTGATTTTTTAAATTTTAATACTAAACTATCATTAAAATTGCTTATCTTGAGCACTGATTGAATACACACCAAACAGGACTTCTGTGTCAATTTTAGTGTAGGAAAAAGTCCTTATTCATCAACTGCATGTTTTCTTTCTCGTGTTATGTTTCTACAAATGTCACAAATCTCAATGGTAAATCTCAAATCAGCTGTAAAAACATTTTGTTATTTTGTCCTTAATGTATTGATATTGATATCTTATATTCATTTTATTTCAATTCATTTTCAGATCACTACTTATCTATTAGTTTATTACAAAATATTCTTCTTTTCGCCTGGATGATGTTTATGATTGGATGTGTTTTTTTTATTATGATTGGATGTTTAAAATTGGATGTTTATGATTGGATGTGATTCTTGGTTGTGATTGGATGTTTATGATTGGATGTTTATGATTTTATGATTGGATGTTTATGATTGAATGTTTAAATGTAAAATTACTTTTGGTTGGATGCTTTACTAGAATTTTTATAAAAAATGTGTTTCCTTGATTATGACTTGATGGTGTAATGTTACCCAAGTTAATATGTAAATCGCATAAAAATTGTTAGGTCAGGTCCCTAATGTTTACTGGTATATCTAGTGTGGGAATAGTGAGTTCATTTTTAAAGAAAAGAAAACGAATATATTACCTAGAATTGCATGATAATGTTTATCACGTTAGTGGTTGATAGAAGTGAGTTTATCTGGTGAACCTGTGGAAAATTGAGAACCATGGCTCAAGATATATATATTTTTTATCAGTTCCACTTGATGACATAAAACTGTCCTGCACAAACTTGATTTTATTAATATTAACTGTTTCGTTATATATTGTTGGCTTCGGACATTTTTTCACGTATGTTATGTTTATAGTTTAGATGATTTTTCATTATTAAGCCCTGTGATATTTTGTTTATTTATTTTATTTTTGTATTTCTAAGAAAAATCAGTATTTATAGCGTTTATTGTCAGCTGGTAATTTTATCGTATCCGTCTTGTGTTTATAGAATCTTGTTTATTTATGTAGTAAATTAAAAAAAGTGAAATATGAAAATTTGTTCTTCCTGATTATCTCTTGCCAGCAGCTTACTTGTGTGTACTTCTACTATATGTATATAACAATCTTTTCACCTTTCAACAAGTTTAGTCAGGTCTGGTTAGCTCAGTCGGTAGCACGTTTGGCTATTAATCCAGGGGTCGTGAATTTGAATCCCTGCCCAGTCACAGTCTCCGTGATGATTGATATACAGCATTGAATCTCATTGTCATCGCTCTTCTCACAGACTCTCTGTCAGCACTACAAGCTCTCTCATCAGGGTCCACTGACGAGGGTACCAGATTGCTACAGGAAAATATTAGAGTCCTGTCCCAGCACAGCAATGTGGTGCTTCAGTGGATCCCTGCTCACGTGGGCATACCCGGGAATGAGGCTGCGGACAGACTAGCCAAAGACGGGAGCAAACTTCCGCAGCCCCATCCTCCAGTTTCATACAGTGAGGCTAAGACACTCCTCAAAAGCAGCTTCAGAACAGACTGGCAAAATAGTAATGGAGGTTATAACCACAAGCAAGACCATATTCACCAGCTAAATAGGCGAGAACAAACCGTTATATTCCGCCTCAGAACTGGACATTGTGGTCTCCGAAAACATATGAAGAAAATGGGCCTGGTGGACACAGCCACATGCCAATGTGGTTCAGAGGAACAGACTCCTCACCACATTCTGCAAACCTGTGCCCACTTGGAAGACCTTCGTCAGGAAGCTTGGAGCGCAAACATTCCCTTCCACACAAAACTTTGGGGAAATGCCAATGACCTACACAGAACGGCGCAGTTCATCACTGCATCTGGACTGCGAATATAAGACGGCCAAAAAGATGGAACGCAGAAGAAGAAGAAGAAGAATTGTCATCGCCTCTCACCTCTGATTCAAGTGAGTAAGTTATCAGTTACTTGCAGAGGCGGGTGTGTTTGAGTACTTACTGGTTAACCTTCTAGGATCCCTGGAAAGAGTGGTTATGTTATTGATCCTCTGTTAGCTCTCGATGGCATAAAAAGAATGCTTAATATCCAAACAAATTAAAACAAGTTGCTGCCATTGGGGGAGGTACAATAGCATTAAGAAGTACAGACACGAAATTACACCTAGTGAAAGGTTAAAAGATAACGTATGGTAATAAGTTTGGTTGAGCTGGTGAATACTTGATGAATCGAGAGCTCTAGCCAGTATTGGAGGGAGGTTTTAAAAGTCACGGATGGTACGAAGAAAAAATCGACCACTTTTCAACGTGAATGTTCCCAGAAAACCGTAGAGGATGGAGCACCTACAACTCGAGGTGAGCTAGTCTGAGCTTCATGTGTCTGTCATCTGTCCATCTACATTTGGAACACGGGCACTCAAATGTGCATTTGTCAATTGATATTGATCAAATTTACATAGAAAGTTAAATCATACAACATCCGACATGTTCTTAAACTGGCCAAATCAGATAACTGCCAGGCGTAGCTCTTGAACTGTCAAAAAGTCCACAATTTGACATTGAACGTGCTCTACGCCCTGCAGTTTTCATTCGATCTCCACCAACTTTACAAAGTAAAATAACCATCAAGTCTCGGACACGTTTTTGAAATGGTCAGGTCGGATTATTAATATCAGAGGTACATGTATGTCTTTGAATCATCAAAGGTTTTCCTATTTGATGTGTTCTCATAAGTACCCATATTTTCATTGGATCTTCACAAAACTTACACAGTACATGCTTTGTATCCTTCAATAGTAAAATAAATTGCAGTTTCTTTGCTCATTTTTCATTATTTCACCGTAGTTGTATTCTATAACTATAATCTCTCAGATAAGCTCTTGAACTGGCCAAGTCAGTTAAAGAGAAAGTCGTGCGAGTTATGACCCTTGGATCAAACATGACTAGCGATGTCCCGTTCTTTTTTTTAATTTGCAAAATTTATCAGCACATATATATTGTGCTCCACATCTACTTTGGCCCCTGTACAGAATATCGATTCCAACCTATTCTGACATATAAGTATCCAACTCAGTGGCGGATCCAGGTATTTGATTTAGTGGGGACCGGAATGGTAGATTGTTCTGGGGTCATTTTTCCCCGAAAAGTTTTGGAAATAAAGACGCTAAATGGTACAATTTGAGGATATTTTGTCATGATTTAAAGACAGAAATTTAAATAAGGAATATGGTTAGAAGTAACACCTCTCCTGAATATTCTTGAAAATAAAGACACCAAAAGATGCAATTTGCCCCCCCCCCCCCAAACAAACACGAGCGCCGACGAACGTCGTCTCGGTAAAGAGACGAACCACCGGTGATATCAAATGGGCATGAACAAAAGCCCGTATTTTTATAAGAAGGTGTTATTTTTGAAGATTGCACTGCTCCATGCCATAATTGTCTCTACTGAGACAAAACGCCGTTGCACTTCTTGCAAAGAATACAAGTTTTGCATGGTCACTTTATATAGCCGGTGGTTCGTCTCAAAACAGAGACGGCGTTCTTCTTTGTTTCGCGAATTTTCATGAACTATTAAGGAAATTATCTGCAAGAATGTAACCTGAAGCGGTACTTTTCTCCAGTTGTTTGCACCACTCTATAGCACAACGTCACGTGGGTTCGCCATTGTGATCCAATTCTGCATCCGAAAGCTCGAGATACGGACTTGTTAATAAAAAGAAAAGGAACATATTTAATGTAAGTTATATCGTTACAGCAATTTCCACCCATGTCAATTATAGATCGGTCCATCTATATGGTTCATTTATATTGTCCATCTATATCCAAACCACGGTTAAATGCGAATTATTTAAAATATTGAAAATTGCTTGTATTTGCCAATTCTGGGAACATACTTATTATTACATATTGTGACATACAATAAAATCAAATCTGGAATGCCTTAATTTCAAATAAAATACTTTGCTGCAATGTAATGTAATGTTTTAATTTCTATATAATTTTTTCTTTTCGAATCATTATCTAAACTTTAAACTTCTTTTTGTTTCTTCTTCCTAAACCTTTTCATGTATTTTTGATATGAAATATAATGTGTGTCTGTAACTCTTTACTACATGTTTATATATATATATATAATATGTCTTTCAAATGCTACTAAGCCATCGAGATATAACGCAAACTAGGGGATGGCCGTAACTAATGTGGTGAGCACTTGTGGCCAGACCCTTTTGCCTAATTATTTCGATGTTGCTTGTATGCTTGTAATATGTATATTTGTAAATATATTGGCAATAAAATATGTTTAAACTAATCTGCTGCAATGTTGTAAATTTGTAACAACGACAACAACATTGTGTAGCAACTTGACGCTCACTTGGCTCAAAATCATCGTTTACATACCCACTATGTAATGTTTAACTTGAAAATGTTATAAGAAAATTCACGGGTGCCTGGCGGTGCTGTTCGCGCGGCTATTTGAAACCGATTTTCATTAAGTTCCTTCAACAATAAAATAAATACGACATTGTTAAATTAAAATAAAATAATACTGCAACACATTTATGACTTCAGTTTGCTTCTGTATTTTGTTAATTCGCATTTAAAACTCATGTTTTATACAAATTTCTACAGGCTCAGCAGCAACTGGTTTCAGTGGATAAAACAGTGTAGCATATACATTTGGCGATCCTATACGTATTAAACATTCAAATTTGTTTAAAATTAAATACCTGACAAGGGAATCTATTTAAGTCATTGATTGAACCTGAGAGACATATAAACTGAGGTAAGTATAACTGTAGGTAAATTCTATACCTGTCTAAATTTCGGGTGGCATATTTTGGGGTATTTCCCAATTTTGCAAACACAGCTCGTCCCGAACCAACCATCAAATGTTTAAGGTTTTAGTGTGAAAGGAACGGGATTGATTATAATTTTGGATAATAAACTTTTCTCTTTTAAATTATTAAAAAGAAAGAGAGAAATTTTACCGAAACAGGGTGTGCCGCTGCGATAATTTTCTAATTTTTACCTCTTTTTTTTCGAAACCAAGAAACAGTAACTTAAAGATAAAGAATAACAGATATGTAGATATGTCACTGCAAAAAATAAGAACTAAAGTACTAAATTGAAAGTTTCATAACCCATGGATGAATTACTTTCTACAATAGGCCTACACAGAAAATGTATAACTATGATGTGTATAGTCAAACTGTTTTTTGCTCAAACCAAGGATTTATATATATAAGGCCTTCTAGACAAATCCTTGGTCAATGCTACCTTTTTGTGTTTTATTGGTATGCATAGTAAATATTGTAATAGTGTTTATATGGAAATAAAGAATGTTTTAACTAAACTGCACTAGATCTATCGTTTTTGTTAAAATATGTATATTTTAGTAAATAGTTTCAGCATTTATAGTTGGTTTAAACAATATTTTATTCAAGAACTGTACATAGTATATTACATAACATTTGCAATTCATAAATGACAAACAATTCTAAGAATTGGGATTTAGAAAAAGCTAATTAGCTTGTATGAATCTAGCTCCCAGAAATTACTGGTGATTTACAAGTGAATTTACAAGTGGCGGTATATAAAGCATGTTATTTGAAATATTTAAAGTTAAACTTAAGAGTTTATTCACTGGCGTAGTTATTCCATTTGGACAAATACGCCGTGGTTGTTTTGCATAAGTCTCGTAAGAACTGTAAAAAGAGAAGGAAAAAAAAAAAAGAGAAGAAATTGAAAGTTGAAAATGATTGAACGAGAAGGTTAAAGAGATAGAAAAGTAAAGATGAGAGGAAAGTGGTTATGCATGTGTGTCCAGAGTGCCCCGGGTAACCGAATAGGTTTTGTGTGTTTGATTTTACTTGTACAATATGAACAGCGATTTGTAAAAAAGAAAGTATAAAATCATTAATGTTCAGATCAAACAAAACGTTTTGTACTAATTATATACTTTTGCACAGCATCATTTATAGTTTTCTACTCGTAACAGTTTTAATTCAGAGGAAAACTATTAAATTATTGGTAGTTAGAATATTCCAATATTTTATCAGCTTTATTTTGTTACCAAAATTATTAAATTCAGACAAAGTTTCAAAGAGTTATTAAAATTAAAGAATTACGAAAGGTTATGTACACACGAAAGTTCAGTCGTGTGATTAAACACTGAATTAACATTTAATAGTCAAAGTATATGTCTTTGATACATAAATAAGTCACTGACAATAACTTAAGTTTTTATCATAAAAGACCATGTTGAAAATAAATAATACTACAATACGGCTTTAAATTAGTAAAGTATATGAAAAATCAATTTGATCACGAAATGCAGGCAATTGAATAGAATATCAAAACCGGAAACAGAACAGAGAACCAGTCGAAATATTTTCAACGATTCAAGTCGAGGCGCGTTACTACAATTTTCAAACACGAACGATATAACCAAAACAATGATGGAATTATATTTATTTAAGTTTATTCATTTTCATGGATTATCATTTGTGAGATTAAAAGTGAGGTAAAATGAATGTGATGATGAACTGAGATATGACAGAAATGAGTGAATCTATCGATGTAAGTAAAAATTGATATTCAGTCTCGAAAACCGATGACATTTTCATGTTGTTTTATTGAGGATAGTCATTTTCGAATAATTCGTGTCTCAAAACGAAACTGTTGATGGTGTTTCAACACTTTTTCAATATAATTAATCTTTACTGATTGATTTCTGTAAGCAATTCGTTATTTAGATTAATATATGTTTGTTTACATTCTTCTGGACAGTCACCACCCAGACATTTTCACATATCCACCCAGTAGACATTAAGGGGGGAAAAAATATGCCACCACCCTCACAATGTGCAGCTTAGTTCAGACAAGTTTACATTTTCCATTTCATTGCCTGTTACAATTTTATTTTGAGATTGTCAAACTTCTTTGAAAAACTCCCTATGTCAAAACATTTTTTTTTATGTTTAAGTGTCACATTTGTATCTTTAAAGCAAGACCAGGAATTGGGGTCAAATGTCATAGCCATTGTATTTTGTGTTAATTGGTGTTAGGTTTATAACTTTACTTTACAAATGCATATATACATCATACATGTAGAGACTTAATATGAATGCTGAATGTGACTTGTCACTGAACAATGTATAATGTTCATATCTTCATATTGTCTGTGAGCAGTATTATGTCAAAGGTCGGAGTCTTTGTTTTGTGATACTTTCTTAATTTCTCTTCTTCCTACCTGGTGCACCTTGGAGATCTTTTGTTTTGTGAAACTTTCTGATCTTCTCTTCTTCCTTCCTGGTCCACCTTGGAGCATTGTTGTGATTCTGTGGTCATGTATGTCATGGGTGATGTAAGACACGAAAACGTACAGGTGAAAAAATTGATAAAAGTGATCATGATGGTGTTATGCTGCCATTGAAAGGCCTTGCTTGGGAGCATCTAAGGGTTTCTATGGTGACTATGTGCTCTTTTCGCTGGCTCTACTGGTGTTGAGGCTTGATGGTTTGAAGTATCCATTATATACCTAATACTGCGATATACCTATTACAGCAAATGCCAGTATGATAACAATATCCCAGACATGCGCAAAGCTGCAACTTCCGTTAGTGTTGGCATTTGTTTACATTTCATACTGGCAACTGTTAATTACTCAGCACACCTAAGTAACTTTATTACTGTTTATTATTGATGCCATTATTTACATAGTTGACAAAGTTTAAGACTCGCGGTAATAGGTATGACCGGTATACCTGTTTGCTGGCAGTAGATGAGATAAGGGCCCTTGTTTAACCATTTTTGTAGGCCGACATTCAATCCCTTTTACCCTGCACTGGAATTTACTTTCTTTCCCCAATTTCACTGAAAATTTACCACTGAGAGAATTATTTTTAAACTTATAACACTGATTAGACTGCTCGGCCCCAATAAACTCAGTCGGTTACACGTCTGTCTATCAATCCAGGGGTCTTGAGTCACCCAGCAATAGTCTCCGTGAGGATTGATATACGACATTGTGTCTCATTATCATTCATTTCTCACCACTGATTCAAGTGGGAAAGTTATCAGTTACTTTTGGAGATGGGGTGTGCTCGAGTACTGCTTGGTTAACCTTTCAGAATCCCAGGAAACAGTGGTTTGATTAACTGATTGTCTGTTAGCCCTTGATGGCAAAAAAGTGACGCTAAATACTCAATAAATCAACATTGATTAGGACGATAGGGTCACAACATCACTATATAACATATTACACTTGAATAAAGTTTTTTTAAATTTATATATATGTAAGTTATAAGTATCTTGTGACCATCAGAATTTTACAAGAAGAATTTTTGTTTTCCCATGAAAATTACTATTATATATTCATGGCAGGAATACATGAGTAGGTTATAAAAAAAAAAAAGACCATAAAATTCCCCATATTTCTAAAGTGTTTGAAATTTAAGCTGTTTTATACCAAAAAGTTTGAAAACTATGTGCAAAGGCCCTTATTATCAAATGACTACAGAAATAACGTAAATGTGAATTCTGTTGACTTTAATTGTAGACATAAAAAATCAACAATTTCATCAGTTCAAAGAAATGTTAAATGATACAATTTCATATTTATGTTTTTCAGGACTACCGAGTACTCAATCTGCTTGGAAAGGGTGGCTTTGCCTGCGTGTACAGGGCCCGGTCCATTAAAACCGGACTAGAGGTGGCCATAAAAATGGTAAGTTAAAAATTTAAAATAGATGGTATGGAAGGGGTGTGGCTATTTTCAGTAATTACGAGAGAAAATGGTATATATACCTGTTTTTTTTTTATTTCATGTTTTGTTTTTCATTTAGAATTAGGTTTATTTGCAAAAAATATATTTTTTTACCAAATTTTTATGTTAAATTCCCAATTAGAAGTAAAAATTCTAGACCTTGAATTGAATAAGCTGGTGGCCTTCAATTTTTAAAACCATTTTTAAGTACAGAAAATTTAGCGCTATTGTAGCTCTGTAAAATAAATTCATTGAAAATGTCACAGTTCCTTTTTTTCACTCGTGCTAAAATCCCCAATTCTAGCAGCATGGACTATGTTCCCAAAATAGTTTTAAAAAACCTGGTTAATCTGACTGTTTGCTGATTCCATATAGTTGATAAGAATATTACTATTACAGATTGACAAGAAGCTGATGAAGGCAGCAGGTATGGTGACAAGGGTGAGGAAGGAAGTAGAAATACACTCGCGGTTGAAACACCCCTCTATTCTTGAGGTAAGCGAAAATTGTGTGCTAGTGCTGCCAAGTAAAATAAAGTTCACATTATGTCGGGGCCTGTCATTATCTTTTCTAAAGTGGGATGAGACTGGTACTTTCAGAGGGAAATTTGTCACAAAAGAGGAATTTTAAAAGGTGGTTGGGGAGGATTAGAATTTGAGAAAAAAATATGATATGTTCATATGTTGTATCATTGCTGAAGGTGAATTTTTACCCTGAAAATGGCTAGAACATACTTTTTGGGTGTGGAATGCTGGGGGTAACTCAGTCATCAATCCAGAGGTCATGAAATTGAATCCCTCCCTTGCCAGTCCCCATGATAATCGATATACAACATTGCATCTTATTGTTATTCATTTCTCACCACTTATTTATATGGTAAAGTTTTCAGTTACTTCCAGAGATGGGTGTGCTGGAGCACTGGTTAAACTTGCAATATCCTAGAAAAGTGAGGTTGGGTTAACTGATCATCTCTTAGCTCTTGATGGCATAAAATGATGCTAAACATTCAAACATTATATATTTCATTTCTTTTGAACAGCTATGAATAGCTTTCTAGCATACTGTTCTTCACAATATATTTGAATACACAAAAATGTAATTTATTTTATTGTCATGCAGTGTGGTCTGTCAGATATTTCTTTACAAATATGTGTTCATTTAATAAGTGGCTGTTCCCAACTGCTGTTCCACAACATTATTCTAATGCTGTATCTGGTCAGCAGTATGTCTGTCACTGCGTCGTCTTGTTGGAGAATGTGTTAATCTGGTTAGCATAATTCACATGTACAAGAATGTTTGGAAAAAACTGTCAACTTGATCTTTCTGTTACTTCACATTCCAATGTTGTATTGATTATTGATTGATAATATGAAAGGATTGGGTCAAACACACTCAAAAATATGTAAAAAGTTCAATCTGCCTAAAGAATTAATACTTTGGCTTAATGTTATAAAAATAAAGAATGCAGAAGAGTTCATTGACTGATAAAAATAGTTTAAGTTCCCAACAACAAAAAATTGTGTTACTCATATAGTTTTCCTTTTTTTAAATTTTGATAAATGTGGCATTACAATTTGGGGATTTTATTGTTGGACAAAACTTACCTGTTTTACATATATATTTGTTCTTAATTTAAATAAGAAATAAGTGCTGTTCAATGATTTAATAGTATTCTTAAAACTTTAACGAATTATTTGCAGGAAAGTGGTTCTACTCAGATTCTCCATTCTGAGGCATTAAAACTGTATGCCCTATATTTATGATCTGTAATGTGTTAAAATAGGTGTTAAACCCTGAATTAAAAGTGATTGGGTTAATTGCCTGGTTTAACATTGACTTTTCTTTAACATTAAAAAAAATGGCATGTTTTAAAAGTATTGTTTCAGTGATGTGGGGATGCTTGGCTTTATATATGCTGTCTTTGTATAAATAACATATTAACTGTGCATCTAGTCTCATAGTAAAAAAGGTAGTATCGCGAGTCATATCATGTGTTGACTTTATTGTGGCCCATTCAATAGCATTTCTTTGTGATCGTTAATCGCATTGTTTGCTCTCTTAATTAAATTGTCACCAGTCCATTGACTACCACTCAACAGGAACTGACAAAACCAAATAATGGGGCATTGTGTGTGCTGTGGCAATCAGATTAAGTGCTTATCAAGGGCACCTGTGCAGTAATGTGTACATGTGTTTCACAATTTACATCCAACTTTAATCCAATCATTTTATTGGGAATAAATAAAGTGATTAACTCTTTCGCATATTCATGAATTACACAGATTACAAATTCCACAGACTGGTTCTAGGTACAAACTTGTTTCGTGATGATAAATCCATTCTTAATCTCATTCATATAAGATCTGTAAAGTTGACTTGTTACTACAAGCTTTTAATGCATTCATTGAATGGTCAGATATCATGAAAGAAGTTTGCCTGTTTTTATCAAACATGATTAAATTATAATGACTATATACAGACCCTGCCTGTTTTGCAGTTTGCTATGAAATAAACTTATTATTAATTTTGCCCAGGCATGTTTGCATTTTGATCCCCCTACAGCCAGAAAGTAAATACTTGAATCAAACCCGGTAATCATTAGTCATTCATACCTATCTCTCAGCAGTGTTTACACTTGTGTAAAAGTTGCCCTTTTATGTTCCACTTGGATTATATGGATATTTGTATATTAGATTTCAGGAAAAGTGATCTCGTATTGAATGTATTGATTTTCCGTTGATGTAAGTTAAAAGTATTTCTCTGTGAATCCCATACAAATGTCAATCAATCAGCATGCTGCATGGGAGGGGCACATTCATCTTGAGAAATAGTACTGTCATTAACTTTAATTGAAATTCAATGCAAGTGTGTATGCCACTTTTGAAATATTGAACAGTTGACAATTTAAAACTTCACAACACTGCACTGTTTTTTTTTTAATTTTATATAACGCTATAATGAATTAAATTTGGATAAAAGAATATTTAAAAAAAAATTTATATTAAAAGTAATTTTTTCAAATAACTTATTAGATAGTTTGCTTTTATAAAATATTATTCTGCTTAAATTTTGAGAAAAATGATAAATGTTTCCACAAACATTATTTTTTATGCTGTTTTTTTATTTAGATAAATATGTTCTATAAGGTTTGATTTATGCAGGATTGGTTCCATGACCAAGTTGTTGAAGGCATCATCACAAGGTGACAAAACTTTCCAACGAGGTCATGGGTTTAATCATGTTGAGATCTTCCTCCACCACTAGTGCCATATATAACCTGTGATGTGTTGAAAATGGAATTAAACTCCATTTAAAATGAGACCACACATAACCAACTATGAATACCCTGATCAGCATGGAAGTACAAACATATCTTAAACAATCATTCAAGGGAAAGAGCAAAATGGTCTTTTAAGATAGGTTGTTGCTTAATACAAGTTACTTTGCTCTAAAAGCGTAGAAATGTGAAATAACAAATGTGGCTGCTTAAGACAAGTGGCTGCTTAATAAAGGTGACCACTTACAGAGGTTTGACCTTAGTCAGACCAGGATGTGCATGGTTTGACTCTCTCAGCATATTATCAACACCACTTCTGATGCACACAAAGATGGAGTTGTATATAAAAAAAGTCAGCAAGTTATGCAGAGCTTTTTTGCTGGAAATTGGGAAGAGGCCCAAAATTCTTCAAAATTAGGAAAACACAGCGTGATTGAGGGGAATTTTTTAAAGGCTTTAGCAAACAGGAAAATAAATCTGTTAAGGTCATGTTTTAACCACTTAAAATAAATGTGTTTCAGCTGTACAACTATTTTGAAGACAACAACTATGTGTACCTGGTTATAGAGATGTGTCGTAATGGTGAACTGCAGCGTTACCTCAGATCCAATTGTAAAGTTCTCTCTGAAGATGAAGGTATGCATTAGATGTAGTGGTTAATTGTATATCCTGAATGAAGACCCGTGTAAGAGAGTCAAAATAATGGCAATAGAATAATTTATCTGAATTATTATATTGTTTTCACAAATTATATAATAAAGTCTTCATTATAAAAAAGTATTTAAAAAAACAACTACTTTTTAAACTTAAAAAAGTTATCTTACAGTGACTTACCTCTTACTGCAGAGGTTGTTGGGTCTAGCCCAACTTGGTCCAAAATCTTTATGTGAGAAAGTTTGACAGTTACTTGTTGAAGGACGGTGACTTTACTCAGATTCAATCTAAGGTCTTCTTCCACCATGAAAACTGGATATGCAATATAAAACATGTTACCTGTTAAAAAGGATGTTTAAAAAAAGACCATAAAAAGCTCTGAAAAATGCATCTTTGTATATGTATTTATTGATTAACATGAATCAGTATGTATGACTTATATTGCAGCACGCCACTTCATGAAGCAGATATTGGAGGGTATGTTATATCTACACTCATACGGCATCCTACACAGAGATCTCACGCTGGCCAACCTGCTGCTTACTAAAGACATGGATGTGGTAAGTTCTTTATTCATAGCAGTTCATCAGTTTTCCACACTTGGCAAAACACTCTTTATCTTCTACAAGTGTCTTCAGCTGAATAGATATTTATACAGTGTCAAGGACATGAAAGCTGCTTATCCAGTTTTATGACTAGTTTTACAATGCAAGTCTAAATTACAACTTAAATTAGTGTATCAGTCTTCCAGTCTGCTAACTGGACAGTCGTTCACATATTTGCTGCTGATTGTTAAACAATGTGTACTTTTGTTTATACTGATGTATTTTATCTTGACTGCGAAGAAAGCTCAATGATTATATGACTGGCTCTGGGGTCTGCTTTCTGGGTAGAACCTGTACTGAGTGTTGTTATTTGAATGGCATTTGGTCGAGCTGGGGATCGAACCCGCAACTTTTGGTGTGAACTCCCAACATTCTACCCACTACATTTCTGCCCCGATTTAACATTGTGTACTGTGCATTCATGATTAATGATAAAATGTTACTTTTTAATTGAAGGGAATTTGTCAAAACATCTTACTATTCCATCTAAAGATGAATAGGCATTTCTTACTTTATCATCTAAAGATGAATAGGCATTTCTTACTTTTCCATCTAAAGATGAATAGGCATTTCTTACTTTTCCATCTAAAGATGAATATGCATTTAAACCAACCACGAGTCTGTGTGAGCATTTGTGTACTGGAAGAGTGTGAGACGCATTATAGAAGCACATGTCATGTGTTGTTATGTAATTAAATCAATAGGTCTAAAGACTATATTTTCATTTTTATATTTTCTTACAGAAAATAGCAGACTTTGGGTTAGCTACTCAATTGAATGCGCCAGAAGAGAAACATTTCACGATGTGTGGAACACCCAACTACATATCTCCGTAAGTTATAAATCTGTTTAGATCTGATACAGGTATTGCTTACTTTTATAGCTCTTACAGAATTCTACATTATTAACAATGATCATTACGATTTGATTGAGTTGTCGACCTGTAACTTCTTTGGTTGTGGGTTCAAACCCAGATCGGTCCAAAATCTTTCGGTGAAGATGTTTACCAGGGACTTGCAGCCGGGATTTATTCTGAGGTCCTCATTCACCAATGAAACTGAATGCCACATATAAAATGTAAAGTTCTGAAATTAGTATTGCTTAATCAATGTATTTTCTTTTTTCCAACAGTGAGGTGGCGAGTCGTTCTGCACATGGGCTGGAGGCTGATGTCTGGTCACTGGGTTGTATGTTCTATACTTTCCTTGTTGGTACACCCCCCTTTGACACCGACACTGTCAAGACGACGTTGTCCCGTGTCATCAAGGGGGAATTTGACCTTCCGGAGAACATCTCACCAGAAGCAGAGGACCTGATACACAAACTGTTACAGAAAAATCCATCACAAAGGATAGAACTTCATGGTTAGTATCTAGAGGGAAACAAGGCGCCATACACAACCTATTCTATATTGCAAATGACCTTAAAACCCATTAAAAATGTAGTTATGATTGGACTTTTTTTCCTCTTCTTTAAAATTAAATACTAAACAGGTTCTAAAAATGATGCTATTGGACAGTTGAGAATTTTCTATTTATAAGTAACACTAATAATCATTTATCAACTGTTATGAAACCAATTACAATTTGTGTCGACTGGCCAAGTTTGCTCAGTCAGTAGAACATCTGCCTATCAATCTAGTGGTTGTGAGTTTGAATACCTGCCTGGCGAAAGTCTTCATGACGATTGATATACATTGTGTCTCATTAGCATTCACCTCTTACTGCTGACTCAAGTGAGAAAGTTATCAGTTACTTTAACAGATTGGTGTGCTCAAGTACTGGTCAACCTTCCAGGATCCCAAGAAAGAGTGGTTAACTGATAGTCTGTTAGCCCTCAATGGCATTAACATGATGTTAAATATTTTAACAAACAAAACAAATACATTGTGTCATTACAGATGTTGTTAACCATCCATTCATGCTGAAAGAGGACACTCTGGGCTACAAAGGACACCAGGTATATCAAATATTTATTTGATTTTTGCCCCTTTTTAGTTTAAACTAATTTATTTTAGCTCAGTTTGGAAGTAACCTCAGCGTTTATTTGAAATGTTTTTGAGTTCGCTTGCT
The DNA here is from genome assembly GCA_029582155.1 of Panopea generosa. Lineage (NCBI taxonomy): Eukaryota > Metazoa > Mollusca > Bivalvia > Adapedonta > Hiatellidae > Panopea > Panopea generosa. The sequence goes on along the minus strand of CM055896.1, from coordinate 4,464,479 downwards.
GGGTAGAAGCAGTACTGAGTATTATGTTGGAAAGGTCAAGGGATTGAGCCCGGAATTTGCAAATCTTAGTGTAAGCGGCCAACATTCTATCTACTGGACTACTGCTCCGCTTTTGTCCTTTTCTGCCTATAAATAAGCATTCATTCATACATATTGCTCTTGCTAATTGTAATTTTTAGTTATTAGCAATATGATTTGGGGGAAAAAATCAATGCTTTCCAGTTTCCAAGCAAACAGATCTGTTTTTGTGATATAATTTTTCAATAGCTAATATTTAAATTTTCACAGAATCTAGCTGAGGTGTCTATAGATAGTGGACGTGGCACCATGTCAACAGGAATGATAACTCAGACTTCAAGAATGTCCAACGTGCCGAGGCAGCGTCCAATGCCCGCAATACACCCGATACAGAGTCAGATTCCAGAGGCAAGGGAGAACAGTGTCAGAGAGAATGATAGGTCAACAGAGGGCTACTTCTCCTCAGGGAACATGGGAACAAGAAAGGAGATGCCACCACATGCTTCTCCAATGGTGAGGCATCCTCCCTCACCACCAATCAGGATGCGGGATAGGTAAGTTGAGGAAACAAGATTGTTCATAACACGTGACATTGAAATTTTATACTTTTTTTCTATTTCCTTTAAATGATAAGGTAAATTCCAGTAAAGAAGTATTTAAATTATTTGTTTACACATATATACAATTTTTTGTAATAAATATTTGTTCAATTTTCAGTTCAATAGTTACTAGTCACTGTTGAAATATATATAAGAAATAGGAAGGATGGTGATTCTACTCTGATTCATTCTGAGATCTTTCTCCATCAATAAAATTGAATGCTATATGTATAACCTGTAATATTTTAAAAATGGCTTTCCATGTATATCCAATGAAAAAAAGATAAGGGAAGAATTACATTTTTCATTTTTGTTCCAGTGAACGTGATATGACACGACAGCAGGCCCTCAGCAACCAGGCAGAACGAGTATTCCCTCACAAATACACGGATAGGTCCACCACCCCTAAACCTGAACAGTTAAGTGATCACCGCAGCATCACCCCAAAACCTGCGCATCACGAAGTGAATCATTTCACAGACCGCAGTGTGACACCTAAACCTACGCAACAAGATGGTCTCGCTGAGCAATCTTCTACCCCAGTGGGTGACAGAAACATAAAATACACTGATCAAACACCTAAAGTGAATCACATAGCGGAATATGTGTATAAGGGAGATACTGGGTATTGTAGTGCGAGTAAAACATCTAATGGTCAAGATTTGGAAAACTGGGGTCATAATGCGAGGACAGTGGAAACGCCGAGATTAAATCTCGCTCAGTTTGATCCCACAAAATATCAGGAAAGAGTTCCAACTCCAAGTAATTCCTCTGGATGGTCGTGTAGTGCGTCCATGCACAGTAACGATATCCAGGCATTGAGTCCGCGGGAACAAGCCATGTCAGATATTAATTCTCAGGATATGAGGAAGCAGCCTTCAATAAGTGCCATGTCGGATGCCTCATCATATGATGGCAGTGAATTCAGTTTACAGAATACAAAGAAAGTGCTCAATTTTGAATCGGAGTCACAGCCAACAAGTTTGACTGAGAAGTATTCACATCAGTACGAGACCAGGGATTATGTTTCTCATTCTAAACAGAACCCTGAGCAGAACCACTACAATATGTATGGGAGAAGTAATTCTGTAGACGAACTAGACATGGATAAAGTTAGAAAAAAATATGTTAATGCCAGGAGTAATTCTTGTGACGATTTAGATTTGGATGACCCGAGAGAAAGAACGAAAAAAGTGTCAAATTCTCAACACAGTGGTCATGAGAATGTGAATAGTAATAATTGTGCTAGTGCTTGTTCCAAGGATTCATATTCGTACGGAAATAGCAATACTTGTGTTGTTAAGCCTAAAGATGTGTCGAGTAAACAGTTGAAAGAGATGGGTTCACCCATCCATTCCGCTCGATTGCGACCTATTCGACAGAGAACTAGAAATGCTGTCGTTAACATTATGGAGAACGGAGAAGTGTGTTTAGAATTTGTGAAACAGAAACAAAAGGAAGAGAAAGTGGTCGAAGTGTTCGTCATATCTCATGATGGAAATCAGGTGAGATTTTTTTATTAAGGTCGTTTTCAAAAAAAAAAAAATGTGCCTGCTACTACCTACTCATTTAATATTGAAGCTGTCCAAACTTTTTTCATTGACTTTCAAAGTGTTGAAATATTTTTTCAATATTTCTGTCCAGTTTTTGTTTAAAATGACTGCAGAATCAAAATCTGGCAAATAAAGAAAAAATAACTACCCACCCATATGGAAATTACAACAAGAAAACATTTTTTTAAGGATGCAGACCTTACCTGATTTTGATAGAGTTGGTTCTTTATTATGTACACTGACTAGCACATTTACATAACTTACGGCATGTTGTCAAAAGTTTTTTTTAATCATTCTTTTATAAAATATATATTTATAGTAATATCAAAACAATCTCTGTATATTGAATTGTACAAGTGTTCATATCTGATTTTTCATCATTTTAGGTTGTGTTTTTGTTGTATAGCTTTGTAAATAACTATAGCTACATGTAATTTAATCACTTGGACCACTGAGGTTGTGGATTTGAGCCCCACTTAGTCCTAAAATTTGCAAGTTTCTTTCGGAAGGTCATGGTTCTACTAATTGATTCATTCTGAAGTCTTCCTCAACCGATAAAACTGAATGTTTGAAAAGGGCTTTAAATCTCAATATTAAAAAATTGTGTTGCTCATAAATAAAATAAAAATAACATCATCTTCTGTTTTTTACTGAGCAGTATTTGAATGAAAATAAACATGTGTTTACTATGACAATTTTTCAGATTTGCATATATCAGCCCAACAATGGTAAGGGTTTACCCATTCAAGACCAGCCTGTCACACTGCCCAGTGTTCCACTGAAGTCATTTACCTACACCAAACTGCCCGAGAAATATTGGAAAAAATACCAGTATGCTTCCAGGTACGATATAAATTATTTTCATGTCTCCCATACATACCACTTCAATGGTCTTATTATACAATGAATATACATATTCATCGATTACATTTTGTTTTAAAATAATGATATTAAATAATTTATATTTAAAAATATTTGAAGATTCAAAATCAATGAAACAATTTTAATAAGTTACTCTGTATTTCCTGAGGCGCTGATGTGATGATCATATCATACATTGATTGTAAAACAAAGCACTTGGGACAAACCCACAAACAAGAGGTTCATTCATATATATATGGTAATAACTGTGCACTCTAAAATTATACTACAGGTTTGTGAAGCTGGTAAGGTCCAAGACACCCAAGGTTACGTTGTACACACAGCGCTGTAAATGTATGCTGATGGAGAATGGACCCAATGCAGACTTTGAGGCAGTCTTCTATGATGGTATGTATAGCTTTCAAATTTTTTTTTTCCATATCGTGATATTAACAAATTTTGCTTTGGTATTAAATGCTGTGACAATAGCATTTTTGTTTGCTACTTTGGTAATTTACAAAATATATAATGTGAATATATGCATGAATGGATAAATTTTTAATCATACAATATATTCTGATTTTATATATACTTACATAATCATTTCTCATATATTATATTACATATAGTCAGTTCATTATTTAATAAATATTGAAAATTTATAATCTGATTGATTTTGAATGTAAAGTAAGTTGATATGTATCATGTAAATATCAATTTCGTAAAACTTGTTTGCAAAGTCACTCATACTTTGCTGGTTTTAAGCTTATTTGAATAAATTGTTTGTTTGACATATTTCTATAAAATCAGTGTTGTGCAGTTAAACACATTTTGAAATCTGAAATGTATGCAGTGGAATTCTGTAGATGATGAAATATTTATCTGAATATTTGAATTAAGAAATAAATAATTTATTAAAAAAACACTTAAAATGGGGCAGTAGTGTAGTGGATAGAGGGTTGACTGCTGATGCTAGACATTGCCGGTTCCATATCCAGTCCGATCTGATGCGTCTCATAAAACAAGACTCAGTACTAGTTCTACCCAGGAACTCGGAGAGTGTTTCATACAAGCTCTGAGCTTTCTTTTCATTCAAGCTAAAATAAACTGGTATAAACTACATGTCAAAATTACACATGCAGATTCTCCAAACAAGAAAGTACAACCAGTATCTTCCAAGACTTGTGATGATTCAGATATTTTAGATTGGAGTAAGTCTCTGCACTGTGTGGTCATAGTGCAGCTGTGTTTCAAAGTTGTCGACACGAAATGAAAAATACAATTTTGTAAATCTCTGATTACAAGTGGGATTTTTAGTGTGAAATGTGAAATTGCACGAGTGTTTGAATTGAATTTGAATGGAAAAAAATCAACACAAATCAAATTGTATGTATTTTGCATATATTTTGATGTGTTGTCAACTGGAATAAGCACTGAATAAGCAAGGGTTCCAAAGTTGGGATTTTTGGCTTATTTGGTGTGAAATGAGAAATTGCACGTGTTTGAATTGAATTTGAAAGGGGAAAATATAATCTGTATGTATTTTGAATCTATTTTTGATGTGTGTTGAATATACATTGATGTGTTAATATTTTAGAAGTGTTCAAAATTCTGCATCAGGCTTTACACTGCTTTCACAAAAATACTTCTCACATGTTTGACTCGATATATATATTTTTTTCAATATAGCCAATATTGCCTTAATTGGTATGTTAATGTTGGTTGCACTGTGTGAAGTTTACTAGACATCCCTTCCCTCTTATGTTCTTTCATTTTGTAATCTTTGGGGTTTGTCTGGGACTGTCTGTAACAAAAATTTGGGCTCTATTAACAACTACAATTTTGGTGATTTATATATACATATGTATCCCATATTTACATATGTATCCCATATAGACGTACCCAATATAGACATATTGTACATGTATGTTTGTTCACTTTGGTGTTGTTTTTGCTGTATATCTCTATGCAAGTTTTTTTTGTGGTCAGAGCTTCTATTAATTATTCTGTTGCGGGGCTGAGTTTCATCACTATTTAGTCAACTAAAGCAGAAACTTTAAAACATTATTGCATTGTTTGTACCTCACGGCAACGCCAGAGGTGTTGGGTTAGATCGCAGTCTAACTCAAAGACTTCTCATATACAACATGCAGTACTGGTTGTACCCAGGAAAAGTGACTGGAGAGTGATTCATTATAAGGTCTGAGTTAACTTCGCACTAAGTAAAATGAATATATATTAAATTTATTAACTAAAAACATGAAGTGTTTCCAACAGCATTTTACTTTAAGATGTTTGCTTCCTGTTTTTAAGTTTTTACTTAGCCAAGTCGATATTGGTGAAACACAACACAACCTAGGTATACTTTCTCATTGTTGCAGACTTACCAAAATTATTTCAGTTTTGTTAGCAAGTATTACATTTTATATACACTCACATATATATACATAGATATTTGTGTATAAAATATCATTCTTGCTACCGAAAGCAATGGTACAAAAATGTTGTTGTTTATATGTGAGATTTCCTACATTATTTATGCATGGTTTGCTTATACATGTATCCAACTGCCTCTATGATAATCTGTCCCATGTAATGTACACCTACCCTCTGACTCAACAGCATGCTGAATGGTTTCTAGTATGTCATGTTAAAATATATCTCTTTCTTCACATTTCTATTCTGCACTGCGTGTTTCTGATCGTTTGATATCAATTTTAAAAAATCAAAGTTTTGTCTCTTTAAATATTGAAAGTGATTTTTATTTTGTTTTAAATAAAAGTGTTTGAACATGCACAATTTGATTATATATTTTTGTAATAGTCTATTGCAATACAATTAATACCAAATTTTATAATTTTAAAATCTTGAAGGAAGACTAAAAATATGAATGAAAAATGAGAAATACATCTTTGTTTAATTGTTTTATTTTTTAAAGTTTGTATTTGCAATTGTCTGTCTAAACTAGAATGTGAAAAGGTTTTGAAAAATTAAATTATTTTAACTATGTTCATGGAATGAGCTGAACTATGTTCCTCGAATGGGTTGAACTATGGTCCAGAAATGGGTTGAACTATGGTCCAGAAATGGGTTGAACTATGGTCCAGAAATGGGTTGAACTATGATCGTAGAATGGCAATATTAATATAAATTCTCACTGTAAATTGTTTCACTTAACTGTTGATGTGATTTCTCCTGTAAGATATGACTGCATGCAACACCAACTTGAACAACATCTCTGATTGTATTTACCATACATTGATACATGAATTGCACCAGCATGAATTTAACCAAAGTAACCTTGTCATAAAGGCAAATATTGCCATTTGCAAATAAATATATGAAAACAGTTTTACTGCTACAATTATGACTACAGAATCTTGTTAAATTCACTAATAAAATATCATCTGGGTTTGCAGGTGCCAAGTTCACTGCCAGCAGTCGTGGTATGAGAATTATTGAGCGGACAGGTACGTCTCTTGTGCTGGAGTCGTCGGACATGGAGCAGAGGTTGACGCAGGAAACACAGAAACTGCTTGAGTACGTTAAACAGGTATGTATCAAAAACATTTGTTTCATTTTTATTTTATTGTGAAACAGTATTTTCAACTTTTACAAATGTTGCATGATAGAAGCCCTTCTTTTTGTAGAACCAGTACTGCATTTATGCAGATAGAGTGTCTTTCTGAAAGACACATTTCATAGTTTGGGGGATGGGGATAGATACTGAGATTGTATTTACCAACCATTCTTAAGAATATTAAATAACAAAAATTAACAAGAATGTAGGGACACCTAACATATAGCCAAATAAACTCTCACACTTATTCTATCTGCCATGGTAAACTGGATATCTAAGGTTAAAATTTGGATTTTCAAGCTTAAGTCTTAAGAATATTATCAAGAATGGTTGGTGAATACGACCCCAGGAAGTATTCATTTCCTTATTGTCCTGGTTAGTGTTTTGTTAATTCATTGTTTGTGTCCATTATGTGTTGGATTTTTTGTTCTTTCTTTAAATATAACAATATGTTACATTGATATTAAAAGTTATTAAAGACTGTGGTAGAAATAAGTGAAGATACTGATAAGTATATAAATTAATGTTGATATTTTCTTATCTATTTGAAGTGTCGTCAGCAGTGCTTAGAGCTGGAAACTGTCGTGACAGCGGTCCAGGAGCGATGTTCCCTACAGGAAGAGCTGTTTCCCATCATCATCGGGCGCCGGCCTAATTCTAATCTCAATGACTCGGGCAAGTTCAGCACGGCGAGTATAGGCACTGGTAGTGATGAGCACAACAACAGTAACAGATCAACAGACAGCAATAGGCCTACAGTATGTGTCAAGTGTTACATTGTCAAATTGTAGAAATCTGTGAAACTTATCATATGCCTATTAAACATAAATGCAAACCTGTTTCAATAATATGATACACGTTCTGTGTCACCTACTACTGTTTTTTGTTTTCGAATCAAGTCTATTCAATAATATTGAAGACGTCCAACTTTTTCGAGCTTAAAAATGTTGTATTTTCTCTGTTGACAAAGTTAAATAGTTGTTTTTGTGTTTTAATTATTATTGCTATTAAACAGTTTTTGTTCTGACATTACTATGCAAATTATTTTGAGAACACTATTTGTGTACTAAATTAATAAAAACAAAAGTAATATTCCAAATATTTTGAGAAATTCTTGTTTTAGCATCAATAAAAACTGATTTTAGTGATATTTATAGCTGTAAATATAGGATTCCATTGATGTTTCATTGCAGTTAATTGATTATTTCAGATGACATCATTCGATGGCACTGTAGTCAGTACAGTCACAGATTGTGTGGAGAAGTCGAAGTCTAGCGACACTTCTGCAGACAACACCCTACGATCACATTCCACCATGGTTGGGACACAACCAACCAGCACATCACCCACAGGGAGTCAAATGAGGAAGTACAGCGCAAAAGATGTGTTACGACAAGTCATGGTGAAAGATATTGGCTGGACTTCACAGGTACTAATTGTATTAGACATAAAATAAAAATAATTGCATTTTAAAACAAATTTATTATTGAAACATTTATAATTTGAAATGTCTTTTATGAATTGATGAAGATATGATTAAATGTAAAAGAAGAATATTTAATCTAGCTGTAATGGTGTTTTGTAGTTTAAAGTATATCCCATATAACGCTTGTTAGTCATCGAGACATGTATTAACTTTCATGAAAGAAAAAAAAAATGTATATTCATTTATTAATGATAAATATTGCTAAAATGTTACTTTGTTTACAGCATGCCAATGGTGAAATTTGGGTGAGGTTTTTCGATGGGACACAGCTTGGAGTGAAGTCAACGACAACCACTGTCAAGTTTATCGACCAAAATGGCAAACTTAGCAGGTATGTTCAATTTAATCTAATATCTGTCTTGTGTGAATAATGATGATAATCTTGCAATTAATTTATTATGGCATAATAAAATATGTAATATGTCTGATATTACATTGATGGCATTGACACAAGAATGAGAGGATGATAAATATCTGGAAGAACTATGTTGAAAATGGAGTTGATCCCTGTTAAAAAAAAAAAAGAATCTAAATTTACTCTTGTCTACATCAAGTTCATGCATTGCTTCTAAGCTATTTTGCAGGGCCTTGTTAAGTCAGTTTGTAACGAACCTGCTTTTAATCCAGGGGTCGCGAGTTTGAATCCCCGTCTGGTCATAATCTCGGTGATGATTGATATGCCCCATTGCATCTTATTGTCATTTGTCTCTCTTTTGATTCAAGTGGGAAAGCTACCAGTAATTTGTGAAGATGGATATGCTCGAGTGCTGGTTAACCTTCTAGGATCCCAGGAAAGAGTGGTTAGCTTAACTGATTGTCAGCCCAGGGTGGCATAAAAATGATGCTAAATATTCAAACAAAACATTTATTATCATTTTAGAGATTAATCTACATCTAATATGCTTACAGTTATTTAAACTTCAATGAACATTTGATATAAATAGCTTAACTGATCGTTTGTTAGCCTTTGGCAGCATAAAAATGACTTTTAAACAAATTATTCTATTTTAACCTATTATTCGTTGGATTCTCAAGGTTTGCTTTATGTGTTTTTTTTACAGATTCCAGAAGACGGACATGTTGCCAGACATCGTGAAGAGCCGACTGGAAAAGGTGCCTCTAGTTCTTGAACACCTGCTGCAGGATTCTCAACAGACGTCCCATCAGTAGATGATTGGCAGCCACTTATCTGCCTCAAGTAAACTTGTGCTCGAATATTTAAGTGCTGTCAATAAATGATGTTAAACATTTGGTCAAGGAGTTCAGAGATATCCACAACATGATACTCCCATTTTTATCTGTGATATTTGTGATGTTAGTGCGTGTTTGAACATTTTTCTGTGTGCATGTCATGACCGCTTGAACTGATAAATCTGTTATATTATTTAATGTAGACGGCAGTGTTAAGGTGTTCAAAGTGAACTGCTGTATCTGTGAACATTTGGGTTTGTAAGAGACATTATAATATCTTTGGTGCCTTATGACTGCAGAGTGTTAAAAAGTAAAGTTGCTAGCACGTAGAAAGAAACATTGAATGTATATTGTAGACTACCCGACATTAACAAATACCAGATGGTCTCGTATATATACACTTTTGAGTTGATATATAAATGAGTTTTAGTTCATTGGTAAAATAGATTTCTTCTAGATGCAGATCAAATCTGTTATTGGTCTTACAAATACAGATTATTTACATGTATGAAAGTAAAGAAAGTACATTATGATAATAGTCTAGAATGCTGCAAGTGTAGTAGAGTAGTTGCTATTCATGATCTCATTATCACAAATGTGTGAGAATGTGAAGTAAGAACTGGCTTAACTCTTTAATCCATATGCATTTTAATTGGACTCTTCCAAACTCAAAAGCCACATATAGTAAAATTCCATGAATAGATACATTTTACCTATTTATTCTGATAGAGAAGAAAACAGTGCAGAACCTGTTCTGATTGCTCATTACGAGCAATCAGAACTGGTTCTACACTGTTTTCAAAAGCCTTCTATATTAGAGGTGTTCAAAGGTGTCCATATGAAGTGAAGAGTTAACTTGCGGTGAAAATGGTGAAAAGCATGTATGTTTGATGATATAGTGAGTTAGTAGTATAAATATATACATTTTTATTGTGTAGGGCATATTTTGTTTTTGAATAAGTACTCAAAACTCATTATCGAGTTGAAATATGTGAACCTTGTACTGCCATCCGACTATGTAACAGTTAAAAAAAAATCTTACTTTTTTTTTTATGTTTTCTTTGATAAGACAGAGATTTTCATTATAATGATATGAAAAGATTTCTATTGTAGTTTGGCTGTTGTACATGCATTTATTCATACATGTTTGTGTGTGCTTGCATTTATTGATGTGAAATTGGGATTGATCTGAATGTTCCTAAGTTGTGTGTGAGCAGTAGAATAGTTGTTTGTGTATGAAATTGTTACATATCGTATATTGAATACATTCCTAGTGTCAACTTGCATATCGTTATCACTGACCTGTTGTCAACGCCTTCCTGGAAGATATCTGGATTGTACTTTTTGAATGTATGCAAATGTTGTGGACTTGATTGTCTGGTAAAGTAAACATGCATTTAAACGTATATTAGTTGTGTCTGGTCAGTCTACTTGTATCTTCTTCACTCTTAGATTGACATGTAACGTCCATGTGCCACATATGTTATAATTATAATAATTCCCATGAATATCAGCATTGTTTAGAACTGCAAGCATTATCAACTCACAATATTTTTTCCATGTGCCTTGCCACTTGGTTGCCTTCACTCAGTCTTGATAGTAAAATTTAATGTTACTTGGTTGATGTTTTGTTCTGTATGTATATCAGTTTAAAAACTTTTGCCATTAATATCACATTTTGAAATTTGTAAGAAACTGGAAATAAGACATGAAAATTTGTTTTAATAGGCTTTAAGAAATATTATTACTAGTATTTAGTGAAATTTTCAAAAGATTATTTTTCTTTAAAACAAGCCTTTAAATAAAAATTATTAAAACTAATTTGATCATCTAATATTACGAGTATTGAAAAATGTTAGTTATTAAACAACCCCTTCATGTTGACTTTTTGAGAACTGCCATAAAAAAATCAAAAATACTTCATAGATTTTTTTCTTTTCTTAATTTTAACTGGCTCAGGGATATAAATTGTCCTGGACACTTACATGTAACTTTACTTTGATCCCTCTCTCGCTCTCTGTAGATATGTACAGTTGTATAGTTATTATTGTGTACATGGTACAAAGAGATAATTTTTATTTTGTTTATGTTGCAAAATATAGATTTTATAATGCTCTTTAGGACTGGACTTATTTTTACCATTGCAAGGGACTGGCAAGTAGATTCTCTTTTATTAGATTCATTTTTAATGGGTTCTTTTTGTTGTCGGAATAAGAAATGAAAACATTTCCTCTTTAAATGTTGCTGTTTTTGAATTTTAAACATCAGAAATTTTAAAGACGTTAGATTATTATGTTAATACACTTATTAAGTATATGGGTATATTTTAAACACAAGTTTTAAGTCTTTTTTAAATGAATGTTGTGTAGTGCAAACTGCTTCGTTTCTAGTTGAAAACTATACGGAATTCAGCATTATATGTATCGTTTCAATGAGTTAAAATTTCACCACTTGCCAGTTCCTAGCTAGTTAAAGCAGCAAAACTTGTCTATATATTTAATATTATTTATATGCTAGTCTATATTATAAACTACCAATAAAGATAAAATATTATTATTGTCTTGTTTATTTGTCTTATACCAAAAATAAAGACTTTTTAGCTGAGCAAATCACAAGATCAGCTGTTTTGATTGCTCTGTATATGGCCTCTATCCATTATCTTTTAGTCGTGTCCTCCAAGCATCTGTGTTTTTCATCCGATCTTCATGCAACTTACACAAACGTTATACATTTATAACTTAAATGTCGCATTGGAATTATCGCCCTTTAAAACAATTTAGACCGCGGTGTGGTCTAGTGGTAGAGCGTCCACCTCGCATGCGGAAGGTCGTGGGTTCAATCCCCGGCCGGGTCATACCAAATACTTTAAAAATGGTACTAGGAGCTTCCTCGCTTGACGCTCAGCATTAAGAGGATAGTTCTAGGTCTGGTTGGCCCGGTGTCAGTATAATGTGACTGGGTGTATCATACCATGTGTCTGCGGCATGATACTCCAGTGTGACAGCGCTTAGAATACTGTCTCAAGTAGACACCGTCGCGATATGACTGAAAAATTGTTGAAAGTGACGCTAAACACCATTCAACAACAACAACAACATTAAAACAATTCGCATTTTCGATGTCTTTTCAAAAACTGTAAGCTCAATCGTAATGAAATGTTGTATGCCACTTTCGTACCTAAGGGTGAATCAAAATTGTGAATTGCATGGTCCCTACATTCCCTGGGGCCTTGTGGGTGGGGTTAAAACAGTCAAATTCAATGTATCTTCTTGCTATCTGAAGCACTGGGACACAAATGGTGAGCATGATAATGAACACATGGGTCCATTACAAAAATTCTGATTTGCATCTCCCTGGGTCTGGCCCTGTGGGTGGGGCCTAAAAAATCAAAGTAACATTTAAAAATCTTAAAGGAAGCACTCGTAAACAAATTGTGAGCATGATTATTAAGGCCTAAATTTCATGCCCATGGGTCTCCCGGTATGACCCTGGGGTTTGGGCCTACTTTACTAAATCTATATAAGAGAAAATGACTTAATTAAATGTTATATCTTGTGACTTAATAGACTAATATGAATGTTTTTTGGTATGATTTGTTGTTGCTAACATGACGGTTTATACCTATGTGAATTTCATGTTCCCACCCCCATGAGGTCTTAGGTGCGAGGTGGTGCCAAAACAGTCAAATTCAAGGTAGTTAACTTTAAGAATCTTATAATCATTGTAGGACGCATTCAGAAACAAATTGTGAGCAGGGTTAGTGACAACTATGGGTCCTTTATAAAATTTTTGAATATCATGTCCCTGGGTCTCACGGTTTGGGGCTAGGGATTGGGCCTACTTTACTAAATTTATATAAGAGAAATTGACAAAAAAAGTTATTTCTTAAGACTTAATAGACTTATATGAATGTTTTTTGGATAATGTTAAGACCCATGGGCCTCTTGTTTATTGGATCATTGTAAGAAATATCTGACAAGTGATTGAACAGATGAATTTGAATAATTTAATGGCCCTTGAACCATCAAAAATAAGGTGTATGTGTGTACACTAATGTACCTGTAGTGTTGCGTTTGGTCTTTACCATATTTTTACAGTTGCTGTATATTTATATAATATCTTGGACTATTATTGTTAGAACTGTGGCCCTTATTCATCTTAAATTGTACTACATGTATTGGACTTTGTGTACTCTTGTACCCACAGTTTTTAAGTAGTTACATAACCACACTGTTTTAGACAAGTTCTTGAACTGAGTCAAACAGGATAATATATGTCCGAGATTTGGCCTGTACATTATAAAAAAAAATTGCTTATTTTTCCTTCTGGCCCTCTAACACTAGGGGTGGTATTAACCAACCATTCTTAAAAATATCCTTAAGACTTGAACTCAAGAATGATCAGAAAAAGACCATTTTTGGGGACCAAAATTTTCAAGCATATAGGGGAACCCAATATATTCACTCTACATGTACAAGCTGTCCATTCATGCTTTATTTAATCAGGATACTGCTAGGGAACGAATTTAAAATATATACAAAAGTTCCTTCATGGACATGAAATTCTAATCAAATATGATCATTGCCATGAATCGAGGGCGGGAACTGTTGATTTTGATCCGTAACATCTGTTCAAAGATCTTATCCAAACTTTCATGGATAAACATTCTGACATTCTGACCAGGTTTGCACAGGATTGTATGAAAACTGAAGGTTCTACAATGTTAATAAGAAAAGTTAATGGATGAACGGAAGCTACCAGTCATTGTATAAATTATACTACATCTTGACAAGGCCATTTAGTCTTTAGCCAGTAGACCAAAAAGCATTCTAGCCCATGCGGTTCTGGCTAAGAATAGAATCACCATCAATCTCTGCAGAGGGGTAGGAATCCTCTGAATGGGCTTCATGTTCATTTTATCATTTTTGTCATGTTCACTATTGTGGTTAAATTACCAACCCTGTGTGGTTCCAGGGAGCCATACGAGTGATGGCAAGAACAGGATGACTATCTCATGCATGTTGCAAAAATCGACAATTTGAGCGATACAATAGAATTTGTTGAAACTCTATAGATTCATTCTGCACATTCATTCGATGTATTTTTTTTTAATCTGGATGTCAATTTGTTATTTTTGTACATGTTAAGTGAACTTGGAATCTTCCTTCCTGTTGGCATAGAATAACCTATGTTCTGGTATGCTGTAAAACCCCATTCATTCATTGAAATATACTTCCAGAACAATACTTGTAGTTACCCAAGTGTATCAATATAATGGGAAGTTCTCAGAAAAAACAAAACCATCTCTGCAGTGAATATTTTTTAATGTATTTCTGATGTGGAAAAATGACAACACCTTTGGTGAAATAAGTTTACCATAAACATGTTATACATGTATGCAATGCTGGATGAATATTCTAAACATACATCAGTAAACTAATTACAATGTACTCACTCAGTGTGTTAACAGAATTGCAAAGGAACTATCAAACCAATAATATTCTGCTAAGCTATCCTCCATTTAACCGTAATTAAGTTTTAACTTAACTGCTTACATGAGGGCCACCAATTAGTCTGTAGAACGGACCCAGCTCTCCCGATTGGGTCCGTTAAATAGCAATGCTGGGAAATCCCCATTTGAGCACTGATGAGCCAGGTGCTTCCAACTGAAGTTTGAATGATGTTATAGTTTAGTAAGTGTTCAATTGCTACGAATTGTGGGACTGGCATAGAATTCCCTGCTTTTTCATTGGTGGTTAATAGACCTGCTTTGGGAGATATCAGGTTCTGGGATAGACTAGCCACCAATAGCCATAAATTGCTCAAATGTAGCACAAGAGATGATTGGACCATGTAAAAAATTATCTTAATTTCTAAAGTGGTTACTGATACCGTATATACAGGTACACATATTTATAATTTTAAAGAAAAAGGATAGCAATTTATAGCATTGATCTGATGTGTAAGATGTCAAGATGACAATGTTTCATTGTAATTTTGTTACGCATTTATTTCTATTTTAAGACAGGTACACACTTGGAGACATTTTGTACCAGAATAACATTACATACAGGCATCAGGTTCAAAATGGACGAATTATGATAAAAATCACAGCCATGTTGGTCATGTGGAATAGTTAATGTTGACAGTCTGTGACTTTAACTTAAACAATATATAATCAGGTAAAATTTAATAACTTGCTAATGTAACTGCTCAAACAGAAAATTTAAGATCTTCATTCGTAAAACTACAATGTTCAGCAGCCAGGTCTTTCCTATAGCCTGTTTTACAGTATTTCATTACCAACCCATTATGGCATATTTAATTTCGAGTCAAAACTATATAAAATTTATATCTACATGATGCAAATATCAATTAATATAGCCCAAGTATGTTTTCACAACCTTAATTTTATTCCCATTTTGAAAAAATGAATAACTCTAGTACACACGTGAAAGGCATATCTTTTCAGTTATGCGGTCGTTTCCGACCTCAAAGGGTTAATTGTATGTCGATTTTATAAGTTTTCATTTGTTTGAAAGAAAAAATAAAATAAAAATACAAGTATATATTACAAAGATGTTTGTACTCTATTTCCATAATTATTACGACACCATTAGGTTTACAAAAACTGCTAACAATTTCTAAATACAGTCAAACCTGTGTAAGTGGCCACCTCTTCTAAGCAGCCACCTGTCTTAAGCAGTCACATTTGCTATTTCCCATTTCTATGCTTTCAGAGCAAATTAACCTGTATTAAGCAACAACCTGTCTTAAAAGGTCAATTTTGCTACATCCCTTGACTGGCTGCTTAAGACAGGTTTGTCTGTAATCTGATTCCAGATATTAACATACAAGATACATAATTCCATACGATTATATCCAAAGGATTTAAAAGCTTATTTGATGAGGATAATTGATGTCAAAATTGATGTGTATCTCTTTAAAATTGTATAATAGATAATTAAATTAATGCATGAAATCCTTTCAAAGAGCCATCCTTCCCTAATTAAACATTATTTAAATCTCATCACAGTCTTCTGGTCAGTATAAAAAAAAGATGTATATGTAATATTTACACACAATATCAATGGTCTTGGGTTTTACTGCTACACATGAAGATTCTGTCTTCTAGTATCTAATATTTATAAATTTGTGAGTCCTTAAGAAAAGGAATAAAATACCAGAGTATAATATATTCATACAAATGTGGAAGTAAACCAGTGTGTGAAACGATTAACGTCTGTACAATTTCATTTTCAACATATAAATTGTGATAGTAAACAATTTACTAGTATTGATAATTGTTCCCTCAGTTTTCTTTGTACCGATAAACATACTGTAATTGTAACACTGCAAATACCTCGCAGCAAAATATTTTGTTCAAACAACTAAAAACTATCCATAAATAGCACACACATATGGGAAATACGTATCTATGAACTTTTCATTTCGATACCAATGAAAGTGGGTGCATCAACATAAAAAAGTTAAATGATGCTTATAAAAAACATTCCATATCAATTACATATATTAATTATGCTATAAAAACGTAGAGTGGGCATATTCATATAGCTTGTCCACATCTGAAAATACTCTGACAGCATATGTATATAATACTGGCAGTTACCATTTTTTTTTACTAGCAAGAAAATAGAAAGAAAATAAAATACTAGCATATTAAGTTGAGAAAATGTTATTTTGTTCAGAGGAAATAGCACTATCAAGAAGAATTTGAGGGTTCTTCTCCCAAACCTAGAAACCAAAACAATTTGCTGCACCTTCGAACACTTTAAATCACATTTTGCATTCACAAAAATAAATATTTGCATAAATTCTATACATCAACAATTTAAAAAAACAAGTTTATCTTTGTATTGTATACAAATACAAAAACTGTAATAATAACATTAAAAGCAACAGCAAACTTCAACTACAATTCATTTATATTATAATTAGTAACTTTCTCATTTCATTACAAATCACTACATTGTTATATTCAGCGTAACATACAACTTTTTTACTAATAATGGATACCGGCAAATAGTATGTTGTGATTTTTTTTCTTTCAATGGCATTAATGCCATTTTCAATGCATGATAGATTATATATTATGACATATCCAGTTTTAATGGTGGAGAAAGACCTCCAAATGAATCTGTCAGAGTAGAACCAGTGCTTTCCACAAGTAAATGACAAATTTTCTCACAAAATTTTGGATCAAATTGTACTCGTTAAATGATCATTAGACAGCAGAGCTGTTTACCACTCACCCACCGACGAATTCTTCAATGTCATTAAAACATAAAATCTACTGCTTATATGATTCTTATCACTGTTCAAATCAATTTAGAGGAAAGTATAAAAGAGAAAGTAACTAGTTACAGTAACACAAGTTGGTATTTACAGTAACACAAGTTGGTATGTAAATAGATTCTGATGTAAGAGCATATTAAAATGCAGATTGGTTCAGCAAGGTAATTTTTTGCTGAACATGCAGTTCAGGAAGTAAAAAATATTTTGGTAAAGTTTACTTCTGCAGCTGGACTAATCAAATAAATCAAGCTTCTGCTAAACATTTTTTAGTCCATTTAAAATATATTCATGTATATAAACTGATTTTTATTTATAAATGAATACACAAAACTCCTAAATAGTTGTCATAATTCCGCAACTTACATACAATCGCAGTAATTATACAAGATATTGTGAGAATGTTTTTTCCGCAATGTACCGTTGCCTTTCCACAATACTAGTACATGTATTTTGGACACAAATTGTGATTATCCGTATGTTCGGTATGCAATTGTGATAAACTGGCCCTGGACCATCCAACCATGGGGGACCTGTGCAATTAACCTTTCTTATATATATATATATATATATACACACACACACTTATACACTCATTGGGAAGCAAACCAAACAAGAACAAATCCTTTTCAAATGAAATATTAAGTAGTAACCGACAAATAGGAGAAAACAACATGAAATACATGATGATTAAAATCGATTCATCATGATAGAAACAACAAGAATGACGGGAAATGATGCTAAGATATGATGATTCCTAATTCTGGTTAAGATTCATTACAATCAGATCTCGGTATAAATGCAGAAGAAATAAACATACAAGGCAGGTATACAGTTACATAAACAGGTTCATGATCATCTTAAAGGGTTGTTGTCTCAGAATTAACTGTAAATGTTTCAATCAAGTGTGGAGAGCAGATATACAATTGCTTATTGTTATTATTGACAGTGATACACCTCAATACAGCTCTATGAACCACACATTTACCATTTTGTTCTTTACAGATTGCCCTTCGAGGTGCATCACTGAAACTGCAACAGATCTAGTCAACAATAGAAGGGAGTGGATCAGTTAATATAACTTTTCAAATGAGGTAAATCATACACAAAAATAGGACATTTGAACATATTTTTTTTACAATCAATATGTTATTTTTAATTGATACTTTGGGACACCCAACAGCGACCCAATATATGACAAATGATTAATATTTGACTTTTATTTATCTTAAATATGGCATACAAACATCACATTCGGCTTTGTTCTTCAGCGTTTTTTACCAATGTATCACACTTTATTTGGCATTGAACAGATAGCAAGTACCTGACATGAGACAACACACATATGGGGGAAGTTACATAAAATATGTAATACTATTATAATAGTTATATATATTAGTTTGGTTTATAGTTAACACAACACAATGTAATGAAGTCTATAGTCTCTCTCTACTGGTGCTGTCTATCTTTGTTTGCATATTACTTAACATCAGCAAAAACCTCATGAACACCACTTTTACTTTTGACATTTACAATCACTAGCCACTCGCTTCATCTGAAAGTAAAAATAAGTTTTGGAAATCCAAGAAAATACTAGAAATATGTATATAAGGTCTGTAAAAGGTAAAATATACAGATATCACGAAAGTGAATTTTGTTCACGCACACACATATAACAAGTTTCAACTTGAAAGCACACTTCTAAAATAAACAATAGAAGTTCATCCTAACCATTAATAGTTTCCTACTCAAATGTAACATTATCCATTACTTGAGATGTTGTAACTTACTAGCAAGATCATCTTAACCAGTTAAGGTACCCTGAAGTTTCAACAAGATGCTGGGTAACCAAATAGATCATATTTCTGGTACCCTGCACAGTTTCAGCAATATCAATTGACCTGAAGAGGAATGTCGATCAAACAAATCTATATCCGACCAGCAATCAATATTGTTTCCAAGACTAACATTTTCCTTAGACAAGGGAACGGTCTTAAAGTAAACACTACAATGTATTACACTGTATTTACTTGAACAACCAACATGGCCAGTGGGCCAGTAGTCACTCTTGGGCCAGGTCATTTACAAACATAGTTTCTAGAGATACTGGGTGACCAGCAAGATCAACTGAACCATTTACATGTATGGTACCCTGCAGTTTCAAAAATATTAATTACATATATTTATCTAGTTCCTTGAGATATTGGGTGACCAGCAATATCATATTAATCTTTTTGGTACCCTGCACTGTTTCATCAATATTGACTACATACCTGGTTCCTTGAGATGTTGCGGGTCACCAGCAAGCTCATCCTGGCCATCTATGGTATCAAGTACTACTGCAGCACCAGAATTGTTCAACTGCTCCTGGGAAACCTTCTGTTGTAAGTCTTCCTAATATATATAATGGGACACATACAGTACACATATACATGTGAGATACTTGAATGGCAGTAGAACATACATGTAGTACACTCGGTCTAGTCGGCTGTTGAAAATTCAAAACACTTAAGCAAACAAAGATATAAAACCAAATAGATATACATGTACCAGCACTTTTTTCTGCGATCAGGGAGGGGCCCAGGAGTTCATTGTGGGAGAAAATGTGCTATACAGTGAGAAAGTGAGAATATATCAAGTATGATGTTCATCTCAATTTTTACAGAACAATTGTATTATCACAATCAGATGCTAAAATATCCTTATGAATCCATTTAAAACAACATATTTTTATTTTTTAAAATTGGGAATTTTTCAGGCTATAATTGAGAAAATACACATTTTCATCTATTGTGAAGAAGCCAAATTCAGCTCACATAAATGCCTTGTCCAAAAGTGGTCTTATAAACAATTACAAAAAAGTGTTAATATATAAATATATAACATACTTGTGACATAACAGTCAGAGACGCAGGCAGGTCATCCATGGTGATCACTTCAATATCTCCATTCAGTATCAGCTAAAAGTGAACAGAACATTTTCACATTTTTACGAAATTTCAATCATATTTTACACATGACACATAACAGACTCTTTAATTCTTATTTTGGGTGTGTCTTAGTGGTGAGGTACCTAATTTTTCTAAGACTTTACCTTCCATTATTTGTGACTAACGATTGAAAAACACACCTTGCTGGGCTCGTAGAGATGAGGTTTGGATTTACTTTAAAATAGATCAGACTTTTTGAGAAATGTGTCTGCGTTCATAGATATTCTTTAATCCAACCATTGCTTAGCTAAGCTTTTAAATGCAATTACAGGTTCAAGTATTAAACAACATTTGTTTCAATTTAATCTACTCATTTGATACAAATATCCTCAATTTTAACATTTACTTTGTAATCTATAATAGTGTTATTTTGACAAAGACACATGCCTCAATTGGTTTGTTCCGACAAAATATTTTTACCTTAGTGCAATGTCACTCTGGCTAAGTTTCCTTCATCATTGAAATAAACACATACATCACATATTAATACACTGAATTGAAAAGTACTTGAAACTGGTCAGGTGTCTTGGATTTTCTTCTTTTAGGAAATATCTTTTTCTGATTTAGTATTGGTCAAAATCAACAAGTTTACTTTTAAATTCAAGCCCTTTTCAAGGATTTCAGCTTTCTTTCAAACCATTTTACAACAACACAAAAAATAACTTTTCAAGGAATATTTGCAATATTTGCAAAAATACAGTAAGAACTTTTTATCAGACATTTAAATATTCAAGTACTTTTCAATGCTGTGTGGTGCCTAACCATAGCTTCGCCACAAAATGGGTCTTTTTCTTTGTTCAGCGTTGTTCATTTTATAAACATAAGCAATGATTGAGCCCCTCAAGTAGTAGTCATTCAAAGGAAAAATAAAAATTAACTCTTTTAAAAAAGTGGCTACTTAAAAAAAAGTAAATCTGAAAACTGATAGTACTTACATCCCCATTCATATGTTCAGAAGACTGAGATTCTACTTTTCCATTACTTGCTCCTTGATCTGCATCCTTACTGCCCTGGTCTCCTTGTTGGACTGAAGAAACCTGTCCTTGTTTGCTGTCAGATCCCTCAGCAACTCCTGCCTCTACAGTACCGTCCTGTCTGGTAGCGTCATCTTCAATGTCGTCAGTGTAGTTGACACGTCGGGCATTGATAGAGACGGCTGTCTCACTGGGGTCTTCGTTACTCAGAGATTCATCGTCAGCACTCTCATCATCTTCATCGCTTCCTATCCTAAAAATAAATGTAGACAAGTCTCTGAATAGTTTTGAAAGTATCAAATCCTGTTTATTTAATCTACATGTATATAATATTATTGATTTGAGGTAAGTTGCAGAGAACTGTATTTTAATACAATACATGTAGGTCAAGAGACATTTAACTGTTTGTTGTAATTATACACATAGGACTGAATTTAATCATCTCACTAGCGGATCTATGATATTTTACTATTTTTTTTAAAATTCATCAATGTAATTAAATTGATGATCAACTTCTTAGAGGGACACAAAGCCACATTAAAACAGATTTTTTCGTCATGCCCACCATTCAATCAATCTTTACACATATGAATATATAACTATATGGAAATATCAATTTCCTGGTAAAACTAAAACTTCCAATTTTTTTTCTTCATAAAACTAGGTGTCAAGATATAAATATAATTATTTAAAACATTTTTATCCCATCATTTCACTGACAAAGTATATTAAATATTTTTGTTACAAATGAATACAAAAGTGCAAAATACATGTCTTCTAAATTTTTACCAGAGTTGTATTCTTTTCCAAAATAGAACTCGAAAGGTCTGCATATGATGCAATATGAAGATAAATAATTTTCATACATATTATTGCTAAAGGGATCATTTATCAAAATTGCCATGGGTCCCTTTAAATCACATGGTTTCATAAAGTAGTAGATTGTCAGCACTTCCCAAGCTGTGTTTTCAAAGGAGAAGGTTAGAAACATGTGTCTCTCATTTTGCTGTGAATAACATTTCCAACTTTAAAATGAGCATGAAAACTGTTTTTTAATATTCATGTGTCCTTACCTTGTATAAGGTTTTGTTTCACTGGGGGCCAGTTCTATCTTAAAGGGAGATTCTGGGTCTTCATCTTTTTCTTCAGCATCCTGTATCTCTATCTCATTGGCAAACTCATCATCCCTGGCCTACAAAATGTACAACATGTACAGGAACACAGGTGGTGAACCTACATGACTTATTGATCTAGAACACAGCTAATTTTCAATAAACAGGTCAAGCTTCAACTAAGATTTTGCCTAATAGCGGTCATAATATAACAAAGTGCAGGTATCCCTAGAAAACCAGTTTGAATCCCCATCTGGCCAGTCTCTGTGGCATTTATACTCATTCAGATATATTTGGAACGTTTTCCAAACATTTTAATCAACCGTTTCATTTGGAATGAAATGTCATAGGAAAATTCCAGAAGCTCAGAGAAGCACTGAATAGACGTTGATGACTATCAATGTCGTGGATAACACTTATTTTCTAGAGGTATATGGGATCTGCTTTGTTTGTTTGTTTGAATACCAAGTGTCATTTTATGCCACCAAGGGCTAACAGACAATCAGTTAATAACCACTCTTTCCTGCAATCAGTACTTGTGCACCCCTCATCATCTCCGCAAATAACTGATAACTTTATCACTTGAATCAGCTGTGAGATATGAATGACAATGAGACACAATGTCATATATAAATCATTACTGTGGCTAGATGGGGATTTAAACTCACAATCCCTACATAGAGAATCAGACGCACTACCAACTGAGCTAATCAGACCTGGCTACTCGGTTTTGTCAAAATCTGGTGAATATTAATAAAGGTATAAAGAAATACTTGTCTTTGCTACACTGAGGAATAGAGGCATGCCAAAAGGGAACTCAACCTGTTATTATTATAATAATAACTATTCACTTATCCTTTAACACCAAAAGCTCAGTCCTTCAAATTTTCTTTCTTTTGCAATCAAATCAACTAAACAGCAACACAATTATTAATAAATAACTATTAATTAAAATCATCAACTACAATGGTATTTAACCAGACCCTCAATATTTGATGAATCTTGGTCCAGCACTGGATGGTACTTTAAACAAGTTATTCATCAAATGGATCCAAAATTACAACACAGATCCGCTACCTACCTTGCCTAAGTCTTCCTCCTCAGTCTGAGTGGCGCGGGTCTCATCCTGGTTATCGCTGGCGTTGGCTGTGGAGGACTCCGTCGTGTCCGACTCCTCATCTTCCTCGTCCGACTCCTCCTTATCTTTATCTTCGTCCTCCTCCTCCTACAATGTGATAAGAAAGTTAAAATATTACAATTTTTTGGACATATCCATACAACATCATACAATATATATATATATCATTCACCAGGTCTTATTTTACAGCTGTCTTTGATTACAGAATTTGTGTTGTTTTTTTCTATTTCGGTTTAATGCCATTTTCAGCATATTACAAATATATACATGCAAAGCATTCAGTTTTATTTGCGAGGAAAATCTCAGAATAGATCTTGTGTAGAACCACCATCCTTCTATCCAAATAACTGGCAAATTTAAAGATTCTGAACAAAGATGGACTCAAACCCACAACCTCTGCAGTGAGAAGTAAATGATCTTGAGACAGTGTCATAGACCACTCAGCTCCGAAGGAGTCAAATACAGTAATAACAAGAATACAAATAAACACATATCAAATATAAAATGTCAAGTGAGAACATTATTATGTAAATGTGCATTAAATGTTTGTGTTATAGTGAATACACATGCTTGCCTCAGAATCAGACCAGACCTGAGCCTTTTGCATCTTTTCTGCAATCAGTGGATCGTCCAGATCTTGCATCAAACGGAAGAATGCGAGCTCATTAAACAACACTTCTGACATGTCCACCAGCAGGTCCTCTCCACACTCACGCATCCTGATAAAAAGAAATTAATATTGCAATTATTCATAAACTAGAAACGAGTCTGTTAACAAGCATGACCCCTCTATTGATCAACAAGAGGCCCAAGAGGGCCTGAGGACGCTCTACTGACTCATAATGGCCATAGCACTTTCTGAAATTCTATTATGCAATATAAACATCGGCCATCTCGAATTTTAGATAGAAAAAATAAATCTTTTGTATAGTCTCCTATGCAATAGAAACATCCATGTGAAGTTTCAGTTTAAATGGCCTAGTGGTTTCAGAATAAATGAAAAAAAAAGAAGAATTTTCTGTTTTCCCACAGTATCCCTATGTAAAATTCTAAGACTCTTTACAGGGCCCCTATATATTTTAGCCCCTAAATTCTTATCTGCAATCAAACCCCTACACTTAGGGATAATTTATATCAAATATGTACAAATCTGACATACCGGTTCTTAAGAAAACAATTTTACTAATTCCCAATTTGTACCCTTTTGGGGCCCCTCCTGACCCTTTAAGACATAGGAACCAAGTCATTTTTACAAATCTTAACCTCCTTCACCTAACAATGCTTTAGTGAAAATATAGGCAAAATCATTTCCATTTAAAAAAAAAAATATATATATATTATATTGACATGTGTCCCCTAATTGAACTCTCGGGGCAGGGTCATTTTTAACCCTAGGGACACCATTTGAACAAATCTAACAGAACTATAGTTGGTCATCATTACTACATAAACATTTTAAAAATCTGTTGGGCCGTTCATAAGAAGATTTTTTAAGTTTTTGACTATTTTAAGTAACGGTGGCCATCTTGAATTTCAGATTGAAAAAAAAAATCTTTGGTACAGTCTCCTATGCAATAGAAACACCCATGTGAAGTTTCAGTTTAACTGGTTTATAAGCCCCTTAAAATGAAGGTTAAAGCGGTAATCATTAATATTTTAACCAGATTCTAATCCTAATCCAGAGCACCTTTACCCCAATATTAACTCAGTCAAGTCAGTTTTGGATGTGTTTTATTTTTTTTGAAATAATTTTAATTTTAAGTCCAACACTCACTTTCTACCCTCATACTTGGCAAGCGTGTCCTGCAGAATGGAGCCGAGCTGTCTATGGAAAAATCTTGCAAACTCCTGCCCACTATCATACTGTCTGGTCAGTGACAACACGAGACGTTTGATGTAGGCCAACAGTTGGGGAGAACACATATTATCCATGTGTTCCTTGATCACAGGTATCACCTCTGTCATAATGGACTTAATCTGTTGATCTAACTGCTGTGTGTCTATACGTGGGTACTATAAATACATGTATACATCATTTCAACATTCAAAATATTGAGATATTTGATAGGCGAAAAAAATGGTATGATTTTATTGTTTCTTCAGAAAACAGTGGTGATATATGCAGCAAAAATAACTTATTCATTAGATCTGAATTGAAATATAAAAAAAATCGAAACAGACAATATCGAAAAAAAGGGAATATATTTACACAAAAATATTGACACTAACGGAATATCGTCTGAAGTGATATCGACATAACGAGTTTCAACTGTACTTCTATAAAGTATCCTTTACCTCACAGTAACTATTTGGCGAAGGGACTAAAAATCTAAGAACAACACACATGACAACATAACGAGCTGATGTATTTGTCTACAGCACAACACTGCAAGAAAATATATCACTTACTCTTACACTTACAGATATGTCACCAACTCGACCAATGGTGTATTGTTGATATACAACACACAACATTTCCCCTCATCATGACCAATTTAATGTATTAAACTGAGTAAAGTATTAATAAATAAGAAATTTGCTGACAAGTGAAACAAAAAACATACTGGCACGGAGTCTGAGTTGACAGAACTTTGACTTCCTTGGTCCATGCTGTTGCATACTTCCCCAGCCTCTGCAGCTTGTCGTGTGTCAGAGGCTGCCTTCACTCTTGCATCCTTTGTGGCTAATCTTTTCTCATATTCTCTCATTCTTTCTAATGTCTAGAAGAAGATACATGTAATTATGTAATTATATACTACTAAACGTAGAAATGTTTCCTTTTTTTTTTTATTGCCACAATTCAGTTACCCTGCTATTTTATTTTGTACTACCGGTAATACAACACAATGTTTAAACGTGCAAGTTTTAACTACCGGTCCAGCTAACAGTAAAAAAAAAAATTGTTATAAAACATACGGATACAGTCATTATTTGAGATAAAAGTTTTGGTACTTTCCATCTGCACTTCCACACATTACCCTCTATATTCAAAGTGTTGTTAGAGTAATGTTCGCAAAAATATGTACACACACAAACGGGCTGAGCTGAGACATCTATATGCTTGCCCTTTGGGGAGCATAATAAAGCAATATTGATCAGTAACAAAAGCAAGGAATACTTACGGGTATATATTTCCTACATTTACTTTGTATAAAGCAGTAAAGCACATATATTACTATTATTTACGTGCAAATGGAGGAAGTAAGGTTTACAGGGACACACAGCAATTTTAATGAATTAAATGTTACTTTGTTTCTGGAAAGTACATATCCAAAAGTACCCCTGTATGTATGCTAAGTTTTTTTTTTTTTCATTTTCATTTTGGGAAGAGGCATCATATATCTTAAATTTACTTCCATCTGGCAAAAATTTTTTTTTTAATTTATCCATTTTCATCGGACAGTATGATAGGACAAAATAAAAGGAAATATTTATGTGTATTTTTAACCCAAATTTTTAAAAAAAAGCATGATGTTACTAGTTTTTCAAAAACTTTTAATAATATCCTACTGGGGTTAAATCCAGCATGGTCCAAACAAAAACTTTGTGAAAAAATTTGTCAGTTTCATGCAGAAGAGGAACAGTGGTTCAATTCCGAATCATTCTGAGGTCTTCCTCCATCGATAAAACTGGATATGCCATATATACCCTACCATGCGTTGAAAATAGAGTTGAACCCCATAAAAAAAACACATAAAAATAGGAAGATTCATATTCAGAAAGTTTTCGCAAGATATCAATTTCTTCATAATGCTATACTTTATGTGTTAATATTTATTTGACGCATGAACAATAATGAAAACAAATTCAACATTGTTATGTGTCTCATTAATTGTTCCTAATATAAACAATCCTCATCCTCACTTTATCCAGATGTATAGCCGTCTCGCCTAGAGAATCCTGATTGAACGGGGATTCCCAATACGAGTTTGACGGGGTTGATACCGAGCTGGCAACATCGGCCACTTCCTGGTAATCATACGTGTCATTCTTCATCGAGCCACTCAGTAACATCTGTGCTGCCCGATTTCGTTCCTTGGCAACCAAGTTGGCGGCGACCTTCTCCTTGAGCTTGTTCTGTAACAAATACTGAAATGGTGACCAGGTGGTCACAAAGGGAGTGTTAGTAGGAAGTACACAGCAAACCACACAAAGCAAGGCAACTACATGGACAGTATAAATAGCGAAGGAGGTATGGTATTAGCAAAGCAAGATTTGTTGATAGCTTAACGATGCCTATACTAGTACATGTACAGTATATAGAACACTACTTCTCTCGACTCCTTGTGCCCGAAATACCACAACAGGATTATTTTCCTATATTCCAATATCACTTGCAAATCTCTCAATATTCAGGTATAATCAAGGCCATCCTTATAAAAAAAATTACTTGTTTGCTGTGCTCCGACCAAGTATTGTGGGTAGGTAGGTAGCTAATTTTTTTTTTAGCTAAACTTTGATTTTGAATATTTGTTTTAAAGAAAACTGGACAGAAATCCTGTATAAAAATAAATAAATACTTTGAAAGTCAATAAAAAAGTTTGGGTAGTTGCAATATTGAGTGAGTAGGGAAACAATACTTTTTTTTAAGGACAGCCCAAGCAATTTGACAGACATTATTACTCTGAATATACAAGTAGTTCTGTTAGCATGACTTGATTTCTTTCAGATGTCTATAAATAATAAACTGTATATATTGATTCTCGACTAATAAGTCATGATTATTTTTAGGAATAGAATCATATATTGACAAACAAAAACTAAAATTAACATTTAATTATCTTTAATTAGTAAACCAAAGAAAACGGTGTGCACACATAAGCCTGGGCATTATTAACCAGTCTCCTCTGGGTACATCACATAGAAGATGTATATGTATAGCACTGGACTGAGACAATAATATTTTTTTCATGAGCAGACTATATGCACGTCTATCAAAATTTATATTTAATGCAATTCCTTAGAATGATGTATAGGTAAAAAAGGATTACATTTTTGTTAAAAGTAAAGTGTTATAGAAACAGGAACAGTCTGCAGGATAGTACACTTGACAAAATACTCTACAAAAATAAGAGTACAACAAAGCCAATATCTGTGTGTAAAGTCTGAGAAACCAGTATACATCAATTTAAATGTTAATCAAACACATTAATTGACTCCAACCTGTTCCTGAACTTTGTCAAAAGGAATTGATTTGTTACAAAAACCTATGCATTTTTGCATGCTAGTTGGTAGTTTTCATAGAAGTTCAATTCCATTCTGTTTATTAAATTTTGAGATGCTAGCTAACATACTAAAGTTTAGTCCAAAAGCTCAAGTCCAGCAAGTGCCATAATTGTGGAAAGAATCTAGGAAGAGTAATTAAAGTTGACATGCATTTCACAAAAGAGCCTTCAAGTGAACAAAAATGTGAAGTTTTATACCATTCCCATCATCATCAATTATTGATAAAGGCAATTTGTTCAAAACAATCAAAGAAAGTTATAAAGAGCTGTATCTAATCTGTAATGTGTTCCTTAAATAAGTTTGTGGGTCCTCCGTGGCCGAGTGATTTAAGGCGCTATCTCAAGATCATTTAACGTCTAACTGCTAAGGTCATAGGTTCTAGTCCCGCTTGCTCCAAGAACTTTATGTGAGAAAGTAAGCCATTTACTTGTGGAAGTATGATGGCTCTACTCAGATTCATTCTGATGTCTTCCACCAATAAACTTGAATAAGCCATAAATAACATGAAATGTGTTGAAAATGGTGTTAAACCCCATTCAAAAATTTTTTTTTTTTACAAGTTTATGGTGCAGTGCTCAGAAAATATATGCTGCCACTTACTCTGACTTCCTCATCATCCGAAGTGACGAGACTTTCACTTGGTGTCAACTCTGATGCCGTAAAGTTGCCTACAGCTGTGTTCATCCATGGTGGCGGGGGCTACAGAAACATTTCATGTTTATTAGTTATAGCTTGGGATAGGAAGAGGTCAGGGTGTTTATACAAGCAATCAAAATGCACCAAAAAACTCTACAGAAAACCAAATGATTTACTGAGTAATATGTATGATGTAGCACAAGCCAGAAAAGTTATATCATTAGCATGTTTGTGAAAAGATGCACCTTTTAGGCATAAAAAAAAATAAATTTACTACTGATGTTAAAGAACAATTAATAATCAAGATGCACAAGTATTGCATTGCATTGCATTGCAATACAACACCACCTACTGGTGGTTTTTACTACTTGGGATAGTTAAAGACAGTTGATGTCCTGCAAAATCTGGATCCTGCAATAACTTAAAAACACTTAAAGTAGAGTCGCCAACCTAAATATTAAAATAACATGCATAATCTCCAATGTCTATCATAAGTTTATTTGATTATATATATTTCTATTACCATAGCAACCAAAACATTGGTCCAATCTGAAAAGCAAAACAAAGTGCATGATCTTCTCATTCCTCTCTATTACTATATCACGAGGCTAAAGGTACACAAGTTACGAGGGATAACTTATAAACATATACATTTAACTGGTGGACCAAGACACAATATCTTGTAACAGAATAATGCCATGCTTCAATATTATTCAGATACAGGTACTTGTGGTTTTGAACTTGAATTTTTTCCCCCCTACACAACACATTACATACTAGAAACTAGGACACAGTTTACATTGGCCTGCCATCTTTGACCAAGTAATAAAAACTCGTTCATTAAAATACAATTTTGCACACAAAAGGACAATGTCAAAGTTTGAGTACTATGGTGACGACCTTCGATATAACATGAAACTGTAAAACAGAAACTAGAGATATCTAGACCTAATAAATAAACAAATTATATCTGCACTAAATAGGTAGTTTCATTTTATATTTTTAAATTTGGGTTAAATTTAAGTATGAATAATTGAGCCATCAGCTCAATAAAACATAAAAGCCGAAAGTAAGGGCACCACCATCCAAGGAAAATTGAGGTCATGCTTTATTAAAATTGGTTCATCAGTTACAAAGTAGATGCCAAGCAGCTAACAGTTGGTTTTAGAAACAAGCTTTGCTAGATAAGCTAAAAATTAGAGGACACTTACAGCGGATACAGAGTTTTCCTCAACAAGGTACTTAGAGACGACATCTTTAATATCATAAAGCACCCTCTGTCTGAGATAATCGGTGGTGAGAAGCTGCAACTCTCGGAAGAGCTCTATCAGGTAGTGGGGACGGTTCTCATTTTGAGAAATAAGGGTGGCTACCTCTGAATATATAGTCTCTCTCAGGGTCTCAAACAACGACATCTCATTGGGATCATCAGATTCTCTGGAAAATTTGACAAATATAATGTATTATCAAAATACAAGAGGGGATATTTATAATTAGCGAATTTTTGTTCAAAATTCCTTTCATTATTATAATACCATATTTTAAAATGAAACTTTTGCAATTTATTCTCTGTTATTGCTGATTTAAAAAAAATTTTGAAATAATTTTAAAGACATTTCAAACAGCATTGTAGAAACTCGTTAGCATGTCAGTGGGGCTGTCCAAATTATCAAAACTGTTTCAAAATATATCGTCTTACTTCCAACCATCATATATTTTTTATTTAACCAAGCCAGTTATTTCATAAACCTTATGTTTTCAAATAACTACATATTTTGAAGATAAAACAGCATACATTCAAGAGGATGATGGGCAAGTTGAACTATGAAAATTGATGATATTGTTGGCTTGATTAAGAATTCTGTGTTTTGTGTTGATGATTTGACTGTTTCCTCTTGTCTTTCTAATTTTTTGCTGATGTGTATATTTGACAACATTTGTCTGATACTGACATGATAATGATCCCATTTCATATTCTTGTAAAATGCAGTATTTACCACTCCCTGACTGGCAATCTGCCACTGAAAATCATACCTGACTTCCCTATTCTCTGTCTGACTATTAAGGGCTTGTGCCATGATGGCCACGCTCGACTGTACACTGCTGGCCACACTTCGACCATCTTCCTGGTACCCTGCTCCACTGATGCCAGCACTCAGACCGGGTCTATACACCTGGTTATCACCACTGGCTCTAGTTTTACTACTGCGCCTCTGACCTACATGTGGGCAATATGATAAATCAACAACAGCACCCCTTAATCAAAAGATTGACCAATAATCTGGAAGCTGACTTGTTCTGCTACATGTCAGGCTTGAATAAAAAGTCCAAGACAAAATGTATCATATTTAAATGACAGCCTTCAAGTTTTAACAAGAAATTTATTATTAAAAAGTATGTCTATCTACTGTCATCATATACCAAACTCAAGAGTTGAGTACAGAAGAGAAGTTTTTTCTTTTTTGAAATCAAAGAGACAAATCCTTAAAACCATCTGACTAAAAGTGTGCAACTATACACTGTAAGCGGACTTCATACTATTTCCTTAACTACTGTACTCTCACATCTAACAGATAAATGTTAAATTATTTATCGTAGGGGAGTCCTCAGACTGTCCAAGTTCAAAGCTTCACATTTTGCTACACATATTTAAAGATCTCATGAATTCCCATATTAAAATATTGCTACAGTATTGAATACACAAATTTCCCATACCTGTATCTGAAGACTTTGGCTGTGCTCTGTCAGATAACTTGTTTCTTTCTAAAAATTCTCTACAAATAAAAGTGTATAAATAAAAGACTGACAGTATTATAAAATATCAGAAACATATTCAATATTTCAATTTATCACAAAATTTACATTGCAGGAGTGTAATAAACCAACAATATATTTTTGATATTAACCTAGTGTTCACTTTGCCAGATATGTTCTCATTCCTCTGTTAGATAAACACCATCTTCCCTGAGTTATGTGGTATAAAGAATCTGTACTCGCTTATTATCTAGATTATTCAACTCATTGGCAGAAGTGATATTATGTTTATAACCTGCCTCACATATTTTTGTAAACTCGTTTAATAAATTCAAAAATAAATAAGCACTCATTTAAGATCCTCTCTAGGAGAATAAACAGAACTAGAAACAACTTGTATCAATTGAAAGAGGACTTATAAAACTTTAAATATTAATTATTTATTAATAATTTATATGTTAGAAACTAACAAGGTTCTTGATTTCTATGAAGCAAGCAGAGAAGTGTGATAATGGATTACCTTTTCTTTCTGGCTAGGTACTGTTCAAATTTTAGTCTGTCTGTTGGGTATTCCAAATTATCTACTTCATCCTCTGCGTATGTCTGTGTTGTATTGGATTTGGGACGAGCTCCTTGAGTATTGTTCATCTGGGATGGACTTGAAGATTTTTTCTTAGTCTTCTGAGCATAGGACTCCGACCGGGACTGCCTGGATAATCTAGAACTTAGATTTCTCTGTCGTTCAACTGGTTCTGCAGTCACCGACTCATCTGCACTCCTTCGAAGCAGTCGGTTACTTGCTGGCGACATATTTTGCTGGAAGACGGGATTAAATGGAAAAGCATCACTTTGCATTAATAAATTTGGAGATTGTCGAGGAAGCATTGGGCTGAAGAGTGACGGCATTGAACGCACTCTGAGGTCAGCGGATAGGGTGGAGTCATTCATCTCTGGGTTGTCTGTCATTTGGTAGAGCATGGATTGCATCTGTCGCTGCATTGTCTGCATCTCAAGCTGTTGCATCTGGATCTGTTGGTAACATTGGTTTAGGCTCATCTGTAACTGATGTTGTTGTAGCTGCTGCTGTAGGTCAGGCATTCCAAAACCTTCAAGTACAAAGTGTATACATGAATATCCGACTTTCAGCTCGGAAACTTCTGCAGTTTCAAGAAATTTTACAAGATTTGTACTTGTAACTACAATCAGTAAATTGTGATATGGAAAAAAATGTTTTGTCCAGTCATATCTTGCCGATGTCTACTTGAGACAGTATTCTTAGCATTGCCACACATAAGTATCAGTAGAGTCTAAACACATGGTATAAACCCACAACCTACCACATGCAAGGTGGACACTCTACTTCTAGACCACGTTGCAGTGGTAATTCTATAGAACAATGAATTACTACGAGTATAATTTATTTTTATATAAATCTCAGTCAATTCATGTACTATTAAAATTGTTGGTGAGAAATGGCATTTTATTCATAAATATTCGAGCCTTCAATTACCAGTAGATGTTTGTCTAGCTATCTGTCCTGCAGCCTGTTGATCTCCCAGAAGTGACTGACAGAGGAGAGAGGTTTGCTCTAACTTCTTCTGCAATGCTTCCAACGTAGACTTAGACTTTGGACTATGCTCGTCATCATCTTGCACGATTTCCTCTGCTGAACGGTAATTCTGAAAGACAATTGTTTTTTAGTATATTTAATTTCATATAAAGAGAAGTCCTTCCTACATGATTAAGATGCACGATTAAGTAACAAAATACCAGAACCATTATAAATTTAGGCCAAATTATGCAATTGAAAATGATGATGATACATGTATTTAGTAACTTTATAATCTATAACATTACATGGATTTGCTAAGTTACACAACAAATTTATTCTATAATGTACATATTGGTATAAACCAGATCCATTTGATCAATACTAAATTTATGAAGATTTGACATCAAATCTGTATATTCATACAAAAAAAATGCATAATATTTCTTCTTTTGGGAGTCCAGTTGATTGATTAACTGAGTATTTAGCATCATTTTTTATGACATCCAAGGCTAACAGACGATCAGCTAACCTAACCATTGTTTCCTGGGATCCTGAAAGGTTAACCAGTACTTGAGCACTCCCCATCTCCACAGGTAACTGATAATTTTCCCACTCAGTGGTAAGAGATAAATGATAATGAGACACAATGTCATATATCAATCATCATGGAGACTGTTGCCGGGCAGGGATTCAAACTCACGATTCCTGGATTGATGGGAGTCTAAAATATCCATATCTATCAGTTTATCATACACACTTACTTCTCAGTAAATCATAAGCACTTATGTGTATCTGTTAATTCTTCAGTAATTAATCTAATTGTTCGAGAACCATTATTATATGTACATGTACCTCCTGTTTTGATTTCCTATTTGGACCAGAATTTCTGGACCATTTATGCATGTCTGGGGGTCTTGTCCAAGCTTCCTTCGGTCTTGTCCCTTCACCTTGTCTACCAGCTGGTCGTGGGAAACTCCGTCGCGACTTCCTCATATTGTTCTCAGTGTTATTAGCCTTTGCCATGGCAGCCCGAGCCTTACGTCTTTGACGTACATCTTCTTCGATGGTGTATGTCTCATTATCCGACTGGTTTTCCTCTTCCTCCTCCTCTACCTGTAGGATTCCATCACTTGGGTATGCTAAAATAAATATGAGAAATTAATGGTTAATAGATGATTTCTGACAATGAAATAAATTGTAAAACATTAAAGAAATAGTTGTGAAATTTGCTGACTTTTCACATTAAAATTTCTTTTGAAAGGAAGTAAACATACAAATACTATAATAAAGTTGTTTACTGCATTTTATAATTTTATTTATTTTGAGATATAACTTCGTAAAGACAGAAGATAATCATTATGTTGATATTACCGTCATCTTCATCATCATCTTCATTATCCTGGGCTACACCATCTTCTGTGATACTCTCCAAGTTGTCCACCGTTGAACCTCCCCATGTTGCCATGGTAGCATCAACACTCGCACTGGCACTGTAAATAAAACATCAACAAATGAAGTTTTCATTTTATTATAGATAAAAAATCATCTCTTGTACAATAATGATAAGAGATATTGAACATGACTGCATACATATATGTATATATGTACTGTATTTACATGTAATGTTGCGTGCATTTTTTAATCATACTGCACTGCTACTTAAGATAGCAATTTGTTTGTTCCTATATACAGATATGCCAAATACAAAAGTTTACCTTGGGCAGTGGTGCAGAGGACCATGGTATTGACAGTTTATGCCAGGTCATAGGTTCGACCCAGTGTTAGTTCTATCCAGGAAACGGACTCAAGAGCGATTCACAAAAATGATTTACTTTAAATCAAATCAAAGTTTATCCATTGTTTTTACATCCAAAATATCTCAGTTTTTTATATAAAATATTAAACAGAGTCATTTCCCTGACAGTAAATGATCTGTTTGGATTACAAGTCTATTAATACATTTCATGTTTTGTTTGAATATTCAGGGTCATTTTATGTCATGGAGAGAGCAAACTAACGATCAGTTAACTAAATCACTCTGGAACGAGTCAGAAGCGATACCAGCTGAGCTAATCGGGCAACATGCAGATTTAAATGTGATTTTTAATGATACATGTACTTTGAAACACAGAAATTAAATTTTTCTCATTTTTTTCTCTATTATCAAATATTCACTTTACTAATTGTATTTTTACACTACAGCTCCTATTTAGCACTAAACCATTATGAAAACCTCAGACTGATAAGTAATAGTTGTTGTTCTGTCTGTCCAAATATACAGTTTATTTAAAATAGTTTCATTCAAATAAATCACTCCCATCAGCTCAAGTTCCGAAATCAAAAGACCACTTTAAAGGGTATGAACACCAAGAAACACATGTATGGGAGACTCACCCGAAAGCGTCTGTGCTGTACGAGACAGTGTCACTTTGGTTATCTTGGTTCTTGTAATACTGCTTCTTGTTTCTGTCCTTCTTCATGATCGACTCAAGCTGCTTTTTCTTATCTCTCAATTCTTCCCGTAACATTCGCTGTTTACGCATCTTGTCATAAACCTCTTCATTTGACGAAACTGAAAATCACGAAGGGCATTGTGAGGATTTGTTTGGAAGATGTATGAACACACATGGTGTTTTGAGAGGTGAGCAAGTGGAAAACATGTGCAGAGAAATAAACAATGCTCCAATCTTAAAATCAGCACAAGCCAAATGCTGCCAACTTGCAATAAAGATTCTCATTTGATGCACGTTAATTTAAGAAATTTGGGCATGTTCAAGACACCTGTCTCTCTCTCACTCCTAAACCACCCCCTTCCTTTGCCAACGCCCACCAAATGACTTATATATGTGTTGATATGCTGTAAAACATCATTCTTTCATTAAATATTGTCAGGAAATGTTGTAAGAAAGCTGTACTATAGGCAAAAGATATACAACTACATGTATTCAGTTTTAATAGGTTTCTGTAGTTTCAGCTGTAGTATTAATAATTTATTATCCAATCCAAGCGGAAAAACTATCTTTATTTGCAGAGATGGGTGCTCTCAAGAACACGAAGTTAACCTTCCACCATCCCAGGCAAGAGCGGTAAGATTAACTGATCTTCTGTAAGCCCTCGGTGGCATAAAAATGTTGCTCAATATTCAACAAAACAAACAAACATTAATTATCATTTTAGAGACTAATCTACATTTAATATGTCTACATTTATTTACACTTCAAAGAACATTTAATATGACATATGAATATTCTGCTTACAAGTGACACTTGGACCAGATGTTTGTTGATTGGAGGATTGTTGCTGGCTGTTAGACTGTGATTTTGATTGCGACTTCAGGTTTGTTTCCTCATCATCATCTTCATCATCCTCCTCCTCATCATTGTTATCCTGCCTGTTGGCCTCAGACTAAAATACATACAGTGTTATCAAAGATCTATCAACATTACAACTTATGAATATATATACACTGTACATAAAAGTGGCATACAGAGAAACCCAGGTAACCATATTTTGTGAGTTACCCTTGTTAGAAAATCAGTAAAATGTCCCTGGATCTACTGCATTTTGTGTTAAATTGCAAGACTTTAAAACAAGCAGCTGACAAACAGTACCACATTGAAATTATGAATTGGGTTCAACGCTATTTTCTATACAGGCTATATATGGCACCCAGTTAAATAGAATGTGAGTGGTCTTGCGACATTCACTGATACCACTGAGGACTCCCTTAAATTCATACTTGTCTATCAGCTTTGTTGACTCCTCTACTAAGTGAAAGCATTATATAAATTAAGTCGTTTGTATCAGAATCCAAACCAAATTGCACAATTTTACCATTAAATTAGGGGCATATTTGCCAAGAATACTTAGTATAGCTTTTTGACATACCTGCTGGAACCTATCATGCAGTGTTTGTAACTGAGACTGGATTGTGAGAAGTCTCTCCTTCTCATCTTTAAGTTGACCTAGCTCATCTAACTGCTCCTGCATCTTGCTTTGGTAATACGTGTCCCTATAAATATATTTATACATTTACCATGGGATTAAATGCCATTTTCAACATATCATATATTATATACATGTATGGCATCCAAAAAGCGGTGCGGTAGTGTAGCGGAAAAAGTGTAGGTCACTCATGCCAGAGATTGCAGGTTCTATTCCCAACTTGACCCAATGCCTCTCAAAATATAACACTCAGTACTGGTTCTACACAGGAATTAGATTCGAGAGCAGTTCATATAAACTTAGAGCTTTCTTAGCAATGGAGCTAAAATAAATGAGTTTAAACTATGTGTGGCATCCAGTTTAATTGGTTGAAGAAATCTGAGCAGAACCACCGGGCAAGTAATCTTGGGAACTCTTACAGTGACATGGTTAAGTTATATATATTGTAAAATTTGAACAAGAAGCTTTCTAGATATCATAAAGTTACATGTAACCTATACCCAACAATCAGTTATGCTCAATCTTTTATACTCTACACTCAAAAATTTAAAACTTTGAAAGAATAAAAATATGGGAATATATTAATAATTTAAAATTAAAACAACTGGCTGACTGACATTACCTTTCTCCCTGTGCAACCTCCCCTTCGCTAGTAGATTGGTTATTTCTGTCGGCAGAATTCTGAGTGATCTGGGACTCAACATCTTCAATGCTGGCAGCCAGCTCTGCAATATTGTCTGGTAGTTCACCAGCAGCGTCTGGCGAGTGCTGGACCATCGCTACAAGGCTCTGTAGACGCTTCAATTTCTCCTTGGCTGCCTTCAGTTTTCTGTTTTGCATTCAAAGTTTAATGAGGATAACAGTGAATGCCACCATAGATGAAACAATATTACACCTTGAAGATATAAGCAATATTTACAACAACACATGTTAGTAAAGAAAGTTTCACGACAACACACCTGATGACAACACTAGCAAGCGGTCCACAGTCTGCTGGTATGGAAAGTCTGATTATCACAACTGATAGTGCAGAGTGTTGTAAAATATATTTCAATCCCTCAGTGTCTCTATGTTGTGGTATGGTGTTTTGACATGGTGTTTTTTTAGGATTTTCCCACCCCCACCACTCCCCATATCAAACTCTATTTTATGAATTATCAATTCTACTTTTGTACTACAAAAGGCAAACAACACTGAAGTTGCATGCCTTCTAGATCAAATTATGTTCAAATATTTAGATGTCATAACTTAAAATGATAATATTTGAAATGTGTTTGTCCACAAAAAATGAAGTTTAAAAAGGACCCATAACTCCTTCAAAATTTGACTGACAAATATCCCCCTGTATTTTATAATTGTACAGCTACACACCAAATATTAATTAAATACATTGATCACATTAAAAGTTATTGATTACCTCGGACTGATGAATGTCGGAACAAACGGACGGACGGGGGTAACATTTAATGCCCTTTACTATACACATGACATGAAAAATTCATGAAATATAAGTATATATCAAATTGAATCCCAGTTTACAGCAATGGTCTAGTAGTAGAGCATCCAGCAGAAGGTAATGGGTTCGATCCCCTATCGGGTTATACCAAAGACTTCTAAAATGGTACAAGAAGCTTCAACTTGCTTGGCACTTAGCATTTAGAGAGTAGCTGGTCTGCTTGATGTCAGTATAATGTGACAGTGGGGTATCAGGTATCATACCAAGTGTTTGCGACAACCAGACACTATTCCGATTTTACTGAAAAAGTGTTGAAACCATCGCTAAACACCATACCACCACAATAACATAATCTTTATGCAATATCACACATAACATAATAATTACCTGACTTTTTCTTGTATCTCTGGATCATCTCCCCACGGTCCGAGACTTGACAGCTGGGACTCAGTTTCTGAGCTAGAAGAGCTGTTGTTCTCATCAGATTCTTCCTGGGGCTGCACAGGTATATTGACTCTGGGTTTAGTGGACTCCTGCACAGGGTTTATATACTGACTTTGTGGTCTATAATAGATCATAAGATGATTACATATTGATATTGTTTTACTTCGATAGATTTTCATCAGTTATCTAATAACACAGGTGGCAAACGACCGTCTGTCTCAAACTTTAGGTGCATGTGTTTATCAGTCTAGCTTGTCTTCCTGCCCTGTGCTGTTCCTATCTACCATCCATACTTGTATACTGGCAGTGAGGATTAATCCTCATTGTCCATGGATCTGCTTAGCTCTGACTATCTATACTATTGTAGTAGTGGAAAGTCTATTACACTTACATGAATTTTCTACCCTGTATGTTCCTATCTATACTATACGGCTGTGTTCAGTTCAGTAAAACGTTAGCCAACACATTTTACAGGACTGGCTCATCCTCAAATTACACGATAATTTTAGGGAACCAGGCAGCCACTGACTATCTATGCTTTTGTGGTAGTGGACAGTCTTTACTCTGGTAAAAGTGGACAGTCTTTCACACTTACCTTCTACCCTGCGTGGGTGCTTCAGTTGTCTCTCCTCCAAAATCACTGTATCCGGGCAGTGAAGGCGGATTCTCAGTATCCATGGGTCTGCCAGCACCGGACTCAACACTTTGGTAGTAATGGACCAGTGACTTCATCTTGCTCAACCTGTCTTTAACTTCATTCAACTTTCTACAAAAAAAGGAACATAACTATACTGAGTGAGTGACACAAACTAAAGATATACATGAATCTTTACTTCTGCCAATGAAAAAAAAAATCACTCTTTTATAGAAATACGCATCTAACAGACTTGCCGTTTTACTGCAGTGAATTATTACTATTACATTTCAATAATGTTTTAATTATATTTTGAATATCAAAAAAACGTTATGATAATCAAAACAACCATACATTTATTTGTACATGTAGCACCACTTACTGCAGTTTTTGTCGAGCTTCCAACATGTCAAGAACACCATTAGCCATGTTCTCTGTGCCTTCTGTGTTAGCCATTACAGGGTCAGCTTCACTCATCTGGCTTGCGGCAGCACCTGATGAGGCCTGGGGCGGGCCCAAGGAAGCTGTAAGTAGAGCCGAAAACTTTTTTAATACTTATCTATACATGTGCTAGTTGTTACATGTGGTCATCATATAGCTAAACTCAAAGAAAGTGTTTCTGTTTCTCATCTTGTCTTGTCCTGTTTCAAACATTACTCAATTGCCTTCAGGAACTTTTAAAGAAGTTAGAAAAGCTACAAAATTACCTATTATTTATACATATATATATACCATTATAC
Source organism: Panopea generosa (assembly GCA_029582155.1). NCBI lineage: Eukaryota > Metazoa > Mollusca > Bivalvia > Adapedonta > Hiatellidae > Panopea > Panopea generosa. The sequence continues at coordinate 4,423,277 of CM055896.1, read as the reverse complement.
ATGCAATGTATATTATAATCAAGTCATATTTGTTCTGTCACTTAATTAAATACTCCAGTTAATTTCAGTTTTACCCTTAACATTTTGAAAACAAATTTAAGGAGTAAACTACTCCTTTGATGAAAAGTTTATCTGGAACATTGTGTCTTGTGTGTATCCAGACTGATACAAAAATAATTTTTGATTGCATCTTAAAAATAAAAATAAACTTAAATGCAGAAATATCATTAAGTCACTCTAGAGCAATAGTTAGTCTTTCTGTCGCGTTTTGAAAATAATTTTACATTTGAATATTTGAAGCAATGTTCCTAATCATTGGACATATAAAGGCTTAATTGTCGTCTTACAGGATGAACATGTATGTTTCCTATACACTCCATTTACAGCTTATAATATAAAAAAATGCACAATCTACTATAGTTCCTAAACATTATATAATTAGGATCATAAATATGTACGTTTCATTTTATTTTGAAATTATGCCAAAATCGACCCTTTATACACTTGGTCCTTTCAAATCATATAAAATTTTTCCCATTGGTGCAATTAAGTACCTAGTTTATATGAAATAAGACGACAAAATGCTTGTGAGAAGCTTTGTATTCATTTCAAATTTTAAAAAAAAATTCTTTATAGACATTTATAGTGATTTTTCCTGGCATACTTTAATTGAACTGCAAAAAATAAATACAGTGCATGTCCGATCAAAGGGAACAACCATGTACAATTACAACCGAGCCAATCTCAGATAAAAAAAAATAATTATGCATTAAAAAATAGTAGTCACCATTATTCAATGTCAAAAGAGGGTTTGTCCTCAGGGTCTGTAATTCCTGCAACATGTCGTCCATACGAGACTTCTTGGCCTGAAGCTCAGAAAGTTTGTTCTGAAGGTCATCCCTGTTGAGTTCCGCGGCCGACGCAGGCATGAGTGGTATGGACATTTCCTCCTACAATGTAAAATATCATTTGAAATATTATCCTTTCCCAGTTACAAAAAAAGGTTTTTAATGGGGATGATTATGTCTTTTTTTAGTTTAAACTTAAATATTAATTGTAAAAATGATATTACAACTCGATTTCTCCTGGGAAGAACTAGTAAACAAAACATGGCCCTAGTCAATGACTGAACCCTTGATTGTCTAATCCTTGGTTTACTCTTCTACCACTAATCAAGCAATTCACATTATGTGTTTGAGACAAAAAGATCTTTTTTCTTTTACCTACAATGATAAATTACCCATGCATGGACAAAATTTTCATCCGATACCATGTAATACTGACATATACATTTAGCAAATGGAGAAAGGTTTAAAAAAATCATAGTTTAAACTTATTTATTTTACTTCGATTGTGAAACAAGTTATTACAACTTCTATAAATCATACTCAAAGTCTTCCTGGGTAGAACAAGTACTTAGCACATAGTCATGGCAGAGGATCCAACCCACGACACTCGGATCATGAGGCTGATGCTCTATCACTGGACCACGTGCTCCACAAGTAAGTATCAGCGATTTTGCAGCTTAAATTGTAAAGAATAAATAATTCTTTATCTATGGAATGAATGCATGACTCTAATATATGAATATTCAATAACCTGTAACAGTTCATCAAGTCTGTCCCTCTTGCCCAGAAGTTCCGTTAACTTAGCCTCCAATTGTTCTCGTCCCATCTCTGTTGGTGGTACATCGTTCTGTGGTTGCTGTATTTGACGGGTCGATGCTGGCTCTGCTCGCCGTGGTGATGGAGGTCGAGGAGGTGGCTGGTTTTTGGTTCTCGGCTCAGCTCTACTTGCAGGGACATTACTCTGGGTGGACTGAGCTTGTTGAATATTTTGATTCTAGTAACGAAGAAAGATAAACAAATATAAACTTTTGATATTTAAATACATGTATCTGTTCATGAATAATCACTATTTTGAACACATAACAGGTTATATGACATACAATTTTACTGGTGGTAGTAGACTTTAGAATGAATTGTCCTTCATCAAATAACTGCAAAAAACTTTCTCATATAAAGTTTTTGGACTGAGCTCAGCTAAAACCTACGGCCTCAGTGGTGAGGGATAAGTAGTTTCCAGAAATGCCTATGATCACTTGGCTACAAAGGGCCCCTAACACATATATACTTTAGAAGTAATAAATAAACACATGTATGAAACTTCATTTATAATGGATGACAGTCAAATTGTTTATTATAATAAAACTCAGAACATTAAAGTTTGTGAATGTTTTGACAGAGGTAGTCAAATAATGAGGATTGTTTTGCTCTTTGATCAATCATATCAATCTGAGAGAAATGTTAATGGATTTTAGTGCTTTCATTGTTTTGGTGCAAGACTGATGCACACTTACTTGAGTTTTAAGCTCATTTCTGAGATACTGTAGCTGTTGTCTCAGATCCTGGAGATCTGGGTCGTTCTGTCTCCCTGCATTCGTCTCCATGGACAACAGAGCTTCAGCTCTACCAGTCATATTGGTCGCAGCTTCTTCCAGAGAATTGGTGTAAGCTCGAGCTGTGAACAAAACAGGTCAAACTGTTTATGGAATTCTAGTTGCATTTATTTCTTTAGTGTATAAACAGTTACTAGAATTTTTTTTTTCTTGGATAAAACTTTGTCTCTTCCCAATACAATTGTGATAATAGTCTTAAATGTTCAAAACTGTTGAGTTTAAGGACTGGTGATGATGGGGCTGCAAAAAAAACTGCAATAGCACCGAAAAGTGGATTGTGGAAATGTAGTCATTGATTGTGGAGAAGAAGCAAGAAAAGATTTTTAATGTGGAAAATTCAAATGTAAGCAAATTGATGGTTCAAAAAATATTTACCATTCTAATCATCATACGACTTTTCAGCAATTTTGATAGATCTTCGTTTGCACTATATTTCAGTACAATTTACTGGTGTCCAGCAGACAGACAACTATACTTTGTATCAATAGTTACCAACTTCTCAGTCTTTACAGTGAATTATAAAACAGTAGAAGAATGCATCCATAACTACATGTAGTAGATGCCATAGGTGTTTGTATGTGTTTCTTGAAATCATACCGTCATTGCTTTTCTGTTTAGCAACTGCCAGTTTGCTTTCTGCATCCTGTTGTAGTGCAAGGAGAGCTGCCTGTCTACCCCGTAAAGCACGCATCTGTAAATGGCAATACAATAACAACTGGTCATCTAAAATTTAATTCATGTACAATGTACATGATCATAAATTTTATAATATATAGTAAAACGATTAGATAAAAACCCTTTCTAAATTTACATACAATAATTAACATGCTCAATGCATACTTAAATCCTCAGAGAAATAATGTTTTCAACAACCAATAAATAAAACTTTCATTCATTTTTGATGGCAAGTGACTATTGAAAGATACTGGCTGATAATGCACATGCACAGCTCTCTAGAGAGCTTTACCATGAACCAATGATGGTTACTGTACAGCTTGAACATTTGTGCTGTATGGGTCAATTCTAGTAAACATAACTAAACTATAGATAACAAGATGGGGGCACACTGCGCTGCTCCTCTCAATTGGATTCTTCTTGAAAAACCTTTCTTGGATAATCCCTAAAACACACTCACCTGAACGTTGATGGGAGGATTAAAAGTCATATCCAACTTAATGTAGAAATAAGATGCTTTAAATTAGCTTCATAGCTTCCATGTATTTACACAGAATGCAAGAGTAATAGCATATGGTCTGCTACTACGTAATATGTCAAAGAACCACTTACTTGTAACAAGCAAGTCAATACCATTATTTTTGTGGAATAGTTAGTGAAAAATTAAATAAAGATGTAATCATTTACATTTAAGTGTTACAATTCCATGTGTTTATGTTTATTTCCATATATAATGTCAGGAACAACTTAACTTTCAAGTAATTTTTTTCCATATCACATTAATAAGAAAAGAAAATGACACACACCTGTTCTTGCTGTTCCACCAGCTTAGTGAGAAGTTCCTGCTGTTGTCGTAGGGCAACCAGGGTCTCAGCTGCCTCCTTTGGGTTGGCAACACCTCCTAATGCAAGCTATAAAGGACAAATAACAGTGAAACAGGAGACGACCCTGCAAATGAAATTAGCAGGATCCCTGAAGGAGTAGAGGTTGAGACGGAGATAAAATCAAACTACATGTATGCAAGTATTTTCTTAGGATTTTTTTTCAATGATGTTTAACATTATTTTCAACATATCAGACTATATAATAATGCATTCAGGTTTATTGGTAAAGACTAAGCCATCATCCTTCCACAAGTAACTGGCAAACTTTCTCATATGAATAAACAAACTCAGCTTGAACCTAGAACCTCAGTGATAAGAGATACTGAAACAGCAATCACTCGGCCATTGACATCCCGTGAACAATTTAGATACATTTTAAATTCTATTGATGAGAGAATATCACTAACATTTAGATACACTAAGATGTTTTTAAATCTTCAACTTTTGAAATCATATATGTACTAGCAGTCATGAAAGCTGTGTTGTATCCATGTGTTTGATTTAGGTTCATGCAGTTCTCAGAATGTGGTTGAAACTGGTAGCTAAGTTAATGTAAACATATTTGAAACAACTTTTTTAACAGACCACCATTTTCTGTATAGCGGTACGTTTAGGATTTTAAATTTTTATATTTTGACCAACAATGTCATAAAACAGGCCTGAGATTATAAAACACTTATCAGAGTTTACATTCAACTGAGTTCAGCTCAAATCAACCAATCAAAATTCATGTTGAAATAAAAGCCAGGTTTCCATTTGTTGAATTTAACTCCGGTGATTATGCACTCAAGTTTTTTCACCTTGGAAAGGCCCTGAGGTCATAAAACTTTTGTCATGCTCAACTCAAATTCATACTCTAACACTATTTCCAGGATTCATATAAAGACACAAATAAAAGCACAAACACTTAAGTCAGCCTTGATGTTGTTTTTAGGTAGAAAGTTACAGGTATTTACATTCAGGGCTTTTCCATCTAAACATACAACCGACCCATGGAAGGCATTTTGAAATTAGACCCTCCCCCTTTATATTTTTAATTCATTTTATCAAGCCCCCCATTTTGAAAAACCCTCCCACCTTAGAAGTTTATTATTTTGCCGCCCATGGGTGGGATGTATGTTTAAATGGAACAGCCCTCAGTTGAAAATAGAAAAAGGTTTTATAACCTCAGACCAATGTTTTTCTTATTAATGTATCTGCAATGATTGTTCATCACAATCTTTTTTTCACTTACGCTATCACAAAAAGCAGAAAAAAGTGTTAAGAAATAAAAAATAAGAAATAAAAAAACTCTGTTTGAATGATTATCATAAGTAGAATAACATGTTTTTAATATTAAGAAAGAATATTGTTAATATGTAGAAGCTATAATACATATAAATTAGGTTTAATTTGAAGAATTACAAAATTACAAAAAAAACATACATAAAGCTTTTGTCAAAAACAGGTATTTTAAGCAGAATAGCATTATTATAAACACTAAAAGCAAAAAAAATTGGGAAAATGAATGAGAGAAAAAAACATGCAAATTTTCAGATGATCATTGTTACATGCAAGTCAAAGAGAAAACATGACCTATCACTGAACATGATTTATACCGCTGCAATGCTGCCTTCACAATGAGTGATTGTGTGAGTTTTTTTGTGGGTGTATAAGAATTTGTGTCGATGTTGATACGGTTTACAAATTTCAAATCAATAGCATGAAACTGAGAAAGTATTTTGTTCACATGAATTGCAAAATGGTAAATACACTAAGTTTGATTTGTGCAAGGGCAGCAACTCCGCATGGAGTTAAGTCAGCATAACAAAATTTGTGTCAACACTTCACAACACTTGATGTTGGTAATGTTTGCAAAGTTTCAAATGAATTGCCTGAAAACTGTGGAAGTAGTTTGCTACACAAGAAAATTAAATGCAAAGGTAATAACTCTCTGAATGGCGTCATGCATATTTACACATGATGATGCTGAGGTATAGAAAGTTCCAAGTCAAATGCCTGAAAACTGTGAAAGTAGTTTGCCCCACAAGAACATTAAGTGCAAGGGCAATAACCCTGCATCAAATTGAATAAGAGGACAAGAGGATAAATTGACCTTAATGCAAGTACTAATTTTGAAGCAGGGCTGGAAACTTTCACTCATCCACTCACCATGACGAGTAAACATTTGGCCAGAACAAGTAAGATTAAAGAAACTGATCTTATTATTTCTTTGATTTTATGCATTCCTGAAAACATCTGAAATGCAGGACGAGTAACTTTGGTAACAAATTTCTAGCCCTATGAAGTCATCAGTGACAATTACCTCTTCTTCCCCCAACTCAAAATCCCAGTCCTGGTTTTTGCGTCCAGAAATAACTGTGTCATCCATATTACTTGATCTTTCAGAACTGTCTGATGGCACCTGTTCTTCATCCTCATCATCATCCTGATCAGAGGTCAAACCAAGGTTGTCTTCTATACGTGGCCGAGACGATGCACTCACAGACCTCTCCTTCAATAGGATGAGGTTTTAAAAATTAAGCATTTTTTTTTAATTTTGTGTTGGGAAGTTTTCTATATAGAATGATTTTATAAAAAAAATTCTCTAGGATTAATAATAACAAAACAAATTTCCAGTAAGCACATCCAAATTACTGCACCAGAGAACAAATCCAAAATTAAAATGGATGCAGAAAATAACTACACAGCCGATTGAACTCCTTATAATTTACTTAAAATATAAAGTTACTTTTTGCCGTTATATGCTTTATTTGTAAAAATGGGCGTGTTGCATTAAATATGCTTTCAGTGTTTTTTTTCACCATTTTGGGAAGATGACCCATACCCTTGGAATTGGGAATTTTAGCGGCATTTTCATTAACATTGGGAAAACTTTTGCATTAAATATATTTGTTCAACTTCATAAAAATGTGTACACTTGCTTCTCTGGCCATTTAATTAAAGAATAAATGTCTTACTCAATTCAGAATGGGGAAAACTTTGTTTATTTTATCAAGGAATTATGGAAGTTTCAATTTACAATTATTGAAGCTTTCATTTGGGAATTTTTACCACTCAGTTGGGAAAAAAAGATACTATTTGCCATTGGGAATATGACCCAATAACGGCTATAAAAATGGTAGAAAAAAAACACTGACTTTTATTGACATTTAAAAAAAGTCATAACAATAATCCTTATTGCTTATGTGAATAAATGAACAAATACACAATACTTTAGAACTTAACAAACCAGATACTTTAGAACTTAACAAACCAGCGTATACAAAAACGCATTAAATGTAAGAATAGTCTGACAGTCTGTATTTAACCCTTTACTCCATAAATACACGTTTCCCGCACCAATCACAGAAGGCCTTTGAAAACAGTGCAGGAAGAGTTCAGATTGCTCTTAATGTTTTCCACTCTGTCAGTTAATATAAAAATAATTCATCCATTGCTGATACGTGATGAATTAATGCTTTCAATATAAGAGGTGTCCAAAGGCGTAAAGATGATGTGATGAAACAGATACACTGACAAAACAGATGTTGCAGAAGCAGAGCTCCAGATAAGATTTGGGTCTAAAGGGTATTTTAATACAATTTTTTTTCCAATGCTAAGACAAGAATTTCAACGGGTAAATTTATAGGACATTTTTTTTTAATGCTGATTTTTTATACAATATCCTGATGTGTACAAAAATTCTAGTTTAAATGTGGTCTCTTTGTAAACATGAGTAACCGTCATTGCATGGTTATTATCTCACCTACAAAAGCTTAACCACAAGTACTTTTTCCCAGTCAGAATTGCCCAATGCATTTTGTACGTTTTATACATTTTGTAAATATTAATTCTGTATGTTTTCATTATTGATTTGAAACTACAGTCAAACCTGTCTTAAGCAGCCAGCCAAGGGAAAGGGCCAAATTGGCCGCTTAAGACAGGTGGCTGCCTACTACAGGGTCATCAATTTTCACCCAGATTAGCGAAGTATTTTTGTATATTGGCACAATTTCACAACCTCAACACGTTCATCCAAAGTCAAACACTTCCGTTTTGGTGGCATTGTTAACAGGGTTAGGAACATTTATGATTTAAGTCACAATAAATCATTTCCAAATTTTATATTTTTCCACAATTAGCGCTTTTTACAAATGTGAACTTAATGAGTTAATTCCTTATCGTTCGTTTAAAGCACGAACAAACTGCCATTCTAATTATCGTCTCAAAAACGTTAGCTTCTTTAATCTTTTTATATGCCGACTTTTTCACAGTTAACGTGTTTACACAAAACACTTTGATCTGTCTATTTTAGCAATTACACGAGCTAAAAATAGATCTATGTGAAAATTATCACGCACTACACTAGCTTTGTTTGGTTTGAGTCGGAAAAATGGCGATTATGTAGAACACAATAACAGCTTTGTTTGGTTTGTTTACGGCCAATTAAGAAAGTTTAAACTAAAAGAAACTTATTTTAAATTAAAGAAATATTATAATTATTTGATTTATTTGGTTTTTAGTACTTTAATTAAATATTAATTCTGTGGCCGTAATGAAATTTTTATATGCCAAAATCGATATTTTACGGTAAAATTTGTTCATTTGGTGGCCGTTTTAGGAGGTTTTTAATGCATTTGGGACCCAAAATGTTGGCTGCTGGCCGCGTCGACCAGGTGACCGCCTATTGCAGTTAAATTTTATAGTAAATTTCGACGGGAGGGTCGGAAACTGGCCGCTTAAGGCAGGTGGCTGCTTATAACAGGTGACCGTTAGTACAGGTTTGACTGTATACTCAAAGATGAGGGGAAGGTCCTCTCCAACTGTTGTTTTTTTTTTAATTTAAGCACCTTATACACAAAGTATTGAGGTTTATCTTGTTTTAGGTGTGATAGACACGTCTAATTTAAAAATTGCTGTTTCGCTCTATTTTGGATTTACAATCATCTTATTCTACCCGTCTTGCACGTACATGAGGACATGGAACAGCATGCTTGATCTGCATTTTGTTCCGTATTGGTCGCTTACTGGTATGCACACTTAAATTTCATTTTTCATGTCATTTTGTAAAAACTAATGTATGAAAACATAAATACATATCGTATCTAGAGCTCTGCAGAAACACTACAATATAGACTTTTAAGCAGGGAAACAAAAACAGTATTTTTGTATTTCTTGTCAAGAGTTGTGCCCATACCTCTCTGGCCTCAGAAGTTTCTGACTGCACGTCCAGGTCAATAGACTGTGTGTCGTCCATGGGTTCCAGGTTTGGGGTTAGCTCCCTCCCCACATCGTTGATACCTACTTCTTCTCGTACAGACTATACATATACACAAGAGGGTATCTTTTATTTTACAGCATCATTAACTCACAACAAACACTTATATGAACGTATAGCGTGCTTACTAAAGAGGCATTGCTACTTCTTACTGAATCTTTCACCGTTATTACCCTTTACAAAGGTGGTGATCTTAAAACATTTTGGACAAAATTTTGATACTCGTTAGTTGTTTTAATGATTTTTTTAAGTCCAAAAGTCATCTCGATAACAATTTTAGGATGATAATTCAGTTACAACATTATTAGTTCATACCAATTTTTTTTTAGCTTGAATGCGAAAACGCTCGAAGCTTATAAGAACTGCTCTTTAAGTCCACCTCCTGGGTATAACCAGTACTGAGTATTGTTTTCTTTAGAGGCACTGGGTGGAGCTGGGGATTGAATAAGCAACCTCTGGCACACTTGACCGACCAGCACTCTATCTACTACACCACCGCCTTGCTTTATGACAACATTCAACAATGTTATCTCAAAAGGAAAAGATGATAACTAAACAAATAGAACTTGTAATATAAATGTGATAAACCATTAACAGTAACAGAACAGATTCTACATTTGTTTATATCCATTTAATAAAATATTTGTGAGAAAAGAGACATTCAATAATCCCTACAATCATATTATCTGGATATAATTGTTAAAATTTGCTTGAAAATAGAATTTATTTGAAATTCAATTATTTCATAATTTCAGTCCATACATGTATATGATTTGAATGTACACAATTTAGATGAAAACAGGCTCTGACTTATGTAATTGCAATTGAAATCTGCATACGCTTACAAGTATACTCTGCAAGAGCCCTGTGTATCCTCGCTCCTGTTCTTTAAGATGGTCCATGAGTTTCTGCAGACGATCCATCTCTTCTCTGTAGCCAGGCTTTAACAGAATGGTAAACATGCAACAATAACATGAAACAGTAACAAATAGGAAGAGTCGGATAGAACGAAGAGTAATATGAACTATTTCCAATACACCTTAATATTTTTTTTAATTCTGCCTAAAATCAACAAATCCCCTTGAGCACCCCTTACAGTAGTGAACACTCACATAAAGTATGGATAGTTGTTACTCTGATATGACTAGGCCTTAAAACTTGAACCAAACAAGCTAAGCAAACACTGGAGAGGGTACAATAGCTCCCCTTTTTTTTTATAAAGTGTGCTAAAAACGTAATTTTTGTAATGGGGTATTTCCTACTATGAAAATCAAAATTGAGGATTTCTAAATTTTTATGTACCTGGAACAAACGAATACAAAAGTGTGCTCTCTTAAAATTACATTTTTTTTTTAAATTGAAGTGTATTAGAATTGAAACATATCTATATAAACAGCACGTTACCATACATAATACCGTAGTTGTTAGCGAAAAAGCAAATACATTATTTCCAATGACATGATATACAATCTACCATATATTCCCTTATAAAGGCCCCCACTCTAATAAACGCCCCCCACCTATTTTTCTGGAAAATTAAAAAAAAACAAAAACGTATATGCGATTTGAGTGCATATTCGCCCATCTTTCCCTGGTCGATTATTTTGTTACACAGACAACAATTAGCGGAGTGTTTATTACCTTTGAACTCTTTAACCCATTGTTTATATCTTGGGTGACCACTTAACCACTTTTGGTTGAACAAATACTTCCCCATATTTGCTGTTTAATACTAGTAAAACTACTGTCTGCCGATTAAAACATTACGAAATGTTGGAAAATGCGGTTAGTCTGTGTACGCTGAAAGCTCATTGTTCCACTTTGATAAGAGCAAGCGTCCAAGTGATTTAAAGTGAAGAGTACACTGGCCATAAATTCAGATATTCCAGTACGTAGACTAGTAATTTCATACAGATTTCAAGCTTTTTTTCATCCTATGTCGATTATTTCATTCACTCTCAAATAATTCTGAACCACTTTTTCGGAGATTTAAACCGGATTTAAGTTTTTTTCCATTGCTTTATTGGTTTTATTGTATTTTTAAATGTTGTTAAATTTGCTTTTTTTTATCTTTTATAAACGCCCCCACCTTGTAAAATGTACCCCCCCGGGGGTGTTAATTAGGGAATCTACGGTATGTAATACGCTGTAGATATTAATTCCATTTCTTGAGAAATAAAGAAAGTAACATGAACTGTAAACTAAATGAACTATAAATAAGTAGAAAGATACAAGAACAGTTTGCATGTGAAGGAGACAGCTTTTCATGATGTGTGTTATGAGGTAATTTAATAAAAGGTACCATAGTGTTCCTAACTGCCACCTCTGGGGGCCATGCATTTTTTCGAAAGGAAAGGGAGACAATTACAATTACCGTTCTCCAATCATACACACTACCTCTATCTATGCAAACAGTAAAATATCAAATATCAAACATTTCATCTCTATATACATGTAAATGTTTTCATTCTTCTTACATGTATTTTAAACGTCCATGTCCAGTGTAAAATCAAAGATTCAAAAATATTTCGGGGAGCATTATGATCAATATTTGAACTTTTGATAAACATAACAACTGACATTGAAAAAAATTCAATATCTTTTACAGAAATGTTTGAAATTATCCCGACACAAACACCTAGTAAAAAACGTACCCAATACGAGTGCAATGTATGCAAACAGTCACATTCCTGTTTTCTCCATGTTGTTACAAGCTGAGAGAGATCAATGTATCTCTCGCTGTCAAGCTATAATCAATGGTACCATATAGTGACTACTTATACAGGAAATGTACACAATACAAGGATTTTTACCAGTAGGTAATTATCTACTTTTTCCCCGTTCTTTGAAACAATCTAGAAGTATTTTTCCTGTTACAACACAATTTGCCGGGCCCAGCTAGATTGGTCTTAAATGCATCCAACTGTCAATTCAGGGGTCATGAGTTTAAAACCGCGGTCAGCCAGTTTCTGTGATGATTGGTCATTATTCTCTTTGGTATACGGCCCCACCCTGAATATGTGGGAAAGTAGTCAGTGACTTGCAGAGATAAGTGTGAACATGTGTCTGGTTAAGCAGCCTGGTGGATTTCAGAATTAACAATTAAGTGCAAAGGCCACTGGCATATGCAATACTGGCCCAAAAAAGGCACAAAACCCCATACAAACAACAAAAACATTTTTTCCCCATTCTGCATCTATTTCCTTGCCTATCTTTTGTAAGCATTCTTAGATTATTATGAGCAGCCGATTTGCTATAACTGTTATGTTCAATAGCAAAAAAAGATAATCTATAATGTCCTACTGAATATATACATGTATATTAATTTGTTTCTTCATTGCTTCTTTTGTTCGTGGTTATGGCCCTTTGTTAATAAGGACAATGAGAAACTGTGGCTTGTGTAATCAGATCAAAATGCACCTTAAATGGATGTTGTTTTCAAGGTTCGGATAGGGAGTCTAGTGCCATATTCAACACATTACAGGTTATATATTGTATCCACTTTTGTTGGTGGAGGAAGACTTCAGAATAAACTGGAATAGAACCTCCATTTTTCCACAAATAAGTGGCAATCTTTCTTACATAAAGTATTTTCAACTGTGCTGACCCAAACACACTACCTCAAAGGTGACAATTAAGTAATCTTTGGGCGGTGCTTAGATCACTTAACCATCAAGGACCTCTTCTAGTTAATAATATATACTTTCTTATATTATGCTCACTTACTGGATCTCCAGATTTACGGAGTGAATCCATCATTGAGCTGGCTTGTTTGATATAATCTCGGATCTGCATCAACCGTCCAACAATTTGACTGCTATCAGGCTGTAACAAAAGTATACAGTACATGTATGTTGCGTCAACAACTTATATAGATTTATGTAATGGAACATTGTATCAACACATTACGGCTGATGGGTCAATATGGAGCAACAACTGTCAGAGCCAGCTGACTATAATTGCACATTTCAATTCTACAGTAAAGCTCAAGTATGACTTTTACATTAAATAATCTCTAATTCAAATTCTGGGCTTCTCATCAGTCTCTTATAAGTGTCATACCCTTGATATGAACAAGATTGTCTAAAACATGACCAAAGCACCAAACACCTATTAAGAGAGTTTAGATGCATTTACAGACCGGTACCTATTTCTTTCTGCAACACACTAAAAATGATTATTCTACAAAATAATTCTTTTTTTCAGATGGTAGCAATTGCCATGTGTTTAAAAGAAGATTTTGATATTGTTTTGTATGGTGTGGAATATGATTTTTAACAATAATTTATATGCAGTATCACGATGCTGCTTGATTAATCATGATGCAGAGAAAAAACATCATTTAAATGACACCTTCAGACCAGACCAGGGTTCGACATTAACTCGCGTCCGGTTGGTCGTGTTAAATTAAAATTAAGAAATCAGTTAAAAAGCACCAAAACCTGAGCTGATAATGTTTATCATTGAATCAATTGAAATGCACCTGCTGACGAGCATGTAATATCATTGATTATCGATAATTTGTAGCTTTACAGCGGATGCAAAAACACATAACATAGAATTACTTAGCCGCCTTAACTAAGCGGCATAACTCTAACCTGTTCTAATGACACAATATATTAAGTGGCTTAACTCTTCTTGGTACGATCTGGCTTCAGTTATTCCCTTTTATATTTTTTGACATTAGAAGACCAATTCATGATTTAATGATATTAAGGACGAACAACACCTTTCGACGTCTCTAATCCATTTTCGCTTCACCGGGGAAAAAGATCAGGATGATAACAATGACAAAAATTCAAAAAGCAGAACTGAAACAAAGAAAACTTATGAGAAAGCTCTGATTCTGACCAACTTTCAGTACTATGTCCAGTCATAGTTACGATATTGGTCTGGGCTAGTGGTAGTTTGGTCAGGTCTGGTAGTTATTCCGAGTTACTAGCCCTGTGGTCTAGTGGGAAAAAAGTTTATGTTGAACCCTGCAGACCTAGAATGTTTTTTTTAAATGCCAACTAATGGGTCCATTTAGAATGACTCAGCCAAGAATCAACCATGAATATTGTGCATGTGAGACTGACCATAACTTCATGTGGATGTTTTTATACATGTTATATTCTTTTAAGTAAATTTTCAAAATAATACCTTTCCTCCAGTTGGCCTAGCATCATTATGATTCTGTTTATTATTATTCCTGTTGTTGCGTTCCTCCCTCCGGTTGGGTACTGGTCGCGACAGCTGACGGTCAGAACCGCTAGACATATCTTGCCGTGTGTAATTGGGCAAATTTTCACAACGCTTTAACAGATTCCTGTCGTTGTTTCTCTCACCATCATTACTGACACCCTGAATATTAACAAAGCAAATTAAAACCAAGCATGGAAGGCAAATTGTGGTATAAATGTTAAAAATACTTAGTATACAGAGATCTCAGCTTGGAAATCAAATAGACACAACTAATACTATTGAAGAGTTTGTTATTGTTGATTATCAAGGATGCTAGCTAGTACAATTTAATAAAACACACAAAAAGTGAATCAAACCACAGCAAAGTATAAACCCTACATAAAGATACTTGGAAGATTCAGTATGTGGGCCACACAGAATAAAAACATGTCTTTGGTTTCCCAAATGACCTACCTACTTATTTGACAAAGTATGTATTATCAAATTGACACTTTAGAAGGTACCCATAACCAATTCCTGAAGAATGAAATTATATTCATTTGTAAACCTTTTTATTTTTTAAAGATCAAATAATAATATATAAGATATCATGTTAACATTTAATTGCATGATATATCTTTCTTTCATCTGTCTTATATTTGAACATACCCAAGTAAGGTCGGTATGTCCAACAGAATGCAACAAAATCATAACCAAGCAATATAACGGACAATCTATTTTAACCATATTGTGCCATGTGATCAGATCTGGTCAGGTGACTGATAGCCAGCCAGCTAAAGAACTTGATGTGAAATCACTGAAAATTCCCGATAAGTAAAGAAATTGTTCTAAGTACAGAAAAATTTCTTTATTTTTCAATATCCTGCTTTTATTTTTTAAAAGAATTAATTTACCATATTCCAAGTCGTATATAAAATCAAAAACTAATTATTACAATAGAAGACATGTTGTTAGCAATGTGAACCACTCACTACTTTCAAATTAAAAGGAACACAAGTGTGTGAAAGTAACGACTGAATACAAACTACTTTTAAAGATACATGTTACAGCAAAAGGTGAGGGTGGGGTTGGAGGAATAAGAATACACAGCAACTGGAGTGTCTAAAAGATGTATATATAATTATTTATAATCAAAGGAAGATATTTGATAAATGATAAGCACTGACACAAACTATAATTGTAAATCAGTAGTGATTAACATCACTGGCAATACAGACTAGAAATGGTGCAAGCTGAAGCATTTGTGTCCATTGCAATTGTGTTTGCACGTGTATCTGGGTCTAAAGTGTTTAGTTCCTCTGCCAAATATGCCCGGGATATACAGGAGTTGGCAATATAGTGACTGAAAATGTACATGTATGAAAATGCAGTGACCGTCGTAGTAAGTAACAAATAAAAAATGTTACTGGTTCTAACATATTCCATTTGCAGTGAATTACATTAAGTTCACATTTTTATAAATTGCATCATCATTGAGAGTGAAGCATTGCTTAAAAATTCCATTTCAATAACACTGGAATTTGAAGATGTTGTTTGAAAGTCTTATTCTGTGTCGAGATAGCAAAGTAAACCAAAACTTGAAAGTCGGACATGAAGGTTCTTGACCTCGCATTTTTATGCAGCTGTATTTGAGAGAGCTATAAACCTATTTAAGATTTAAAACTAGAAATGTGTTCAAAGAACATGGATGTTCCCGCTATGTATGTAAGAAAATTTTACCAAGAAAAATTAAGCCATAACTCCTGTAAATAACTTGATAAATGTTAGCAAATATCAAACTATACCTGTTTTTTAATAACTATACAGCTGAAAACAAAATATTAATTAAATACATAAACCATTTCGGAAAGTTATTTATCAGCAACCAAGTTGGTAGATGGACAGATGTCCACACAAGTGGACGGACAGGGTAACACTTTACGCTCCTTAATTTACAGTGGTGTACAGCTGACAATCTTTGAGCTGATTCTTTAGGTCAGACATGCTTGGTGATGATAAAAAAAGGAGAAGAGCATGAAAAAACAAGAAAGTTCCTTTTACTAAAACCATACCAAAAGCTTATAAAAAATGAATAATAACAATAAAGAAGAAGCTGCACATGTCCAACAACAAGCAATTGTAGCTTACATCTTCTTGGTCGCTAAATGTCATGTGCTGTCTCAGGTTTTCCAATGCGACCCTCTGAGACGTGGGCGTGGTTGGCGTGATTTTTGTCCTGGGAAACGTGCGCGGGGTGCCGTGTTGCCTCTCTGATGGGGGTGGGGAATCTTGAGAAAGGGACTGTTCACGCTCCCACTCAGGATTACCCTTTTTCCTACGCTTTGTCTGATCTTTGTGAGATGTGGGTCTCCAATCAGAAAAATCCTGAATGATGTGATTAGTTGTAATAAAGATGCTAGAACTGGAATTTCTGGTCAGTTACTTGATCACTCCGACAAGTAGAGTAGTATGCTGACAGATACACAGTACTGGTGCAATAAAAAGTTCCATTATTTAGTAAATAATAGCACTTATGTATTAGTAGTAAAAATAGTGAATAAACAAAAGCTACTTTAATGCAAGTAAGATTTCTACTAAATGTAAAAACATAATCTAGATATTAACCAATTCCCAGAAAAAGCTATTATAATAACAATACTGAAATGAACATCAGATGTTACAATTTTACTTAAGTATATATATATTTTTTTTAAACTTATTTAGTTTACCTCGATTGTGAAACAAGTTATTACAACTTAAGACAAATCATGCTCGAGGTCATCCTGGGTAGAACCAGTACAAAGCATATGAGGATAAAGTGTAATTGTTTTGTCAATTAATTTTGTTTAATAACTCAACATTGCAAGAGATTGAAGTTTTAAATTACCAAAATATTATTAAGATATAATAAACAATGACCATACATTATTAAATGATTTCACCATAAAACAAGAAATGTCACTGGTAAGTGTAACATACCCCGCAAATGGTCTGTGAAAATAATGATATATTTTATAATAGGCAGCGATAGATCCATGAAAATCAAGAGCAATGGACTAAAGTTTGAGACTAGACAAGCAATTTCATGGGTTTTTGTGGGTTTTTTTACACTAAAGTGTGACTTTAATTTTGTGTAACCATGACGTTGACATCTGATGTAAAGGTCTGGGTATTTCTACAATTAAATGCTGGTCACACATCATCATGACATGTTGATCGCTTGTTTAAAGTCATTTCAAGACACTTCATCATGTCATGTTGATCAACTGAGCATAGTGTTTTTGAAATTGATCCATAGGTGACAAAGTTACAGACCGGACATGAAATCTCAGACTGTGTTTTCAAAGTTAAATTGTGACCTTGACCTTTGAAGTAGGAGTCTGGGTGTTATATAAGTATGGCATGTCGTCATGTTGATCATTTGTGGCAAGTATTTATAAAATCCATCTATGCATGACAAAGTTACAGGCTGGACACAAAATCTCATGCAGACTCAAAGTGTTGTCAAACAAACTCAAAGTGTGACCTTGACCTTTGAGGTACGGGTGTGGGTCTTACTCACGACACGTCGTCATGTGCTGATCTGACATTTGTAGCAAATATTAAAAAAATCCATCTACGCATGACAAAGTTACAGGCCGGACACGAAATACCAAACGGAAGGACAGACGCTGTGATTACTATATGTGGATTGCCACCACAAAAATATTGGGGACGGAATAAAAATAAAACTGTAGAATCATTTTATAAAATTTCATATATAATTAATATCTTTAATTTGTTAAAAACATGCTTATTTTTTAACCAAAAGATAGAATTAGATTTATTAATGATACAAACCTTCATATTTACTCTGAAACTTATATTAATAAATACCACTATAAGCAAACCTGTGTGTGAGCATAGTTAGTCAAACACAAAATCATCACATCATTAATTACGCACAGTTGGGAATGACATGATGTTACTGTATACAACACTTTAGGCAAATACTCTTTATTTTTTGAAATGTTGCCAAAATTTTAGTAATATACAGATCAGAAAATTAACTAGCAGATATATGTAACAATTTGCATGTTAATAAAGGTGAAATCCTAAAACAAGACTGAGAATAAGAAAAAAGACAACAGTATTACAGAGGTTACATATGAGAAAAGGTATATACTAGGTAGTTCTGGCTTACTATGATCTATGGTTGAATTAAATAACAGAAATATAAAAAAAACTTTGAGCTATGGCTTCATCATAATAGTAGTAGTATTTTATTTAAACACCTGAACAGATGCAACTACATGAATAACAAAATGATCTAGAAAGGTTTATTTATAAACATATATATATATAATATAAAATTACCCAGTTGTTGGGACGGAGTTCATTTGGCATACTATTGAGACTTATGTTATCTTCCTTGTCGGACATGCTTGTTGTTCTCTGCCAACTACTCCTCTGGCGTGGCTCCGATGCCGATGTCTTTGGCTTCTGTCCCCCCGAAGCCATGTTACTTCATGCAATCTGAGAATTATAACAAATGTCTATTTAATACATGGCAGAATTGTTATAAAATGTGTCTGTCTTTTCCTTTATTCTGTAAGCGGCCTTGTTAAAGATTTGCAGCAAAAGCCTAATCACATTCTATATTTACAATATTTATTACAGGGTTCGAAATTAGCACAGAAACACTCTCAAAATGCGAGCCGATTTTTGAAAATACGAGTCGAAGTTGCAAAACTGTTTTGGAAGAATGGGGACGAGTCCATTCAATAGGAAAAAATAGCGTTGAAAATGGGGGAAAATCAAAACAATGCAAAT
This sequence comes from Panopea generosa, assembly GCA_029582155.1. NCBI lineage: Eukaryota > Metazoa > Mollusca > Bivalvia > Adapedonta > Hiatellidae > Panopea > Panopea generosa. The sequence continues at coordinate 4,404,025 of CM055896.1, read as the reverse complement.
CGTATAAATGTATGTTTTAAACAGCTTTCAGGTAAACATCCCTGTTTTAAAGTCTTACACAGGTGTTAAAATATTGAATTTTTCTGTTTTTAGACGAATTATACCTCAATTAGAGAGAAAAAAATGTTTTTGTGAGGGAAATGAGGCCAAACTTTGGCAAATAAAACAAAGTTTCACACATTGGCAACACCAATAAATGAAACTGTAAGGTATAGCATAGATCTCTAGTTGTTGAAATTGAAAGCTGTTGTTTCACCCATATAAATTAGTGTTCCCTGAGGAAACTGAATAAATTTTGGCTGGGACTTGATGTGTGTAGTATATATAGAAATTGAGAGATGAAAACAAGAATACATTTAAAGGCATGTGTTTTTTTAACAGATGGAGGAAGAAAAAAAATCGAAGTACCCATAATGGGTATACTCTTAATTTTTTTTTCAGTTAACAAATCGTCCATATCATCTCTTGGCACTTGAATTTCTTAACTGATGAATGCAGTTAAGTCAAATGATGATATGCATTTAGAATCTTGATAAAGACATAACAGGCTCTTTATAAATGTTTTAAATAAATTTTGCAATTACTTAAAATGAAGGAATTGATTATAATTAAAAACCCTTCCAATATATACTGGTCACACCTAATACCGCAAGTCTAAAAAAATTTCAACCATGTAAAGAATGGCATAAAAACTGAACAGTAATAATGTTATCTATGTGGGTTGAGTAAAAAACAGTTGCCGATACGAAATGTAAACAAATGCCGACACTAACGGAAGTTGAAGCCTTGCGCATGTCTTCCCAGATTTTCTTATACGGGCATTCGCGGTAATAGGTATATCGGGGTATTACGTATACAAGGGATACATTTCTATTCTGATATGATCTTCAACAATCTCACTTTGTAATGAAACTAAATTATTGACAATGAGTACCATACACCAAATATTGTCTTGTCAAACCAGTGTTTTTAATTGGAGAATATCTCAATCTGGCATAAACAACGATGTAAAAATAAACTAGCATTTGGCAACTCAAAAAAAAAAAAGAAAAAAAGAAATTATACTGGTCATACCTAATACCGCGAGTTGAAAAAAATTTCAACCATGTAAAGAATGGCATCAAAACTTAAAAGTAATAAGATTTACACAAGTATGCTGAGTAAAAAACAGTTGCCGATACGAAATGCAAACAAATGCTGATGCTAACGGAAGTTGGAGCTTTGCACATGTCTTCCCAGATTGTTATTAAACGGGCATTCGTGGTAATAGGTATACCGCGGTATTAGGTATACAAGGACTACTGCGCATACATGAATAAAATATTGTAACTGCAAGGATCTGACATTGAAACAACAGCATTATTCCTATCTAGTCACACACGTTTATGTCATAGCCATGCTGGTCTATTTTCATTAAGTCATATCTATGCACTTTAAATGATAATGTCACATAATGATACAAGCAATTCATAATATTAAAAGAATACTGCCCCGTGTAGCATTAGTTATGAAGCATGATATTTCGTTATTCATGAGCATTACTCCACTTTCACATTTTGAGCACATTTGTTGACAGATTTCCAGAAAGAAATGCAATGGAATATACCAGGACTTCATTTAGATATGACAATGCTTACCTATTTTACTACTGTGTGAAATGATTTCAGATCATGCAACTTCTAATGTAGAAGTATCGAAACGAGTAATTTAGCGCCTGTTCAATTTGTCGTTTGGAAGACAGCTCCAAACAAGAATTTATCCGCCATTTTGACGCCGCGTAGTAATAAAATTTACATATCTAAGCATAATTCTAATTCTACCATGAATAAAACTAAAGACTTCATAAAATATCTAGAATATATCTATTTAAATGGAACTTTCTCTTAGATCGATCAACTGTACAATGGCCATTAAATAAATATGTCTTAAATATGTACTATATTTTATCGACTACGCAAGAAGAACTTGCAGGAAGTGTTGTTCGGTCAAGTCTTAATAAAAATAAAATGATCAGAAAATGTATTCTTACGGGATATATTTAGAACTACTTACTTATTGATAACGTATTCTATACGAATTATACTGATAACTCACTTAGTCTCTTCCACAACAGTGTACTTATTTTGCTAAAACTTTCTGGACATTATCACATTCGATTATTTCCAAATTGAAAATAACTATCGTCACAGCTGCAGTGCGTGTTATCACACAAAAAAGCAATAAACTGTTTAAAGTAAGGGTCTTATTAAAAAGACTTTCGATAAATTTAGTAAAGCATTGTTTATTTCCTTGTATAAGTCACACATTTATACCAAAGTAAAGCTGATAAAAAAGATGACTATTTACTTAATATTTTTCTTCTGAATTTAAATTAATACGGATTGAAAACGAAATACGTTGAAATTTCACGAAAAAAATATTTGTTTAACAGAAAATTTGTCTTGATTTAACAAATACGTTTAAACAACACACAATAAAAATAGAAGTATTATGTAGAAAGACGAAGAAGTAAGTTTTCCATCGGTGGTAACAGTCGATTTTTAAAGTCGTTTTTCTTATTTCTTACTTTAAAAATGGGCTAAAAAAGAGAAAATGATCACGAAAAAATAATTTTAAGCGTAAAAATTGTTCATTTCTTCAAATTTAAAAAAGAAAAAATAATCTTCCAAATTTATAATCAAACCCTTTCTTTTGATACCATAATCACAAACATTATGTTGGTTGATACAGGAGAAGATTTTTCCATGATTTAGAAAATGCCAAATGTGCCACCTGAAATTTAGACAATTGCCTCCATTTGCCTATCTCTGTTTGTATGTCTCTGATAAAATTAATACTTTTTTTCTTTAAGGACAATATCCCTAGATCTCTTAAATTAAGCCTTTGATCCCCGGATCTCTGAAAGTAATGGCCAATGTTCCCCCAGATTTCTGAAAATAAATGGCCATGTTCTCCAGATCTCCAAAACCACTGAGAGGGCCTCAACAATACAGATAAAAACCAAGGAACTATATTTCTCTCAATTTCTTGTAAAACTAAGCTGATGTTCGTTAACTTTAACACATTTCGGAGTCAATGCAAAACAAAGCATTTTTTTTTATAATTCAAAGGTCACAAACCAGACATCGTAGTATCAAAAAAGGCCTATTTAAAAGGTTATTAGAGACTTCGTGTTTTTTCATAACTATATATAATTACTGCGTAAGTTTGGCCATGTTACAATGAACGCTGCAAGAGACAGAGTGCACACAAGGCCAAATAATCAAATTTTTTGTTGTTCAAGGGCTATTATTCAGAAATTAATCATCCGATTAGGACATTGGACTTTTTTGATTATATACGAATGGCGTCCAATAAGTCAATGTTATTCTGAACCGTCTATGTGCAAGTAGTGAAATTTAACGGTCAGATAGGTGCATTTGTTTTATATCTGATGATACCAGCAACAAATCGCGAGATTGGCAGAAAACGGTTGATTGTTGTCCTGATCACATTCTGTTATTGTCGTAAACACTGTAGTCAAATGTGATTAGAAAAAAAACTACCGGGTGGGCTCAAACACGGGGCTACATGAAGGTGCGTTATACAAGTCGAGCGCGTGCAACACAGTTTTTTCAAAGACGTGTGCAGCGTTTATGGAAATAAAGAGGTAACTGTTTCCAGATGATGAATTCGAAAATTCAGAGATGGCCTGTATTAGGAACCGTTAGACCATACTTCGCTATGACTCCAAAAATCAGTAAAACATCCAGTATATATAGGAAAAACATTTTCAGACAGCCTGAATTACGGATATCTCAACAGAGACAACTTTCTGCATTCTATAGAAAAAAATACAAATTGACAGTACATGTACAATGGAGTTCTGCTAAATAGTTATTCCATCTTCTAACAGAGGAGCAGAAACGCTATCACGTAAGCTCATACATTTTTGAAAAATACCCCAATTACTACAGAGGAATGTTGCTGATATCACTATTTTGAGCTCTCACTATTTTAAGCTTTAAAAAAAAAAACAGGCAATAAAATATGGGACATCAAAGACAGGCAACGAACTTGCACCGCCAACATGACTCAAAATATGAAACAGGGAACTTTTGCCATTTTCTTTACCAGCCAAGGTCTTGTGATTCAGGTAAGTCGGTTCTGCAAGAGTTATGAACTGTAAATGCTGACATCTTGTAATAGAACACATCGACCAGCAACCGGAAATCGTCTGAGGTCTTCTTCCACCAGTAAAACTGAGTATATATATAACATATTGTATACTGACATGCATTCCGAAAGTGGTTAGAAATACTGAAAACGTGCATTTCTTTTAAAGGAGATTACTTTGAAGGTATGAAATAGTTATTATCAAGATATCATTTTTGTCATTTTATTACAACCACAACACTACTTATTGAATGCTCCTCGCCACTACTGTAAACGTTGGGTTAAGGTCCATCGACAAATAAAAATACAATATCAGTACACATATCTTAATTGATAATGAAATTATGATCAGATCAAGCCGAATTATGAACTTGACTGATGCGTTATATATTGACCATTGAATATGGTTACTGTTTAACCTCATTTGACAACCAATTGAATCGCTTCAATTTTCAAACTTGTGTCGCTCTTATTTGTTAAAACAGTCTACAAAATAATTTAAACATTAATTTCGTTCTTAATCGTTAAGAAGTTTGTCATCACTGCGCATGCGTGAGTGACATTGCACAGACTGGCCCTTGATTCTCAATTCTTGCACGATACAAACTAGAAAGCCGCGCGAGCTATCATTCTTCAGCAACGGATGGGCTTTCAAGCACCAATCGCCACAGCTTTCATCGTAGCTCCGCCCAGAGTTTTAACTGTCAGTCAAATGATGTTTAACACTAAGCCAGTTATTTCCAATTAAGCAAAAATTTAATAATTTAGAAATGATGAAGCTAGATATCTGCGGTCGCTCACTTTGGGTTTCTTAAGTGTTAAATTTTTACTTAATGAACACTTACTTTTACTAATTGACAAGACAAAATAATGCAAATTGACAATTATTCCTCTTCCACAGTACTTAAGTGTTGGGTTATTTTCAGCAAGGTATTAGAGAGGATTATAGGTTCTTGTTTTCAGAAAGTGCTTTACATTATGATCAAAACTACAAGTCAAATAAAAGCAGATGACTTCGTCTGACATTATGACACAAATAGAACTATTTATACTGGTTCGTTAATTTCGTGGATGGAGAAGAAGTGATCAGGCGTAGTAGCAATTAAATACTACTAAAAGCCTTCATTGTCTTTGGCGTTGGTAATGTTTGTTGGACCATTACTCATGAATACAGAAATTATTTTAAAAAAGCCAGTTAAAAATGATTTTTTTTAAAAATTCTATATACCTGTCATGTAAGGTTGATTAATGTGTGTTCAATTGTATATACAAGACACAATTTTATGAAATTTTTCCTTTTTAAAGATTTCACTGGAACGTTACTCAATCAATGATAAATCAATCTTGCGTAAGTGTCATGTGTATATAGAAGTTCAGTTCAAACACAACCAAAACACATATTCATTATAACAGGAGAACTTCTAAAAAGTTTCACTCAGATTTCGATCGTGATTTGCCTAAGTTATAAGATCTTCATTCACAATCTAAGTAAAATGAATATGTTTAAACCATATTTTAAAGAAATAGTGCCACCATTGCAAAAAGGAAGTGCTTCCGTGGGGTAGTCGCATAATGGCGGTTGTAAATAATCCTCAATTCTTCTTCTTTAAAAATGCATTTTCCTATTTTTAATGCTCATTTTTTTATTTGAATGGCATTATTGATGTATTTTGAACATTTTGATAGCATTGTCATGTTTAAATTGTGAATTTAGAAAAAAAAAATGATGCTTGGAAATTGGGGTATGAATTCATGATTTCGGAAGTCTACTTTCACTTTGTCACCAGTGTACACACTGAGCAGAAAAAAACTCTCTTATATGACACATGACCCCTACTTTTCTCATCATATTTTGATAGTGCAGAGGCTGACAAACAGTAAAATGTAGGTTTCACTTCTTTCATTTGGGACCCTCTATGAATGACAAGCCTTCAAACTTTTATTATTTACTATAGAATAAAGAACAAAAATCAATGGTGGGGTTACACCTAAACAGCTGCTGTTCTGATATTTTATCGACCCAGCCGCCATGCGCATAGTTTCAAACACACATCATCGGTTTTCGTAACAAGACAATATTGGTAACATGTTTACATTTTTTAAATAATCTCTTGTATCAAATAACAATTAGATAATTGCAATCAATTGTGCACATATGTCAAACAATTATTGTTAAACACACTATCGGTTTTCAGTTACACATACTGTATCAAAATAGTGCTCACAGTGCCAAATAAGTGGGCGACATTTTCCTAGCTTCGAAAAAACTTAATGTCTTTGTAATGTAGTGGGTGGGAATTGTGAACTTGTGCACAATCAGTTGCATAGCTGTCTTAACGCCGTAACGCCCGGTCTTGCACTTTTCTGCGAATGCATCATTATATCTCGTGGAAATGCCCGCAGAACACAGAAACTGCATCACAAAAATCAACCCCGACCCCCTAGAACCTGATGGGCTTGCACATCATTTTAGGGTCAGCTACGCCACTGACCAGTCATGTAACACTGACACACCCCAGGCTGAGACATAGCAGAGGACAGCGTAGCTATCCAAGTCTTAAGATGCTAAATATCATGCAGTGGGAGAGCATTGGACCCAGGAAATTGGAGGGCTATGACTTCAATCACCTGCCTCAGCTCTGTGTGGTGTCCTTGAAGAAGAAACTTTACATGCATATATTTAGTATGGGTTCTACCCATAAGCCCTATCTTACTATAAAGCTTTTGAATAGCGATATAAAATAATGATAAATAATGGTCAATTATTTACTACATATGCTTGGTCAAAAAATTTATGTGAGATATTTAGCCATTACAAGTAGAAGGACAGTGGTTCTACTCAAGATTCAAATTACAGTCTTCCTCCAGTAGTAAAACATGATAATAATGATATTATTATATAACCGGAAATGTGTTGAAAATGGCATTAAACGTAATTCAAAAAAAGAGAAAGAAACTTATCAAATACAAGTGTGATTTGTAAGTGAATTTAAAGATTTTCACATTATTTTACAAGCAACTTTTAAAAAAAAAATTGTAGCTTAATGTATGAAAAATCTTCATGTTTTAAACTTTAAAAATATCATTTATCTTTTCAGTTTTTCATTTTCAATCTTCATGATTATTATTGAACAGAAGTTCTGATGGCCGGTAATTATTACTTTGTGATTGTTGGTCACCATGACAACCCCATATTTGAGATGGATTTCTCTCCTCCTAATAAAGCAAATGACCCAAAGGTAAGTGTTTTTTTGTTGAGCCGTTTGCAGTGAACTTGACATAGTCGTCGCAAAGGCAGTTTAATGTATGCATGTGTCCGTCTGATCTTGCCCGGACTATAACTATTTCATTCATAGAGGGATTTTGAAGTATAGATGTTCACCATTATCAGACAATGTTTGCACATAAGAATCAGGTTTTTAATTTAAAGGTCAAGGTAACACTTAGAGGTTAAAGGTTAGAAATAGCTACAAAATCTTGTGTCTGCCCGATATCTTGTTAATCACTGGACTAGTTATTAAAACAATATGGCACAAATGATCATCACAATCAGATGATGTGTAGATTAAAGTTCAAGGTCATACATAGAAGTTAAAGGCCAGAAATACATACACAATTTCAAGTTCACCATAAACAGACAATGTTTCTCACATAAGACCCAAGTTTTTAGTTTAAAAGTCAAGGTCACACTTAGAGGTTAAAGGTCAGAAATACATACACAATTTCAAGTTCACCATAAACAGACAATGTTTCTCACATAAGACCCAAGTTTTTAGTTTAAAAGTCAAGGTCACACTTAGAGGTTAAAGGTCAGAAATACATACAATATTTTGTGAGGTTAAAGGTCAGATATACCGGTACATACAAATTTAATGTCCACTCATTATCTTGTAAACCATTGGACAAGATTTTGAAATAACATGGCACAAATGTTCACCATAATCCGACTGTGTCGCCACAAGACCCAGAGTTATAGAAGTTCAAGGTCAGAAATACATACAAAATTTTGTGTCCACAGGTCTGTAATGACAGGCTTAACATTGTAGCCCTTGGGTATCTAATTTTATGTATAGTTGGTCTCTATAAATGCTGAACTTACCATTTTGTGTATTTTACATTAAATTGTGCGGAAGTTGAACTGGTCATACTGCATCTGCATGATATCCAATCAGAATAGACTGGTCATTTTGATCATGTGATCATGTGCAAAATGTAAAAATGACAAACCGGCAATATAAAAATGCTGAACATTTTTAGGCTGAAATGCTTTATTGATATCATAATTTGGGACATTTTTACAAAAAAACACCTGAAAATGTTGAAGCAACAGTTTCTGCTACAAACAAGTACTCTGCTGTAAATGAATACAATGTAAGGTTGGAATGCCTTTATTTTTTCTAAATATAACAAGTTTTCAGGTCTAAAATTATCAAGCTATTTTAGAAAATGATATTTTTTGTTCCTCCTGAATTTTTTTTTATGGAGACCAACGATATATTTGTGCTATAGCTCTATAGCTTACGTCTGCAACAATCTAAATGTTGGATGTTTTGGCCACACTAAATATGCATTGATTTTGCCCAAATCAGTTATTGCTGTAAAATTGTTTTACTCTACAGATTTCCAAAAATAAAACATTTTCAATTAACCACTTAAGACAATTGATCCCCTGATACCCGATGTATATTTATATACTTACATAATTTATATATCATGTACGGTAGCTGTAATGGTTAAATAATGCAGGAAGAATAAATTTTCATAAAGCAATGCAAGTTTATAAATGTGTCAACAAGCTTATTCCAGATTATCTTACATCTTTTTTTCAAAAGGCAAAATCATCTTATGATTAAGAGCTCAGTTGTTCTTAAATATAGACTAAGTACATACAAACTAAGTATTCACTATTCTGGGGCTCTTATATGGAACTCTATGACTCCAAGGGTACAACAAGCAAAGAACATTAAAAAATTCAATAAGAAATATTAAGCTCTTTAAGTTATTCTAACTGATACAGTGGTAGATAAAAATTCTCAATATTTCTATAAGACACACAATATCTATGCTATATAATTGTCATAACATTGTATACTTGTGGATATCTTGGAAATGCAATGACTTTAATTAATTGTATGATTGTATGTGTATTTAGTATTTGAATGTATTTGTTCTAACCATTCTTTGCTTTGTTAATGGACTCAAAGGAGAACAGTTATTGTAATGATTGAGTTACCATCATTAAAGAATTAATTAATTTTATTGTAATCCACTAAAAAAAGGCTTTGGCTGGCACTTGCTTTGCACACAATATTTTTTAAAGAACATGTATGTTTTGATCATGTCTTTATTTGTCCTACAGAAGGATGACCACAGACACCTGAATCAGTTTGTTGCCCACGAGTCTCTCGATCTAGTAGATGAACAGATGTGGGCCACAAGTAATATGTACTTGAAAATTGTGGACAAGTTCAACGAGTGGTTTGTCTCGGCCTTTGTCACGGCAGGACGTATCCTTTTCTCATGAACTTTTATAGAGATATGTTTCTGTTTGATGTCTTTGTTTTAGCTTTTACTTTTGTGTGTAGAAAAACACAATTTAATCCAGTCTTTCAATTATAAACTGAAATTTTTCTATGATTTACAAATTTGCTTTAAACAATTTTTCAGTTGTATCGCGACGGGGTCTACTTGAGACATTATTCTAAGCGCTGCTACGCTGGAGTATCCTGCCATAGACACATGGTATGATACTTTACCTTGTCACATTAAACTGACACCAGGCAGACCTGACCTAGAACTATTTTCTTCTAAATGTTGAGCACCAAGTGAGGAAGCTTCAAGACCATTTTTCAAGTCTTGTTTGATCCGGCCGGGGATCGAACCCACAACCTTCTGCATACAAAGCAGATGCTCTACCACTAGGCTACCCTTCATCATACATGTTAAGATTTTTGCTGTCTTTAGTTATGTATTAGCATCTTTATATTGTAGACAAAGTTGACAATATTTCTAAATACTTGCTTCATCAATTCATGTTCTTGTACCTCCCCAAGAAATATGATGACAGGTATACAAAATCTGTGCCCACTATAGGTCAGTTATTGTAATAGAGGAATTTTGGAGGATTAAGAAGAAATTTTAAAAAAATTCCACCCTCACCCCCAAATAAAAGTTGCTAAATATACTTGTACTTAAATTTAACAATATCATGCACTATAACTAGCATACGCTCCCCCCTAAAGAAGCCAAATATGTAATATGGCGCCTTAAAATTGCATTTGCCCTCTGAAACAATGATTCTTACCTGCAGTATGGACAGGCTCTGGTTCATATTCTGAAACGTTGACTTGTTTTTCCTTTACACAGTCCAGGTATGAGATTTATAATGCTGCACGAGATAAAGAATGAAGATGGAATAAAAAACTTTTTTACAGAAATGTACGAAACGTACATAAAGGTAAAATTGTTACATTGCTTTGACGATATATTTAGCTTGACTTTGCTGATGATTTCATTTATAAGTATACTGTAAAACTTGTGTGAACTTCATATTTTGTTGATTTTTTCCATTTTATTTATTCACGAAATGTTAAATTTGGGACATTCGAAAAATTAAAAACGGAAATGCATTTATTTTAATCGGATATCCTCGAATGATCTTATTTGTCCAAATTGCAGTAATCGTTGATGTGTTATTGTCACTGCCTTATTAATCCAGCTCGTATATATTGATTTATAATTTTTAAAAATATTATAATCATTTTAAATGTGTCTTTGTTTGATTGACATGATTTTGGATATAGTAAACATTTGGACAATGAACATGATTACAATTATAGCGAAAAATTTGAATTTGCAAGGGATGAAACTCGTGAATAGTAGCGAAAATGAAGTTCTCTCTAAAAAAAGTGTTTTACAGTATATAGGTAAAAATATGCAATGTTTTAAAACGTATTAAAATGTGTGAAGAGTAGTATGGATATATAAGTATTTCAATTTGTTGATTATGATAATAACATTGTCAAGTCGTCAACATAGAATGAATGGATGATGACACATGAATAGTCATTTTGTTGTCATCATGAGAGAATTACTGTCAACCAAGATTGTCAAGTCATCAACATAGAGAATTACTGTCAATCAAAATTGTCAAGTTGTCAACATGAGGGAATTGCAGTCAACCAAGACTGTCAAGTTGTCAACATGGGGGAATTACTGTCAATCAAGATTGTCAAGTTGTCAAGATGAGGGAATTACTGTCAACCAAGATTGTCAAGTCATCAACATAGAGAATTACTGTCAACTAAGATTGTCAAGTTGTCAACATGAGGGAATTACTGTCAACCAAGATTGTCAAGTCATCAACATATAGAATTACTGTCAATCAAAACTGTCAAGTTGTCAACATGAGGGAATTGCAGTCAACCAAGACTGTCAAGTTGTCAACTTGGGGGAATTACTGTCAATCAAGATTGTCAAGTTGTCAACATGAGGGAATTACTGTCAACCAAAAATGTCAAGTTGTTGATATGAAGGAATTATTGTTGACCAAAATTGTCAGGTTGTCAACATTAAGAAATTGCCGTCGACCAAATATTGCGGCAAGTTGTCAAGATGAGACTGTCAACCAAGATGAAATAAAACTAATATTATCATGTTGTGATATGTCAACCTAAGAAAATGACAATAGCTGAGATGAAGTCAGAGTTGACAGTTCACATTATCATTGTATATCATTGAATATTATATGAGTACTGAAGATGTTGTAATGATGGAGATATTGTACATCATCCATTGATTCTGTTAATAAGTAAGGGGTTCTCTCTGGCCGAGTGGTCAAAGGTGCCATCTCAGAATCACTTACCTCTCACCACTAAGGTCGTAGGTTCGTCTCCCACTTGCTCCAAAAACTTTATTTTAAAAAGTTTCCAGTTACTTGCGGGTGGACGGTGGTTCTACTCAGTCTGAGGTCTTTCTCCACCAGTTAAACTGGATATGCCATATAAACCTGAAATATGTTTGAAATGGCGCTTAACCCCATTAAAAAAAATAATAAAAATAATAAGTGATCAGTTTTACTAAATATTTGTTTATTTTTTGTTGCAGCATGCCATGAATCCATTTTACGAGATCAACAAACCAATAATATCTGCAGCATTTGAGAAGAAATCGCAACTCTATGGCAAGAAGTACCTTACTGGATAACCAGATTGTAAATTTAGGAATACATACATACATAATTATATTACTTAACTGGAAGGAATTGTGATAATTATCTGTGATGGTCGTGTGCTGTAACAGCTGACTTTTCCCAGCAACCATTCAAAGAAAAGAATAAAATGGTGTTTTAATGCATACATTATTGCTGATTTGCTGTACTATGTATATAAATCTTACTCGTGTACTGATTTATTGAATTTATTAAACAAGTTGACAAAAAGTATATTATGAGCTCTTCTGAGGATTATATTATTTTTGGCCGAGTTTAACTTGAGATATTTTTGTTGGTAACTGGAAAGTCTTTATGTTCAAATCTTAAAGGTCATATTTTTCCAGATATTGTGATGATTGACACAAGTTAGATAGATATGATAAGTTTCAGACTATTGTGGGACATATTTCTCCTGATGGAGATTACAGTTTTGAGAGGATTAATTGTTAGAAGTTCCCCCGTCATTGGGCATAACTGACATGGGACCAACACTCATTTTAGTTTGATGTTTTATTTAAAAATAAATAGACTGTACATCGTCTAATTTTCTTAAGCCACCCCTCATCATCTAATTATACATATTCTTATTAGTAAGACAATATGCAGATGAGAGGAAGGCGATACATAGACAAATATGTCATATACCCAGTAGAAGTGAATGAGTGCATGAACAAATGTGTAATTCACTCACTAAACGAATATACGAACGAATAAAAGAATGAAAAAACGAATGAATGAGCTGACGAATGAACGACAGAACATATGAGTGAATGATTTATAGAACTTAATTTATTAATGAAAAATGCATGATGGATAATTGAATGAAAAATATATGCTTATTCAAATCGAAAAAAAAAAAAAAAAAAAAATCAGTGGGATGTAACGTCCATATGTAAATTAGTAACTAAAGGTAATGTCAACAATATCACGTATGCAAGATAATTTATACAAATTATCAACATATCTATAAATCCAAAAGATTAGTAAATGATTTAATAAATATACATAGGACATTTAACTGAACATACTGGTAACTAATTGTAGTGAAACTTGGTAGATCTTCAGGTAATGAAACTACCTACGGTATGTTGTGATGTCATTTTCATTCATTTTGCAATTGAAAGCACAATTTTTAGTTTTCATTGGGTGATGAAAACACATTTGGCTACTGTAGATTAATGTTTGTGAGAGCCAAATATGTGTGCATGATGTGAATACATTGTATGTTGGCTTTTGATATTTAGTTAAATGTTTGTGGAGCGCGTGGTGTAGTGGTAGAGCACTGAACCAATGATTGGAGGGTCTAGGATTCGATCCTCCGCCACGGCTATTTGTTGTGTCCTTGAGCAAGACACTTTTCTGCATATACTTAGTACTGGTTCTCTCCAGGAAGACTTAGAGCGTGATTTGCTGAAGTTGTAAGAACTTGTTTCACAATCAAAGTTAAGTAAATAAGTTCAAACTAGTTAAATGTTTAAAAATTTAAACAATGTGCAATATTTTGTTCTATTATTGATTTAAATTATGATTTAATACATGTGTACATAATAAATTAATATCTGATACTTATAATATCTGTTATTTATTACAATTTTAAACCATTCACGACTCTAAGGTGCCATTTCAAGATCATTTACCTGACCCGACTACCAAGGTCGTGAGTTTGAACCAATGTTGGTCAAAAAACTTTATGTAGAAAATTTGTCAATTACTGAATGGACAGTGGTTCTACATTGATTCATTCCGAGTTCTTACTCAACAAATAAAACTGGATACAATATATAACCAACCCATGTGTTGAAAATGGTGTTCAACCCTATTTAAAAAACAAAACAAAATTAGAATATTACATATATATGTTCTGTTCTATATAACCCATTGCATGTACGAATTTATTTTGTCTCAATTGCGAAGAAAGCTAAGAACTTATATGATATGCTCTCGAGTCTGTTTCCTGGATTGTTTTTGTGAGGCCATCGGGGATTGTCATGGATTGAACTTGTGACTTCTTGGTGTGAGTATATAACACTGAACAACACATGTCATTTCTATATTGGAAAGCCAAAACCATTTATAAACATGTGCCAGTTAAAATACTGTTTACCCACTGGAGCAGTTAACAGCAATTACTGAAATAACTGTCGACTGCAGGCTTTTGTAGATTGAACATTAGTATTTTACACGAGGTATAATAAAACAAACAACTCGGACAACAGGAACATTTTGTTATTTATTGTTGTAAGTTGCATTATGATAACAATGGTGACGTCAGTAACAATGTAACAGCAATTGTACCATACATAAATGTTAATATCAACTACAAAGTTTAACATACATGTATATGATTACTGATAATGATCAGAAGATCAGATCCAATTTAATTTTTGCGAGTTGCATGAAAAATAATGAAGGGAAACAACAATCTTGATACTAAATGCATTCATCACATTCAGAAATAATTTAACTCTTTTCTTCATATAGACGCCTTTGGACACCTAATATAGACGCCTTTGGACGACTAATATAAAAGGCTTTTGAATTATTGGGTGAATTATGTTTATATTAACTGACAGAGTGGAAAACAGTGCAGGAAGTGTTCAGATTGCTCGTGACGAGCAATCTGAACTCTTCCTGCACTGTTTTCAAAGGCCTTCTGTGATTGGTGCGGGAAAACGCGATCTATAGAGTAAAGGGTTAAGACACGGCCAATATAATTTATATGCATAACCTTTGAATATTAAAAGCAGTCATATGGGGGGGCGGGAAATGGAGGGAACATTTGGGGAATGAATTTCGTTTGTTGACTATTATGAATATTATGGACTTGCATGGTACCACATGCAAAGTTTGCTCATTGCATGTTCAATAAACAAATTTCAATCTTTATTTCATTTTCAATTTTTCTGTACACCGACTAGATTAAAACTGTTATCTTCACAATTCAAGGACCACATCTGTGACAGAAATTATTCAAAGTGATCAGTTCAAAAGAACTTATCCAAGACCTTATAGTTATATCATGTAATTTGGGCTACTATTAAAATTTAATGCTATTGCTACTGTCGTGAATACAACAAAAAGTAAACAGTGAAAAATGGACAAAATGATGACACAGTCAGTGGCATAGATGTCCCTAAAATGATGTGCAAGCCCACCAGTTTCTAGGGGTCTCACAGAAAAAAATATTTTGGGATGCATTTCCTATGTTTGGGGTGAGGGGGGGGGGGGGGGTGGATTTCCAGCAAATATAATGATGCATTCATAAGAAAATATGCAAGCGTGGGTGTTGTGGCGTAGACAGTTACGTCACTGACAGTGATAATAAAAAAAGTTTATCTTGAGCATTTTGCCCAGACAAGCTAAATATGTTATGGCTTGTATATTATGCTTGTTATTACCCTTCCAGTATAAAATAATGCCATGAAGTACAAATTAATCATTTCATCCGTACATGTAGTATGTGAGCTAAAATTAAACAATGTACATAATGTAGTTTTAGACAAGATTCAAATTGAATGTTCTCATGTCCGCATATCGAAACCAAATTTTACATCTATGAACACATAATCGTATGAAGCTAATAATCTCTAAAAATGACTATCATTAACTTCATAGTTAAGAAATAATTAAAGTTTTAATAAAACTGGGTTCTTATGCTTATTTTTTATAATAAGGGTAAAAAATACCATATCATATCATATCGATAAAAAATGAAAAATTTATATTACTATTGTTTCACTTTATGAGTATGATCATTAATATGCGAAACATGATACCTTTCAATCATGAATTAGTAATTACCCTAATCCAATTGTCTTTACTGAGGCTGTCAATCAAACAAGTTAATAATCCAATCAGCGATCGATATTGGTTGCTACTCTGTAATTTTCCTTGGGCAAACAACCAATGTGTAAGTAAACACTATATTGTATATACTTAGACAAACAATGCCATGTTGCCAGCGGTTGGACTGATCGTCATTCTCATATCAAGTCAATTAAATTAAGAGTCTGCACACCTACTCTACTATTCTCATTTCATATTTTGTGAAATAAGAGTTGAGTGAAAATTTATCAAAATTGCTGTGGGTCCCTTTAAATAAGTGTCGCTGTCATGTGATAAAACAATTGCCGTAAACCTCCAAATAAACACTCGCCCCTTATAAATATTCCCACCATTTGTATGGAAAATAAAAGGAGTTACCTCTCTAGAAGTTGTTATTTAGTCAATGACTGGTTTGAAAGAGAATAATGCACCCCCCACCCCCTTTAACTATTAGTAAATGCGTCTCCCCTGGGGGGGTGTTTATTCAGAGGTAAAAAAGCTTCGTGTCATCTATATGTAAATAATTAATAAAACAATGGCATGGTACAATTCAACAAAATATCAAGCAACTATTAAATATTAAAGTTAAAACAAGTTATTGCACAATACAATAGTAAAATTTGAATTAGAAGAGTGAATACTCTAATTTTACTACAGGTGATATTCTTTATCTCTTGAAAGAGATTCCTTATTATTTATTTAAACAATTCTACAAACTAACAGTAGAAACTGCAATTCTTTGAATTTTCAAATGAAGTAAATTAATATCGAAACATTTTTTGACAACACTTTTTTTTAGTAATTCAGATACGACTCTCAAAGATTAAAAAAAATCTCAATTTGATTTCATACTTGACTAAGTTCAGCTAATTTTAACTGATAGAATCCTGGATTTGTTGTATTAACTGAATTCTGATTGGTTGATTTGAGCAGAGCTAAGTATGAATTTGAGAGCTTTATAATCTCAGAGTCATGTTTATTTTTGGGTATGGCGAGACAAATTGTTTAAGGTTATAAGTTATGGCGAGACAAGTTGATAAAATTATTAATTATGGCAAGACAAGTTGATCCTGATTATACATTTGATGATTATTTATTTATAGCCATTGTTATCATATTAAGGTTGGAAACAGTACTGGGACAATACTGGTAGTGAATATTCTTCTGCAATTTGAAAAGTTTCAAGGTGACTTTGGCAATACCAAACAAGTTATTATTTTCAGATTTTGAAGCACATGTATGCTTTAAAAAGCACACACTTAATATTATTGGCTTGTAATAGTTAAATTCAAATTTGTCTAAATACATAAATATTTATAAAACGATCATAATTAACAGTTAAAAACAATTTCAATTTAAATTATAAAACCTTTTTTCTCAACTGCCTGTCTTTGCATCTGGAGTTTATTTAATAATTCATAGTTCTGAGTTTATGGTTCGAATTCCAGTCTTTGTAGATGAAATAGTCAATTACAGTTGAAACAGTTTTCATTGATTCATTAAAATAATTACTCATGGGTAAAGGGAAAACATTAATTAAAACTAAACAACAAATCGACCGAAAGTTACTAAAACAAAATGACATTACAGGTATATGACATCAATTTCTGGCAACGGATCTGACCATCACCTCATTTCCTGTAAAAATCGATGCCACTTTTTAATTTACTTTCTAATTTTTATTATAATAAATAAAATAACAGTATTTACATATTAAAATTTTAACACAAGTTATTTTACAGTTATTTACAGCAGTTAAATGTAATTGTCTATATCACTGTGTCAAAGCAGCCGTGCTGCAGATATTTTGTTTCACTTACGTTTGCAAGTTTACAAACTTCTAAATGTGACATTTGAAGTTACGAAAAATTATCGGGAAATTCATTTTGTGTTGCGCTTACATCATTTTACAAACTTTCGTACGCCTTGTAAATACAAAAGAAGTATTATTTTCAAAATTTGCAAAAATACTGCGCAAAGGAAATATTCCTTGGTGTCACAATTTGTTTGTATGAAAATCTTAAGACTTACGAAGGTTAGTGAAACGGGTTCCTGGTTACTTGTTTGATATTTTATCTCTTTTTTTTTTACACTTATTTACAGCTATATAAAAGACATTTACTATATATTTTAGAGGGTACACTTTGTTACAAACATTTTTTCCATCTCTTCCTTGTAAGGTGACAAATAATACTCACAATATGAGTGTTCAGTGCAACACTGTCCTACATATAAACATAGAGGAAGACCGAGCAGTGTTTCATTGCTGAACCATCCATATATACTGGCTTGTATTTATTGTGCAATTCCATAACAGAATTGTTATCTTGTTATATTAATTCTTAGATACGGGATATATAATATTTCTATTAATAGTAAATAAAACTAAATATATAAAAGTTATATAATATGTAATATAGTCAATATATTAAGATTTGTTTAAAATGTAGAATAAACTGAAAATATGAAACAACGGAAATTTAATATAACGAGACACTGTAGTATTGCAAGCAACGCCAGTTAACCAATTTTGTTGCCATTGCATTCACAATTTTTGTATGACTAAAAAAGTAATGAATGAATGTTCATGGCCATCTTATTGCCCTCTATCAACATGTTAAGTTTAAAAAAATGTAGCTTGAATAATTTTGTGTTACCACAGGATCCAGGTTGTATCTGTAACTTTACCTATTTTGTTGCATAGCAACCACAATTTTGTCCGACTGAAAACATAAATTGACCTGCATTATCTCCTTATTGCTCTTTATCTGCTTGCAAAATTTCACAAACCTAGTTTGGATACTTTTTATGTAATCTTTCCAGACAGACACTGAATGCTGGACTGACAGATGCACGGAGGGTAAACCTAAAACCCCTCCCGTGAAACCGGTATGGGACTAATAAACTAATAATCGTTAAGTTTATACTAATGGTATGTTTACTAACAGATCAATCATGAGATAATTAGTGACACAGAAAACTAGAGCCAACTAACTGACATGTATATGAAATTTTAAACTGAAAATGCATTTATTCCATTATTCTTTTGATGCACATGAAGGGTATCAAAATTAAAACATGCAAGATCAAACAAATGATATGATAACAGGCCACAATGTGAATGTGATGAATGACTAAATGAACAAAAAATTGGGTTTTTATGGTAAACCATCACATAATGGTTATATGATGCCAACAGGAAGGAAGATTCCGGGCTCATTCTCCATGCTCATGTACAATAAAAACAGTAAATTAACATACAGATTGAACAAAAACAAAATACACACACCATCAAATGATTATGCAGAATCCAGGACTTCTGTAGATAAGACAATACAACTTATTCACGATTTGTAAAAGTTTGCATACTCTTCGTAACTTTTCAATTATCTTCACTTTCTTTCATCTCAGGAACACAAATTAAAATTTATTGCATCTCCACAAAATGAGACCATTCCCAGCTATTACAAATGTTGAGGTGGTATTGTTTAAAAAAAGTGTATACTGCCACCAAAAATTAACAAAATTATTTGAAATTTTACCTCAAGCTGCAATGATTCAAATACAAGTTATTTTTGCATGATCAAAACATCATAACACAATGAACTTTTATGGTAACAAACTTACATTTTATGTTCAAGAAAGCAGTTGCCTGTTTAATGGTTATTTTGCCAAATAATTAATCCTTTGCAAACTATTTTTCAACACTAGTCTGAAGATGCAAGTTTCTTATCCTTCTCTATATAAGTCCATGGCAAAATGAACCTAAAACCTTGATACCTATAGAGCTGTGAAGTTTCAGCAGATTCTACAAAATACTCAATTTGCAGAACACATGAATGAATGAATGAATGAATGAATGAATGGGGTTTATGGCTACCAACACATTGCAGGTTATTCGATGCCCACAGGAAGATTCCTGGTTCACTCTACATGTACAAAACAACAAATTAACATACAGATTAAATTTTTTTTACATTAAATGTATATGCAGAATGAACCTAGAACCTTGGTACTGCGGTACTGCAGAGTTTCAGCAAATTCTATAGAGCTACTCAAATTGTTGGTTCTTATGACATGCATGTGCCACAGTGATTCTATTCTTGTCATTACTCATATGGCTCACTGGAACCACGCAGGGTTTAGTAATTTAACCACAATGATGAACATGATAAAAAAATGATAAAATGAACATGACACCCATTTAGAGGATTCCTAACCTTCTGCAGAGATCGACAGTGATTCTATTCTTAGTCGGAACCACACAGCCTCTTGGCAGATTGAACCTAGAACCATGATACCTACAGAGCTGCAAAGTTTAAGCAGAATCTACCAAATACTCAATTTGCAGAACACGAAAACCAAACTAACAGCAAAAGCACAAACTATACAATGAACACAAAAACAGCAAAGATGAAAATTTACAAACATGATTGGTGATACAAGACATTTTGTCGCAAAAAAATCTTACGTCACATTTTAAATCATCAAGTCCAAAAAGTGTATATAATCATGCAAGAGAATTTTCTTGCAGTTGAGATATTTTGGCACCAAAGTACAGTAATGATATGCACAAAAAGTAATGTGAAAATGATTCATCTTGTCAAACCGTCTATATGTATTTTACAAAATTTATACAGAGGACATTATCTTTAAAGCTCATTGGCTCATAAATGTTGCCATGGCAATGACTGATAATAAAACTTGTGAGCAAATAAAAATAAAAATTAAAATTATTTACAATAATAAAATATATGTATAGATAGATTTTATTATATATATATATATATATTTATTTATAGAAAATAGATATATAGGTATGGAGCGTGTGGTCCAATGGTAGAGCATCAGACCGAGGATTGGCTGTACTTTGGTTTGATCCTCATCCACAGTCGTATATAGTGTTCTTTAGCAAGACACTTTATCTGTTTATTTTTAGTTCTGGTTCTTCCAAGGAAGACTTTGAGCGTGAAGTTGTAATTACAATCAAAGTAAAATAAATTGATTTATGGAATTTATTTCCATCTGAAATATCTATATTCAAAGTAACTAAATATGTGTCATCGACTCATATGCCATATTTTAAATGTATTGAAATTAATGCATAGTAAAAATTGGCATAAAAGAGCAAAATTTGCCTTTTTTAGTACGGAGTCATTGTTGCTCTTCTGTGAATGTATCACCTATGCTTAAAAACTATTGCTGTCAAATAATGTCTGCCTACACAAAACTGAATCATAGCACTGCCACACTGAAGTATCACATGTCAAATAATGTCTGCCTACACAAAATAGAATCATTGCACTACCACACTGAAGTATCATGTGTAAGATACATGTACTCCACCCAGCTGTATTATACTTGCCATTCACATGCGAAAATTAATGTTCAAGGGACATTATCATGCTGATAATTAAAGATATATATTTTTTGTACTTGAGATATGGACACGATGACTGTTTGCATGGACATATAGACCTAGATGTGAAGCTACTGCCACAGATGACAATGTAGACCCACACATCTATAGTAGGATATATTGCAATAATACAAGGGTGCAGAGGCTCAGCATTTTTATTGGGACAAGTAGGTAAAGGTCAGTAACATGATGGTGATCAGTTTACAGAATCAATACTTATTACTGAAAAACAAAATAGATTAAAATAAAAATACTTCAAACACAGGCTGAACAAAAACATTAACCTTAGTGGCAAAAGTATCGAAATTTTGGTAACTGGTAACTTTGCTATATAGACATTGTTTGTATAACATGATATAACCAGACAATGTATTAACTAAGTCCCAATGCAATTATTAACTAAGTCCCAATGCAAGTATTAACTAAGTCCATGAGTAGGACAAGCTTAATGACCAATGTAAATATTTCTTTTAACATGATGGTGGTCAGTTTACAGAAACAATACCTCCTACTGAAAAACAAAAGAGATTTTAAAAAAAAATATGTAACAAAAAAAAATTCAAACACAAGCTAACAAAAATTGTTCACGTGGGGTTTTAGAGTTCACAGTATGGTAATTTTGGTAACTCAGCTATGTATATTGTTTGTATGAAATAATATGATTGTGTTTTTGATGATTTGTCACTATAGCATATTAAGTAGTTAGTTGAGAAACGGAGAAAATGCAGAGCTAAACAAAAAACTTCACCTGGACGATGATGACAATGCCGCCACCGCTAGGGTTATGCCAATAGCTCTAATTAAGATTTTATAAACAGTCAAACCTGTCTTAAGCAGCCAGTCAAGGGAAGGAGCAATAGTGGCCTTTTAAGACAGGTTATTGCTAAATACAGGTGAATTTCTTCTGAAAACATGTAAATGGGTGATAGCAAATGTGACTGCTTAAGACAAGTGGCCACTTGATAGAGGTGACTGCTTACACAGGTTTGACTGTACATGTAAGCATATATATAAATAAATAAACATTTTAATAATATAGTAATGCCTTATCTCTACAGTACAAGTTTACATATTGTTTTGGCAATGAAATGTTACCATAATAACATGATACAGTATGATAGGGAACTATGTAAAAGTTCATCCTTTGATAATCAGTGATTTTAAAGTGCAATGAATATTTAACTGTAGTATCGGTTGGATGAAGTATGTGGTCTAACGGTAGGGTTTCGGACCCAATATTGAAGGATCATGGGTTCCCCACCATAAGCATGTGTGGCATCCTTGAGCCAGATGCTTTACCCACACATGCAAAGTACAGGTACTACCTAAGGCGACATTTAGGATAATTTCTTTTAAGCTGTAAAACAGTGTTTCACAATCAATGTAAAATAAGTAAGTTTAAAACAAAACATAACCTAATCCTATTAGTCCAATATTCATTTCAATGTGGCCGCCCAGAAATCACAATACATTAACAGGAAATTCATATATACATATTTACTGACTTTCTAACCATTGGCTTTAACTATGGTAATAACATCTTAAACTTAGTTTGACCATAAACTGGTTTTAGATAAAGAACAAGGGTGGGGTTCACTAAACATCTCAAGTTGAGATTTTCCCCAACTTACCAAAATAAATCAAATGTTCTCTAAATGATAATATGAACTCATTACAAATTAAATGACCACATGAGATTGAAGTAACAACAAATATTTACTCGTTGGTAAAGAAAAACATGCATGTAAATGACGTTACAGCATTTCAAAAAGTTGAGTTGAGGAAAATCAAAGTTGAGATGTTTAGAGACTGAGGCCAGTCCTTTTAACTTCCATTATCCAATTCTCTAGACTGGAACTGTCCCCTATATTTCTGTATCATCAAGCGTGGAGCGGTCCCAGAAATACCAAAGCCGTGACTTACTTATCTGTCGTAAACAACTGGATCCTTTTGACAATCTTTACAACACATAACGTAATATCATAATTTCACAAAATTGTGAACATTAAATTAAAAATGTAACTGTCACTTAAATCAACACTAATATCAAACTGTGTATCACAGTATGCTATGCTGCTCAGTAACTTTTCAAGAGAAAACTCTCTCATATCAGTGTCAGAATTGGCAATAATGATTGATCATAACATTATTAGGTGCATTCTATAATCATTGAAAAATTTATAATCCAACAGTAAAATTTATTCCGGTATGCTTAAAGAAGCCAAACATTTGACTTTACAGTTATACAGGACTGTGACTGTATTACTAAAAACAATATTCTATTTTTTTTTCATAAATCACATTTCCAAGTCTTTGTTTTCTTAGTTCCAGCCACACACCTACTTACAAATATTCTAATTTAAAGAATCTCAAAGTTCAGGTTTCAACATCTCATATGAAACAACATACAACACACCAGTAGCAATGTTTTGTAAAAAATATCATTGTGGCTCATTTTACCAATGATTAAGTTCATCTCCCTTATCTTGTGGTCCTTTAGCATCTGTTTAATATAGTCAAAACTTCTGTATGATGCTTTAGATCTATAATATGGTTAAACTTTTTTTCTAAAGCACGCTTTGACACTTTTATACAACAGAAATTTACTCTATCACACTTTGATATTTCAATATAATTAAACTTTTCTGCATCATTTTTTGGTACTATTTGATTGAACTTTTTCTAAATCACGCTTTTATACTTCAATATAACTGAACTTTTCTCTATCAACCTTTGTGGTGAGTTTTTCTCTATCACACTTTGTGATGAGATTTTCTAAATAATACTTTGTGATGAGTTTTTTTCTATCACACTTTGTGATGAGTTTTCTATGTAACACTTTGTCATGAGTTTTTCTATATAACACTTTGTGATGAGTTTTTTTTATCACACTTTGTGATGAGTTTTCAATGTAACACTTTATGATGAGTTTCTCTATCACCCTTTGTGAGGAATTTTTCTTTATAACACTTCGTGATGAGTTTCTTTATCACACTTAATGATGAGTTTTCTATGTAACACTTTGTGATGAGTTTCTCTATCACCCTTTGTGATGAGTTTTTTTATCATACTTTGTTATGCGTTTTTCTATATAACCCTTTGTGATGAGTTTTTCTCTATCACCCTTTTGGATGAGATTTTCCCTATCACACTGATACATATACTTCAATATGACTTAACTTTTCTATATCACACTTTGATAGGTGAACTTCAATATGACTAAAATTTTCTCTAACACATTTCTCATACTGCAGTATTTGGATGATTAGGCTTTCGGAGCTGGATCAATTTCTGGTTGGTCTCGCAGCATCACAATTAACCTGTTCACTAACATCGAGAGTATTTTGTCAGAAGGGTCCATGAATCCTCGCTGCATCCATTTAGGGATGGTGACTCGGGCATGGGTGAAGCCCAGCTTCTGTAGAACATAGTCCACTCCCACAGGATCTATCTGTTTACTAGCCCAGTGTAGCAATCTATACAGATGAAGAAATAATCATTGTTAAAAACTTGAAGTTTAGTTAATGCAATACACAATCTAATTTATACCTCTTAAATTTCTCCTCAGAAGAATGAGTAAAGCTGAGATTGATTCTGAGGTCTTCCTCCACCATTAACCCTTTACTTCATAAAGATGCCTTTGGACACCTCTAATATAGAAGGCTTTGGACACCTCTAATATAGAAAGCTTTGGACACTTCTAATATAGACACCTTTGGATACCACTAATATAGAAGGCTTTTGAATTATTGGGTGAATTATGTTTATATTAACTGACAGAGTGGAAAACAGTGCAGGAAGTGTTCAGATTATTCGTCATATTTTTTATAAACATTATAGAACTATAGGTGATATACTGTACATAAAAACCACTGTTCAGCTACAAGCAAGTGATATATCAGTATTTTCTTGTGTCAAATGACTGTCCAATATAAACAACTGACAGTATCAATTGTAAAATCCAATCTAGATATTTGTGTGTCAAATGCTCCTAAATAATACATATACTGACATCAGTGCCTGCTAAGTACACCTGGCATCATTCATGTAAAAAACTGGGTGGTAGTGTAGTGGATAGAGTGTTGTCCTCTCACATCACAGGCTGTGGGTTCAATCCCAAGCTCAGCCTGATGCCTCTCAAAAAACAACACTCAGTACTGGTTCTACCCAGGAAGCAAACCAGAAAGCTGTTCATATAATCATTGAGCTTTCTTCCCAGTCGAGCTAAATTAAATTAGTATAAACTAAATCATGTAAAAATACAACAAATAAAGAGACTGTTAGTCACACATTTTCTCCAGTTATGATTCCGTACCTCACAGTTGGCTCTAAATGCCACGTTTTACACTCATACTCCCTCCAATCTTGCTGTAACACGGTCAGTGGATCTCGGATCTTCTTCTTATCGGAGTCAGTTGGAGATTTGGCTGAGGAAGCACTTGTACCAACAACTGATGTTCTTGTACCTATTAATATAAACAAGTTAATAACAAGTGAAAATTGTAACAGTGAAACCTGTGTAAGCTGGCACCTCTATAAAGCAGCTACTTGTCTTAAGCAACTTCCTTTGCTATTTCCCATCTCTATGCTTTCAGAGCAAATTCATCTGTATTAAGCAACAACCTGTCTTAAAACACTAATTTTCTCTTTTCATTGACTGGCTGCTTGGGACAGGTTTGACTGTATTTTTTTTTTGTTACACAACTGTCAAAATCAGTTTGACTTGCTAATCGATGGTGCGCTTGAATAAAGTAGTGTTGTCTATTAGACAGAGAGGTGTATCTCAATGGTAGACAAAATCGTTTATTTATGAATCAAATTCGTTAAATACTTGGATTATTGTGAGTAAATGAATTTTTTTTTGTATTATATTTCAATAAAGGCAATATGTTTTATTTTCACTGGTCCTTTTCTTTTTTTTGTATACTGTGCAAAACTATTGGCCTTTAGTACAGGAGAAAGCACAAACAGTTCCATTGAAACAAATCTGTGGTCAAAATAACATTGGCCAACCTTTGTCCTTCTCCTTTATGTATGACATGACAAGGTCATGCAGGAACAGCAACACTTCTGCATCCATGGCAACAAAAATGTGATCCTCAAACTCTGTCACGAAGCTGCACTCTACCACTGGCTTGGCATCTGGAATTATACAGTAAACACAAATGAATTTAAACAAGTACAATGACTAGGCATATTATCAAAGCTTAAATTTGTGAAATTTTAGAATTTCATGTGTCGTCCTTCTTGGCTAAGTGGTGTAAGGTGCTGCCATCTATTGACTATTTATTTCTCATCGCTGAAGTCGTAGCTTAGAGCCCGGCATGGTTAAAAAACTTTGAGAAAGTTTTCCAGTTAATTTTCACAGCAAAATGGCAGTGATCAGACTTTGCCTTTTGATTAAAACTTGCTACAAATTAATATCATTATTTATTAAATTAATCACCATCTTAATTTGCAATATATTTAAGAGCAGCAGTGGTGTAATTTATAGGGTGTTAGCCACACATACCAGAGGTCATTTGTTTGATCCGTCGTTCTACATCACGGCCTCTCACAGACAACAGCAAGTGTTGGCTACACATGTCAGAGGTCACTGGTTTGATTCATGGCTCTACCTCATGGCCTCACACAAACAACAGAAAGTACTGACCACACATGCCAGACATCACTGATTTGATGAACGGCTCTACCACATGTCCTCTTACAAACTACAGTAAGTACTGGCAACACATGCCAGACGTCACTGGTTTGATGAACGGCTCTAACACATGGCCTCTTACAAACAAATTAAGTACTGGTCCTACTCAGGAAACGGAATCAGCGACTCACAAAAAAACTGAGCTTACATTATATTCAAGTTTAAATAAACGAGGGTGAAGCAATAAATATATGCCTTACCATCCTCGACTGGTTCCAGTTCTGCCTGCTGATGTTTGGTTCTCAGCTGAAGTTGCATGGAGGGCATGGCAAACACCATCTCGCTGTCATGGTTGTAGTCAGTGTATTTACGACTCTTTCTGTAGTCTGATGGGCTCTCACTTCCTGCACGCTGCATTCTGGGAAATGCATCCAAGTCTGTAAGTATCAAACACATGCATAAGGCCATCAGTAAATAGTTCCGTGTTTCTTTTACCCCAGAAATTGAATCGAGGGCGATTCATAAAAGCTCTAAGCTTACTTTGCAATTAAGCTAAAATAAATTAAAATAAATTAAAAATACATTTCAAATTGTGTTATGATGACAAATGGAACTGATTTAATCCAGAAAACAGACTCAAGAGCGATTCATAGTTCTATGCTTTCTTCCCAAATGAGCAAAAATACATAAGTATAAAATAAATGGAATAGACTATAACAGATTCTAAAGGTTATTGTGTTATTACCTGGTTTGAGCAAGGATTTTATACAGAAAGAAAACAATCAATTGAGATTTTGTGAACCCTAAGTCTTGCTTATTCATGTGAAATCACATTTTCCGTTATCTTAACTTCATTCATCTCAGAAATACAAATCAAAACTCTTTTTTTGCAGAATTTATTTCTCAACAAAATGAGACCTTGTGATTTCCAGTAAATTAAGTTTAAAATTGTTCCTCTGTACCTCTTATTATAAAATTTGTAAATGGCAACTAAAATAACAACAAAATTGCTTTGCAATTTTACAGCAAACTACAATATTTTTAATTAACCTAAATTTGCAGTCTTAAAATATTATGAAACATCTAAGTTCATGTACCAGAAAGCAACTGCCTGTAATTTCTGAATAATTAATTTACCAATTAATTAATCATTCAACATGTTATTTTATCAACACGTAGTTTCCATTGTCTGAGGCTTTCAACAATTGGTAGGTTTGATTTGAGGTTGGTGATAATCAATTGTGTTTACTAGCAATGGATTGTCACCACACAGTGACTTTTTTGGTTATTTTCTTACTGTCAAATAATTTATATTAGATTACTAGGTATACATGGGACACTCAATTAATTTCAGCCTAAATGATTTTTAATACATACATGATTTTTTTATATATCTCTGTCTCCCTCTTTATCGTGTTCTCTCAGAATATTTTTTAAATACGTGAAGTAAATGAATGAATAATTTATTTGAATCGCACATTTCACAGACATAAAGACAAGGCTTTCATTTGATCCCTTTCTCATTATATTTCAAATGCAAAGTTAATGCCGCTTTATCACTAAAATCCATATTGGCCGATTATCAATAAGTTAAACCAAACCGACTGTAACTGATAATCCATTGTGAAAATATCAACTGCTTCCCATCACTAACATTTAGTCAAGTAATGCAAGTTTCTTAATCTGGGTAAGTCCTTGGTTTGAGTAACACATTTAACAACTCTGATGAATTTAGATTCTGCTTATCTATAATCAGTGTTGATAAACTCTTTATTTACTTGCAATAGAACTGCCTAAGATCATGATCACCTAAGTGTTTTTCACTGATTTAAGTTTTAAAGTAGTCAAGTAAAACTATATGGTCAAAATATATTGGTGGGAGATTTGTTGCCAATCATCACACAGACTGTGACTGATTCATGTGATAGACAAGTAGATTACCTTTAATATCTGACGTGGAAAAAGCATAGTGAAACCAGTCATGGGCACTTGTGAAGGTCGGTGGCATGGAGTGACCTCGGGATATCTTGAGAACGTATGCCATCTGATTGCCCTGTAAGTGGGATGTCAGGTCATGACCCACATAAAAGGTCAGATCTTGAACTACATGAGTGCCTGGAATGAAAAGGGGACATACCAGTACATGTGATACTATTTTATATACACTTGTAAGGTAAACAGTATAACCTAAATACAAATCTTTTATCTTTTTGCATATACATGTTCATGTATATAACTTTTAATTTCATCATACACTATATATAAATTTTTAGGATTTCAATACAATATATTTAAACAGATGTTATTAAGTTGCCAACTGCAATCTTCCGATTAATACAATTCAACTTTTATTTCACTACACTGACCCTACGCTAAACACATACATATACTTCTTTGAACCCTCGTTACTAATATGTTCTTCTTGGTTTTGAATGAAAACAAAATCCAGAACTTGTGAGTACATAATCTACATGTAAATGAAATCTATTTGTAGCACATGCATTCAACATTTGGGTCCTTCAATAAGTTGCAGTTTCTACTCGCTAAGATTCTCTGGTTTGCCTTTAATTATTCTAAGTAAAGATGAGTATGAATAATAATTATTTCCCCCTGAAAAAAAAACCTGTAAGTTTAATAGCAACAAGAAATGTCACTGTTAAGTGTCACATGCCATGATGTTATGTTGATCATTTGTAGCAAGTATCATTAAAATTCATCTATGCATGACAAAGTTACAGGTCAGAAACAAAATCTCACATAAACTCAAAGTGTTGTCAAACAAACTCAAATTGTGACCTTAACCTTTGAGGTACGGGTGTGGGTCTTACTCGCGACACGTCGTCATGTTCTGTTGATCATTTGTTGCAAGTATCAACAAAATCCATCTAAGCATGACAAAGTTACAGGCCGGAAATGAAATACCGGACAGAAGGACAGACGGACGCTGCGATTGCTATATGCCACCCAAAAAATTGGGGGGGGGGGGCATAAAAAATAAATAATTCAAGTCCACAATAATATCTGATTTACTGCTGGTCTCTTTCAATGCCATTTATTGAAAGCAATACATTTTGTAAGATTTAATTACTGTATTCTGTAACTTACCTTCATCTTTGGTTTTCTGTGCCTCCGTAGCAAAGCATATGTAGGGTTCATTCAATGTGAAGATGGCCCATGATTTGGACCGGAAGTTGATGCCATGGAAACATCCGAGGGTGAGGTTGTTCCCCCTGAGGGTTAGAGTACCTCCAAGGATCATGCCCTCCTTGGGTAACATGGAGGGCAACATGGAGAAGCGACATCCAGTGATGTTACTCAGGGCCTTCTGCCAGTGACGATGGTGCCGCAGCTCAGACATAACTGAAGAACAACAAGGTCACATACAGTCTAACCCGCTTTAGCAGTCAGTGAAGGGAGATAGCAAAAATGGCCTATTAAGACATGTTGTAGCTTATTACCTGTTAATTTGATCTGAAAGCATAGAAATTGGAAATAGCAAACATGGCTGCTTACGACAAGTGGCTACTCAATAGAGGTGACCACTTACCTAGATTTGACTGTATTTAAATGCACTTAAGGAGTAAATTTTAAAATCAT
This sequence comes from Panopea generosa, assembly GCA_029582155.1. Lineage (NCBI taxonomy): Eukaryota > Metazoa > Mollusca > Bivalvia > Adapedonta > Hiatellidae > Panopea > Panopea generosa. The sequence goes on along the minus strand of CM055896.1, from coordinate 4,373,176 downwards.
GCATGTATGCCAATTATGTAAAAACTGAGATTTATTTTAATGTCGCCTCAATAAAATATGTTGGTAAAGATTCATGATCTGACAAGATAACCCTCCCAATCACATTTTACAACATCAGTTCCAGTGCAACATTTTCAATAAAGCAGGATAAGAGAGGAGACTTCTGGTATCAGTTAAAAATTCCTATTTATAGGATGCTGCAATGTATAGAAACCTAAACTCCTGCATGGCATTGTCATGGTCATAAAACCAGGTTAAATAAGATGACCTTTATCTATGGACTGTAACAGGCTAATCCTACACTTTATTAATATAGAATTTAAGTGTAATTTGCAACTGAGATTTTCCCAAACTTAAAAATCTCATTTTCTCTAAATGATAACTCATTAAACAAAAGAACTACCACATGGAATTAAAAACAAATCTTCACTTGTTAGTAAAGGCTAGAATACAAAAATAAGTAACAGTTTTTCAAAATTTTCAAAAAATTTGAGATGAGAAAAAACCTTAAGACAAGATATTTAGTGAAACTGGGGCATTATACTTACAGGACTCTTCGTCGGTAGACTTGTGTTTCTCCTGTATCTTCTGTCTGACACTGGCGGGTATAGGGCCCATTGCCCCCAGAGCCCGCCGACTGCTTGTGAATTGCTGCATGATGAACTCTTCAAGCTTAGAGACAATCTTTACGAGGTCAGGGGTCGTTGACCGTGAGATCAGAATGTGGAACTTGTCCCAACCGAGGTCACCGTGAGCAAACAGAAGCGCTGTCCTGTGATGTTATATAGTCATTAAGATGCAATGTAATACAAACTGACCTCAACATATTAAATGGGGTTGTGGTTTTGAGCCCAGCTCAGTTATAAAATTTACAGGAGAATGTTTGCCAGTTCTAGAAGACCAGTGGTTCTTCTCAGATTGATTCTGAGGTCTTCCTCGACTAATGAAACTTTGTATGTCAATATATAACTAAAACTAAAAGTTCATTAACAGGGTCCCTTTTTATCCCAGTCTCTTGGTTTGTTTAAACATCAAAATCTTGCTCATAGGAATAATTTTTATCAAATATGAACAAATCTGACTGACCGGTTGTTGAGAAGTAAAGTTTTGAAAATTCTCAAAATTGACTCTTTTGAGATCTGTACTGGTCTCTTATGAAAATTCAATCCTCCTTACTGAACCAAATCTTTTTTACTATATACAAGATAAATATATGAGAAAATGAGAATTTTCTGTATCCAACTGTCTCCTCTTACAGGGTCCCTATAAACACTAGCCCCTTTATTTGTATAAATTTCAATTCACTACTCCCTTTTTACCCTTTCGGAATCTGTTTGGTGGTTCATTTCATTATTTTTAGTAATGGTGGCCATCTTGATTTTTAGATAAAAACATTTTTGTGTATAATCCCTCACATACATGTACATGTGAAACAGTCATGTAAAGTTCAAGTAAAACTGGCCTAGACAGACAATGAACAATGCACTATCACATAAGACCTTTTGGCCTTTTGACAGTAGAGCTAAAATCTATACATGTATGTTGAGTTTCGATCTCTTATACCACATACCTTGTGGTGGCTAATGGGGCATCTGCATCGTGGCTCTTATCTATCTTCCATTCATCTCTCAGACTCAGATTAAATGTGCTCAGTCGTGTCATCAAGACGCTTGACCCCATGTAGTCCACACGACCCTCCAGGGCATATACTGACACCTTAGCCTGGTGTATAGGGTCCATGCCAAGCTTGGGGTCCTCACTGCATTCAACTGTAACATTGAGAATAAATAAACGAATGTAAACCATTCCCTATTAAAGTATCTTTGTTATTCATCTTTCATCGCTGATTCAAGTGGGAAAGTTATCTTTTACTTGTGGAGATCTTATATATGACCGGGTGTGCTCAAGTATTAGGTAGTCAACCTTCAAGGACCTAAGAAAGAGTGGTAAGGTTAGCAGATTGTCTGTTAGCCCTCGATGGCATAAAAATTAATGCTAAATATTCGTACAAACATCACACTTTCACCCTAAAATGTTTTTTGAAACAAAATCAAATTCACCAACATAAACTATTTATCACTGTTTAATCCATTAAAAATTTCAATGAATCAATAGAATGCACATTGTAACACTGTTTCTATCGATTGATAGCATACTTTTCATTTGCACTGGTAAGAATAAAATAGAAAAATGTTTTGCAAACTTTTGTTATTAAATATCGGTCTGCAATAATAGCCTCCCTTTTGTAAAATGTTGTGACCCGGTGGACATTTAATAAAAGTTTATGGGAACATTATCTCTACAAGATGATTGATTGATTTATTGAATATTTAGCATAATTTTATGCCATCGAGGGCTAACAGATGATCAGTTTAACCTAACCATTGTTTCAAGGGATCCTGGCAGGTTAACCAGTACTCCAGCACACAACATCTCTGCAAGTAGCTGATAATTTTCCCACTTTAATCAGTGGTGAAAGATGAATGATAATGAGATGCAATGTTGATTATCAATCATCACGGAGACTGTGGCCAGACGGGGATTCAAACTCACAACCCCTGGATAGATAGTCAGATGTGCTATCAACTGAGCTTATCAGGCCTGGCTCTACAAAATGAAAAAAAACATAATATGAGTGAATGATAGTATTGTGAATAGCCACTTTTATATGAATATATAGTATAGTACTTGTAGTACTGGTACCAGTACTACCAATACTATGAATTACTATAGGTTGAATATTTGCATTTCAAATACTGTATTCCTTCAAATAAACAGGATCTGAGAAATAAAATTTTTTGCATAATTTAAATTTTGCATTGAAGCGTTTTCATTAAAAAAAAACAACAACTGTGTTGCTTTTATGTTCAATCTGATAATTTGTTGTTTTTGTTTATGGAGAGTGTGCCTGGAATCTTCTTTCCTGTTGGAGTCACATAACCATTATATGTTAGCACTCTGTAAAATCAAAATTCAGTCATTCTATATCCCGCTATTAAATTGACTTACAATATGTTGATATGTCCTGAAGGTCCACATTGCCACCAATCACACCTCCCTTACTGTCAAAATGCGAGCCACCCAGTCCTACGGAGATCTTCAAATCTTTGTGACCCGTACTGTCTAAACACAGACGACCTTGGCTCTGTATCTCACGTGTGTTCCAACTGAAAGGGGGGAATTCCCAGTTAATTCTTTAAAGCTACACAAACACTCTAAGGGTGTTTGAAAAGTAATGAACTTTGTAGATTATCAGATATAATGCTGACTAAAATGCTAAAAAAATATTTCCTCCTTTTAATAATGGTTCACATTATTACAAATATATGTATTGGTTTACAGTTTCAGCTTGTCAAACCTGTACATGTACTGGATCAGTTTCAAACTGACCAATATATGTGCTGGATCTCAGTTTCAGTGTCAAATACATGTACCCGATCACAGCTTCAGTCGGTCAAATACATGTACCAGATCACAGCTTCAGTTTGTCAAAAACATGTACCGGATCACAGCTTCAGTTTGTCAAATACATTTACCGGATCACAGCTTCAGTCTGTTAAATACATGTACCAGATCACAGCTTCAGTTTGTCAAATACTTGTACCGGATCACAGCTTCGGTCTGTCAAATACATGTACCGGATCACAGCTTCAGTTTGTCAAATACTTGTACCGGATCACAGCTTCAGTCTGTCAAATACATGTACCGGATCACAGCTTCAGTTTGTCAAATACATTTACCGGATCACAGCTTCAGTCTGTCAAATACATGTACCAGATCACAGCTTCAGTTTGTCAAATACTTGTACTGGATCACAGCTTCAGTCTGTCAAATACATGTACCGGATCACAGCTTCAGTCTGTCAAATACATTTACTGGATCACAGCTTCAGTCGGTCAAATACATGTACCGGATCACAGCTTCAGTCTGTCAAATACTTGTACCGGATCACAGCTTCAGTCTGTCAAATACTTGTACCGGATCACAGCTTCAGTCTGTCAAATACATGTACCGGATCACAGCTTCAGTCTGTCAAATGCATGTAATGGATTACAGCTTCAGTCTGCCAAATGCATGTACCGGATCACAGCTTCAGTCTGTCAAATACATGTACCGGATCACAGCTTCAGTCTGTCAAATACATGTACAGGATCACAGCTTCAGTCTGTCAAATACATGTACAGGATCACAGTTCAAAAACCACATTTCTTTCTTTGCTGGCAACTTTCTCACAACATGTTTTTGTACTAAACTGGTCTTAAACCCATGATCTCAACAGCAAGATGTAAATGATCTTGAGAATACATTCAACCACTCAGCCACAAAAAGTCTATAGAATCACAGTAACAGAAATGAAACTTCAGAGTTCTCAGCTCTTTTCAAACAGGCTTTGATTAAAATTCATAGGAACAGAATGGGTATAAATTCTTGTTTTATATTTCACGATAAACACACTAAGCGTGTATCTTTAATGACTTACACAGTGTTACCCATGACGTTACTCATGTTGACATTGACGTCCAGCTGTGACACATTGACAGCATACAGTACCAGTGTCTGCCATCCCGCCGTCTTGCGTTCTCCAGACGACCTTGTAGAAGTGTGCCGGGAAGAAGACTGACTATTCCGGCGCATCAGAGATGGTGTGGCTTTGGAACGACTTTGTGTGGTGGGAGTTGCACCAGGACTGACGGTAGACCCATGGGGTGTGCCAGTTATAGGAACCTGCTGGGATGTACCGGTACCTGACAGCATGTCGGGGTTGCCATGGTGGGCATCGATAGGGGACTGAGGTGCGGATGCTCCTACAATACATAAGGGGCCATTATAAAATACATGTATTTGAATAATAAAAGGATTTGCATTGTGTATATCTGAAATCCATTTCATTTTCGATAAGGCTTTTTACTATTACAAATTACAGTTTTATTTTTTGCTTTACATAACATAGTGTTTGCAAGTAAATTACAGATTCCAGAAATATAATCTAGCTCCTGTTTTCCCCCAACATATACTTAAAAACTTTAATCTTCGAAAAGCAGCCAGGTGATCATGATTTCAGACTGGTTCCAGTAAAACATGGGTTCACTGATATTGATTATAAACTAGATAAATAATCAGTCAAATTTACGTTGAATATTTTATTAATATGTAGGTGAAACAGAAGCCTGCATGAATCAGAAATTATGTGACAGCATCCAGTTAAGTATTGCACATTATTTTATTAAGCATGCAATTAACCCTTTACTTCATATAGACGCCTTTGGACACCTCTAATAAAGATGCCTTTGGACACCTCTAACATAGATGCCTTTGGACACCTCTAATATAGACGCCTTTGGACACCTTTAATATAGACGCCTTTGGACAACTCTAATATAGACGCCTTTGGACACCCCTAATATAGACGACTTTGGACACCTCTAATATAGAAGGCTTTTGAATTATTGGGTGAATTATGTTTATATTAACTGACAGAGTGGAAAACAGTGCAGGAAGTGTTCAGATTGCTCATCACTGGCAATCTGAACTCTTCCTGCACTGTTTTCAAAGGCCTCCTGTGATTGGTGTGGGAATCTATGGAGTAAAGGGTTAATACAATATGGATGAGGTAAACAACAGCAAGGTGCACAAGTGGATAAACTCTTTGGAAATGTTTGAAATATTTTGGTTTAAAAAGTATCTGTGAATTGTAGATCAATGTCATCCATGTAATAATCTATTACTCGCATCAATAAAATTCATGTTGTTTTCACCTTTTTGTTGAATTGTGAAAATCAAAGAGCTAGTTGTTAATAATAATAACAAGAACTTTCAGTTAGTGAATTCTTCTTTTTTTTTTAATGAAACCAGACTTGGTATAAAATAGTATAAAGGTCAGTAACCTTGATAAAAAAGACTGGTTATGAACTATTATTGTAATAACTGATAATTAAAGGTTAGAACATTATATTAACAATGTTATGTTTTATTTTCCAGTTTGCTAAAGCTTTAAAAAAAAATAATCCCAATTTTCCCTCAATCGTGCTGTTTTTCCCCAATCTTGAAAGCTTGGGCCTCTTCCGAATGTACAGGAAAAGCCCTGATATGGGTTCATGATATAGCAATGTAATTTAAATGTTATATTACTCTCATTATTTAACCACAACTTAAACCAGTTAACCATTTACTCCTTAACCCTTTACTTCGTATAGACGCCTATGGACACCTCTAATATAGATGCCTTTGGACACCTCTAATAAAGACGCCTTTGGACACCTAATATAGAAGGCTTTTGAATTATTGGGTGAATTATGTTTATATTAACTGGTAGAGTGGAAAACAGTGCAGGAAGAGTTCAGATTGCTCGTTACGAGCAATCTGAACTCTTCCTGCACTGTTTTCAAAGGCCTTCTGTGATTGGTGTGGGAAAACGCGTATCTATGGAGTAAAGGGTTAAGACAAAATGCTATCAGTATCATTTGGAAAGGAACTGTGTTGTTTGTTTTTTTTAAGACAATTGAAATGCTAGAAACCATTTGACTGGGAAACCAATAAATTGTGATTATTATTAAACATTCAACTGTATGCTAGGATGTTGATTATTAATCAGTCCTTAGAATTTCATAATTTCATTGTAAGAATGAGTTAAAACAATGATAGAATCATTTCTTAGTTATAAAATGGACTTTTTACCTAAAATAAATTGCTATTTTTCAACGAACTGTTGCGGTACATGTATAAAAAAGGACACTTGTTTCATCATATACCATAAAATCCCTAGTTAAGGCATCATAATATAAGTTAACTCTGTTTATTTTACCAACATATCCTGTTTAAGTATTTTTAAGTCATTTAATTTTATCAATGAAAAAGCATATTTTTCTGTTTTCCAAGTATAAAAAAAAATGTAGTTTTAATAGAGTTTACGGTACAGGAATAACCTCTGTCAGCTGATCACTGTAAACTCGAGGAAATGTTCCTTTTATATATTGTTATTAATTATTCAACTCAAATTTGAGAGGCAGGACATAATTATTACAATGACAATGTTAATCATGTCTATGAATGCTGATTACAATCTGAAGAAAATTACCTCTTGCAAATCTGAAAAATAATAATTTTGTAAAAACAAGCAACAAAAACAACAGCAAAATTCCACAAGTTGTGCAATATGCTCGTGCGCTACACAGGGAGTATACATGTTGCTTCGTCAATATATTATAAATATATGTAAAAAAAAAACGAAAAAAAAAACAACACCTCAAAACAATGTTATTCTTTTTATACAACATAACCATATAATGGCCATCAATAGTATTGATCGATAGAGTATTGGCCACAAATGCCTGTTGCATATTTGTTCCCCTGGTTGACCCAATGCCTCTCATAAAACAACACTCAGTACTCGTTCTATCCAGGAAGCGGACTTGAGAGCGGTTGATAAAAGCTCTGAGTTTTCATCGCAATCAAGCTTAAATAAATTAGTTTATAATTCTATTTAATAAAAATTTTATTGCCACTGTAATCAAAAATTTAAAAAAAAAAGATTTTTTTTATGGTTATGCTGAAGCAACAAAATAACACTGTTTTGAGTTGTTTTGTTTTTACATATATTTATAATATCAATCTAGTGACAAAGCAATGTGTATACTCCCTGTGGTGTGTTACACACCTTTCTGTTTGCTGGCAGTGTGCATGTCTGCCAACTCATTTCTGAACTCTGGACTTATCTGAATCTTAGTCTTGTCACCGGACGACCCACGACGATGGTGACCTTGGTGATCAAGGTCAGGGAGTGCAGAATGCGTATGCAGGGTAGGGGATGAGGTGAAGGATTTAGCTGGGGTAGATGGGAAAAATACGCTTGGAGAATCACACCCGCTGACGGAGGAAGCGGCTGATGACAAGCTGGAACTGTCTGAAAACAACAGGAAGTACAACAACATCCATCATGCAACACATACAACATAAACAGTTCTAAAACACATAAAAAGTTTAAAATTAAATTAGTGTGTCGTAACAGGAAGTTCTACAAAACTTAACATTAATACAAACTGTTGAAAATAACTGATGCACAAATGTTAACATTTACAAGCAAAAACTAATATGTGTACTAACAGGTATAACTTAATATGCAAATTTATGCAAATTTATACAAAAACTTTGAGTCAGCCATTGATCCATTCAAAGATTAATATCTTAAAACATTTATTGTTTCAATGTCTCTTTTAAATGGTTCTGATTTTTTTTGTACTAAAAGCACAAATATTTTCTAATTTCACTTCACAAATAAAAATCCATTAGAATGTCTAATTAGTAAGTGATGTACTCCTTTTTTTTTTACTTTTATTATTACTACATGTATTACAATAAATACCTACTAAGCAGTTACTGGAGAAAATGTAGAACTCTTGGTAGCTATACTTTACCTTTTTTAAAAAAATAAATAATTAAATATTACAGTTTTAATTTTAAGCAGTTTCTGATTTAATATGACTTCTTTTTTATAATCATATAATTATATTTTTATTATACATAATATTTATCATATAATATTTATTATATATTATATCTATATATAAATTATATATATTATCAAATACACTTCTGTATATATGAAGCATACATCAGTAATGCCCCTATATGACCCATGTATTTATCAAAGCTGTTTTTTTTCATTAAGCTTTTGGCATTTAATCGTTAAAAGCAAGCCACTTTAATTGGTATTGCCATATTTTATCATCTAAAGTATTACCTGTATATGATTGTAATTTTCAAAGTTGATTTTAAGTTAAATTTGGCTTGTAATAAATAAAAGCAAGCCAATATCATAACATTTTATCATTCCAAAGTATTGATTACCTGTATATGACATTCTGATTTTCATTTACCTTTTATCAGTTAATTATAAAAAGCAAACAAATATTGCTACTATTTTATCATTCCAAAGTTTTATCTGTACATGACTGTGAAATTTTCAAAGCTGATTTTGACTTGTAATTGTTAAAAGCAAGCCAATATTACTTCTATTTTATTATTCTTAAGTATTGCCTGTACATGACTATGTAACTTTCAAAGCTGATTTTCTGTTACCTTTCGACTTATAATCGTTAAAAGCAAGCCAATATTGTTACAATTTTATCATTCCAAATATGACTGTGTAACTTTCAAAACTGATTTTCAGTTACCTTTGGACTTGTAATCATTAAAAGCAAGCCAATATTGTTATTATTTTATCATTCTAAATATGACTGTGTTACTTTCAAAGCTGATTTTCGGTTAACTTTTGACTTATTATTGTTAAAAGCAAGCAAATATTGATACTATTTTATCATTCCAAAGTATTACCTTACATGGCTGTGCAATTTGGAAAACTTATTTGGCATTCATTCCTTAAAGCAAGCAAATATTATTACTATTTTATCATTCCAATTATCTCCCTTGTATGACTGTACACTATTTTCAGTTAAATTTTGGCTTGTTACTATTCTTTCATTCCAAAGTAACTCATATATACGATATGACTGTGATTAAATTCATTGAATATTTACAAAAACCTTTTGACAATAAATAGTTAACAGCAAGCCAACATTTGCTATTCTATCATTCCACACACAAACAGTCTACTTAAACCTACAAAACATATTTATGACATCACATGGGTCATGCTCCTAAAAATGAGGTCATGCAAACACTTAATTCTCATTCTATGTGAAGATATATATTGAGGCGGACACATAGAGTGTAGAATCTAAGTGAAAATAAGTTAAGATTCATTGAAAACAAGTATATTATTAACAAGAATTTTATCAACTATAGACACTTAAAAAGTCATGTGATAACACAAAGCATCAAACAAAAACATGTCACTGACAGTATGGACATTCCAAATGCTAACAAGAACTTCATGGCCCTGTTGCGCTCTTCTGACACAATCTGATTGTTTTTTAATGCTTAGCAGGGATTATATAATTGTTATTCTTTCCAGAAAATGACCTCAAAAGCAATTTACCTATAAAATATCAGCAGGAAATCACATTATTGATCAGAATCAACTTTTTTATTTATAGTTACAGTGACCTTGACATTGAGGCCACTGACCTTAAAAGCAATCCCAAGCTTCCATTTGATAAAAGCAAATTTAATGCATACAAAATATGAACAGAATATCTTAAAAGAAACTACAATAATTGATCTGAAACTAACTTGTAATCTATTCTTAGTAGCAATGACCTTGACAATTACCTAGTGACCTCAAAATCAATTTCTAATTTCTTTCATAATTTTATATAAAAAAATTAGCTCTGAAATTGCATCAGGATACATTTTTACAAAGGAACACAAATCAGCTGGATTCTTTCTCTGAGGTATTTTCCTTCCAATGTTTACATTTTGAGAGTGAAATGGTATCTACATTACTGTATATTGTACTTTACAAGTATATATTCAGATTAGTCTTATACCAATATTGTTATCACAATTATTCAGCTGTGGTAGCTATCTTGGATTTCAAATATACCTAAAAGTTTACAGACAGACTGTTGGAGGGACAAACAGGAAGCAACTGACGACAACACACCACGGTAAAATATCCACTGAACTTTTATCAGTAGAGCTAATAACTGCGAAGAAATCTGGAGAACACACAAAGTGCAAAGACAAATATAGTGAAGTATCACAGAACACAATCATTCCTTCAAAGAAATAAGAAAAAATTGAAAAAGAATCATTCATTAATTGGAAATAGAAACAAGACTTTGAGCGAAATTCCTATCTATTGAAGGCTTATGAACAAGTCTTTTTAAAGGTATCACATCTTGAGTGGTATATTTACTTATTTTGTTTCTCAAACTTTACTGAAAAAGCATTGTGAAAAAATCATGATAAACACAAAACACGTTGGATTAATGTAGGGTCAGTAGAACTTATTCAAATCAGGAACAAAGTCTTCCCGGGTTGGACAAGTACAAGGATTGTGAAGATGACTTGTGAAATGTTCTGATGTTGTCTCGACGCCTGCAATCCCTGATGCTGTAATACACTGTGGTCTTGTTACAAGGAGGTATTAGACTGCAAGTATTTTCTTATTAGTGTTACCATTAATTAAAATTAAGTCCTTATAATGATATCAAGCTTTCACAAGTTAACAATAGACACATAAATTGTTTTCCAAAAAAAAAAAAAATGTGTTTCCTGAAATACAAAAATTAAATTTTATTTTCATTCAAAGAGCACTGTGTCCATAATGCAAGCTCTACATACATTAACTTGTCCTTCAAAAGATTGACTACCTTGTGATATAAGACATTTGCAAAACATGCCAAACAACTTTATACAAAAATCATATTTACTATGTCACTATTTGTCAAAGTGTGTACATAACTTGTTTGGAGAGAAACATATGTCTGAAGTCAGGTTAACTCAGTCTGTAGAGCGTTTGCCCCATTGGCAAAAGGTTCCAGGTTCAAGTCCAAGACTGGCTGCATATTTTTCTCATCCTCTCAAACTGGTGCTTTTTTAGATGGTATTTTTTACTTATATCATATAATTCTCTAAAATAATCTAAAATAATCCAAGCTATATCATATAATACTCTAAAATAATCTAATCTATTATCATATTATAATCTAATACTCTATCATATAATAATCTAAAGCAACCTTAATTTTTGCCATATAATAATCGATAATAGTGCAAACTTACGTCATAATATAATCAATCTAACATTCTATCATATTATAATCTAAAATAATCTTAATTTCTATCATATAATAATTTGAAATAATCTAAGCCTATAATTAATTTAAACTTGTTTATTTTATTTTGATTGTGAAACAAGTTTTTACAACTTAGGCAAATCACGCTGGAAGTCTTCCTGGTTAGAGCCAATTTACCATATACTGGTAGTAATCTAAAATAATCTAATAGTCTAAAATAATTAAAAGCCCTTCATATAGGGGCAACAAGCCTGTTATCCCATCAGATTATAAAAGGGGTTATAAACATGTTATGCAATATACAACATTCTTAATGCATCTTGAAAACTGTCTCAAGCAGCAAATGTTTCTATTTTCTAGCAACGCCGAACAAGCTCCATGATTCCTAGAAAACAGAAACAATAACAACACCAAGCCAAAACACACTTTTTACGACTTGCCAAACTGTCTAAAAATATTTTGTTACAAAGTTTCATTTTAATACTCCATCCTAAAATTGAATATATCTTGGTCCGTGTTTAAGTTCATGCAACAGTTTGAATTTAACAAGTTCTATAGGTGTAAAATTAATCATTATTTAATGAATTACATAACTAGACTAGGATTTTTTCTTCAGGGAAAAACTATGTCTCCGCCTCATACAATTGTGCGAGTCATCTCTATTGTTATTGCTGGTATTCAAAACAAGCTTTAACCCTTTACGCCTTTGGACGCCTCTAATATAGACGCCTTTGGACACCTGATATAGAAGGCTTTTGAATTATTGGGTGAATTATGTTTATAATAACTGACAGAGTGGAAAACAGTGCAGGAAGTGTTCAGATTGCTTGTTACGAGCAATCTGAACTCTTCCTGCACTGTTTTCAAAGGCCTTCTGTGATTGGTGTGGGAAAACGCGTATCTATGGAGTAAAGCGTTAAGCTGCAAAGAAAAACTGCAAGATGACAGAAAATGGATAGAAATTATACACATGGATGTTTCAAATCAAGCCAGTTATGACAAAACATGGGCACTGGTTGTGGAGAAGAAGCACAAGCATGATTTTTCATTCGAGAAAATATGTAAAAAGGATATGCAAAGCTAGGCTTCAGACCGATCATTCCCAGAAAGTTTTAGTGAATTCCAACTGATGGTTCAAAGGAAGAAATGTGGACAAGATTCTTCATTCCAACATTGAAAATGGTTGTAACAAAAATCATTAACCCCAAACCAGAATGCATAAAATATTTGCACAAATAGATGTCATACTAATCCTTCTCAGCAAATTTCATTGAAATGTGAGTGATGTTTCAAGAGAGGCAGAGACATAATAAATATTGTAGCCATGTTATGCTCATAAAAATATGTACAGGCAATGTCAGTATTCATTATTAAGACTACTAGTACAAAAAGCTTTCATTCGTTAATAAAAAAAAAAATTAACAACTGTAGCTCAACAACCTACAAATATTCTGTACTACACATATGCATACTGAATACACTTTTATCACATTACTATGGCCTAAGCATATATGACACCAATTCAATATTGTTCATATTTAAATTAGTGAAAAGTAGTTTTCCAAAGAACTTTCCCCCTATCAGCAGTGAGATAGGAATATTAATGAGACGTTATGTCGTATTAATCATTTGAATGCAAAACCCCTGGATTGATAGTCAGACGTGCTACCAACTGAGCTAACCAGGCCCCAGCATGCCTGATGGAAACTTATATACCTTAAAAATAAGTAGTAAATGTGTCATTTTATCTGAGTAACGTGATAAAAAGAATCTCACATTTGTGTTAATTTATTATGAAATACATTAAAAGAATTGGCACAAAAATAACTAAAAATGCTCGACAGGGCCTCGCATAAAATATTTTTGTAAACTCGTTTAAGAACTTCAATAATAAATGAGCACTCCTGTAAGACCCTCTACAGGTGTAAATGTTTTAATTAATTAAGGTTCTAGTCATTCTGCTTGCGATCACTATTCAAAACAGCCAAATTATAACGTTAGTGATACAGACTGTAGTTCCGCCATGTTTACCTTGCCTCTGGATTTTCTTGCCTAGTTATAAAAAAGACACAAGCCTATTTAAGTATAAATGATCTGAAGAGTTCTATAACACAAATTGTAATGAACATTTAAGATTTTAACTTTAACGTTAAACCTCAATTTTGTAAGACAAAAACTAGAAAAATTAATGCGTCCATATGACGCACTTCTGATGCCCCCAATATAATATATGTAAGTATATTTTACCAAAAAAATCAAGTAAAAAAAAAAGACGACATAACTCCTGTAAAAATTGACACACATTGACAAATACCAAACTAGACCTGTTTTTCATAATTAAACAGTTACATACCAAATATTAATTCAATACATGCATACGTAGATACCTTTAGATGTAACTGATCGGAGACCCAATTTTTTACTTCAGACAAACGGATGGAAGAACAGGGGTAACACATGATGTTCCTCTACCGTTTTTCGACTAGTCGGTGCATAAAAATGATATGTACGTGTGACCTCTTATAGATGTGCACATTTAACTTCCAGTACGACTCAAATGACTAAATAGTCATTCAGGGAACCCTCCTTAATATCAATCTGGAAACAATTTTATGTCACCAACACAAAAAATAAAAATAAAATCCCAAAGTCATTGTTGTGATTTTACAATCAATGTTGGTCATTGTAGAATTTTTAATAAGATTTTAATATTTGTTTGATGGTGTGATAAAATCATGGAGTATTTATGCAAATGAGATGTTATAAGTAAATACACATATTATTAAAATAGTTAATGTATGCATAATGTAGGTATCCTGTGGATATTCTGGTATTAAATAGCCTAAAAAATAAACCATTTCAGTTTATCTTTATACTTGCATCGTCACATGTTTATACTAGGGTCCTACATGGTTAAGGGGTCTAAGGTGCTGTCTCAAGACCACTACCCTCTCATGGCTGAGGTTGTGGATTCAAGCCTGCTTTAATTGAGAAAATTTGTTACATGCAGAAGGACTAGGTTAGAAAATGGGGGTGAAAAAATAAAAAGGAAGAAAATTCTTTATACTAGCATGACTGAGTTAATTGTAGAAGAAATGATTTTTAACTCACAAAACATTTCCCTTTAAAACTGAACTGTTATGTTTCATTTGGTTAAACAAGCATCCATGATCTAAATGACTTGATTATTGTTAAATTTGGCAAATACTTCAGCACACAAATCTAGAATACATAAATAATGAAGCATACATGATGCAGAGCAGACAGACTTAATCCAAGCTTAATGAACTTATTTCTTCCTTACAATGCAAACATCCTGGATCTAAATGACCAGAGCATTGCTTAGCGTGGCATATACTCCAGCATGTGGCATATACTCTAGCACGTGGCATATACTCCAGCACGCACAATGTAGAATAGCAGATGCAGAATAATACCTAATGAAGTATACATGACACAGAGCAGACAGACTTAATCCAAGCTTAATGAACTTATTTCTTCCTTACAATGCAATCATCCTGGATCTAAATGGCCAGAGCATTGCTTAGCATGGCATATACTCCAGCATGTGTCATATACTCCAGCATGTGGCATATACTCCAGCACACACAATGTAGAATAGCAGATGCAGAATAATAACTAATGAAGTATACATGACACAGAGCAGACAGACTTAATCCAAGCTTAATGAACTTATTTCTTCATTACAATGCAAACATCCTGGATCTAAATGGCCAGAGCATTGCTTAGCATGGCATATACTCCAGCATGTGGCATATACTCCAGCATGTGGCATATACTCCAGCACGCACAATGTAGAATAGCAGATGCAGAATAATAAATAATGAAGCATACATGACACAGCACAGACAGATTTAATCAAAGGCTTAATGAACTTACAATGCAAGGGTTTAGTGAAAAACTCCAAATGACCAAGGATGTAGATAGGTTAGTTTTGCACTATGTTCTCATTTTATTATTACCGAAAGGGAGTAAACAGTGAGTTGTCAATATATACAATGAATTTATTTTCTTTTAATTATGAATTTTAAGAAAAATCTGATCGAAGACACCACATATCGTCAGTGGTCATTGCCAGGAATTGAACTTTCAACCCTCCAATCCCTGGTCCGATGCTCTACCACTGGACCACCCAATCTGCACGTGTCCTAGTACTTGTAACCGCATGTTATTGTTATGTATTACTACATGTACAAGCATGATTACATTATGGAGTATTGGTATTATCACCATTATTAAAATGATAAGTAACACCTAGTTATTACCAAGATGCTTAAGTATTGCAGGGCCATACAAAATACCCTACCAGTGTTTCTAGTTATTACCAAGATGCTTAAGTACTGCAGGGCCATACAAAATACCCTACCAGTGTTTCCAGTTATTACCAAGATGCTTAAGTATTGCAGGGCCATACAAAATACCCTACCAGTGTTTCACTACTTAAAGAGTTAAATGTTGAAATAAAGAAAATAATCTGATGTCCGTTTGCAAAATCTGGATCCTGCAATAACATAAAAAGTACATACTTAAGGTATTCCATATATAACAAATTCAGCAAAAATCAGGTAAATTCAGATAAATCCGTAATTTGGGAATTCCCCCTCCCCACAAAGTCTTAATTATCTGATGGATCCAGACTTTGTGGATGGACACTGCACTGATGGACAAATAAAGGAAATCTGAGGGTAAAGTCCTCCCTTAAAAAAACATTAGGGGACAAATAATCCTCTGTTTACATTGACTTAACCTGTGACATGACAATTCTTGCTTGTCATAACCAACAATAGTTCCGAATAAAATGATATAAGACAGTACAGTATATTGAGGGTTTCCTGGATTAATATTCTGTAAATAACAAAAGGCTGCAGTATAAATATTCTGTCACAATTAAATATTGATATACAAATCTGCAATTAGGCATGACTGTTTTACCTTTGCGTCGGACCCATTTGCCTAAATTGGAAAGATTAATTATATTATCTGATGTGCATTATATTAAAACCTTATTTCACTTCATCATTAAAAAAAAAAAGAGAAGAAAGTTTAACTTGTATATATGCCTTGTGCTTAATCAGAGTACGAATATATGCCTTATGATAAATCAGAGTCCCAATATATACCTTATGGTAAACAAGAGTCCCAATATATGCCTTGTGAAAAACCAGAGTTCCAATATATGCCTTGTGCTTAATCAGAGTCCCAATATATGCCTTGTGCTTAATCAGAGTCCCAATATATGCCTTGTGCTAAATCAGAGTCCCAATATATGCCTTGTGCTAAATCAGAATCCCAATATATACCTTATGATAAATCAGAGTCCCAATATATGCCTAATGATAAACCAGAGTCCAAATATATATGTTATGATCAATCAGAATCACAATATATGCCTTATGATAAACCAGAGTCCCAATATATGCCTTATGATAAATCAGAGTCCCAATATATGCATTGTGCTAAATCAGAGTCCCAATATATGGCTTGTATTAAATCAGAGTCCCAATATATGCCTTGTGTTAAACCAGAGCCCCAATATATGCCTTATGCTAAACCAGAATCCCAATGTATACCTTATACTTAATCAGACCCAATATATGCCTTGTGCTTAATCAGAGTTCCAATAGATTCCTTATGATAAATCACAGTCCCAATATATGCCTTGTGCTAAATGAGGGACCCAATGTAGGATTTTAGAAATCAGAATCCCAATTAGGCCTTATGCTGAGTAAGAGGCCTACTGAAAGCGTCACGTTTTATAAGAGGCCAAATGAAGGCCTTATGTTAAATGAGAGACCAAATAAATGCCCTGTTATAAGCATAAGGCCTAATACAAGCCTAAGGATGCCTTGTGTAGGCCTAATGTTAGATATGCATCTGAATGCCTAAAGGAAATTTACTAAATAAATGTACAGTGAATTCAATTCACACAATCTTCCAAACAGGATTTTATACTAAAGGTATAACCACCAGCTGTCATACATGTATAAACTCTGCATTAAATAGGCACACAACAGATTATCAGAATTGTTGTACGGTATGTCCCTTTAATTTCAAAATGTTTGTATCTGCGCATTCAATTCCATAAATGATATTCCACATTCAAATTCAGAATCCGTTCAAATGGTAAATATTCAGATATTATCTATAGACATTTTCAACATTGATAGGCACTGGCAAACAAAACAGTCTACTCACACTGAGAACAGGGATAGATATAGGCGGCTATATAACAATAAAACACATATCTGTGATAGGTTTGAAAGCAAAATGTCCTTTAAAGCTTGCCTGTAAAAACTGTGCAATTAACAAATGAAATATAAATGTTTAGGAATACAAAAGTAACAACATGAAATACAATATATACATAACAACTTATCTAACTCAACACTTGCTTTGTTTTTGTTATCTCTGACAAATATTGACATATCTCACTGAAAACTGGACACAATATTACATGTTCATTTTATTTTTTATGAAACATAACAACGATGACAATCAGATGCAATTTATCTGAACCATAACAGTTACAACAAGACAGTGGAGTATTGCCAGCAATACATAAGTCCCCTACCGGTTTACAGGTTGTATTTATAATTTTACCCAATTTGTTGCCATAGCAACTACATTTTTTTTTCTGAATGAAAAAATAATTAAATGATGTACATGTTGTTCTTGTTGCTCTCTATCAACATGCAAAGATTCACAAATAAAATGAACATGTAACATTGTGTCCAATTTTCAGTGAAATATGTCAATATTTGACAGAGATAACAAAAACATTTTAGCAAGTAACCAAATAACCAAATGAGAAACAACATATAACGTGGAAAACAACAACAGTAACAACATGAAATACAATAAAGAATGAGGGAAATAATAACAGTAACAACATACAATGAGAGCAGCAGCAACAATAACAACATGAAATACACCATAGAACAAGCAAAGTAATCACACGAAAAACAACATAGAATGTGGAAAATAACAACAGTAACAACATGAAATACAACAAAGAATGAGGGAAGTAACATAAGTAACAATACAGAATGAGAGCAGCAGCAACAATAACAACATGAAACACACCATAGAACATGCAAAGTAACAATATGAAATACAACACAGAATTGGGAACACTATGAAATACAACACAGAACTAGGAAAGTAACAATATAAAGCAACCGACATGTATAGTGTATACATAACCTTACCTCCATCTTCCATCACCCAACTCTCGTCTCCCAGGAACAGTCGCCGCGCAAGGTTACGGCGATACCACGCTTTAGGGAAAGTCAGAATCTCAGACAGGCGCCTCATGTCGTACTTAAATGCAGCTGAACCAATGTCACACACACCTGGCATCATTTCAAAAAAGGTAGGATGATTTTTTTTAAATAATGACTGTTTTCAGTACAATGTATAAAATTTAACAGGAGAGAGAGAGAGAGAGAGAGAGAGAGAGAGAGAGAGAGAGAGAGAGAGAGAGAGAGAGAGGGAGGGAGAGAGAGAGAGAGAGAGAGAGAGAAAAGTTTCTATATCTCCTGTTTTCTTGAATTGTGATTGTGTGTGTCTGTGTGTATTTGTGGGGAAGGGGGTAATTATATTGTGTGTGGGTGGGGAAGGGAATAACATCATTATCAGTGATATTGCCACTATTTCTCTTGTAATCTTTATCAATCAAAAACATTTATCCCTTTTTTTTTTTTTTAATACTTCAGTAAAACTCCACCTAACGACCACCCCGATATTAAGACCACCCGGCTATTACGGGCATTTATTTAAGGGACAGATTTTTTCCTTCTTTATTCAATGGTCGTTAACTCCGATAATACAGGCACCCCGCTAATCCAGTATTACGACCACCAAATCTGTCTTTGTTCTATTTTTACACCCTTAATTACGACGACGTGTGTGACCATAGACGCCTTGTTGAAAAATTTACGACATTATCAACGAGCCAATTTTTTGTTGTCGTTAAAGGTGTGACGTTTTCGGGTAAACAAAGTCATAAAGGACACCGGAAAGAGTGATGTAAAAACAAACTTTGTGGTCGATAGAATATGCAACCTGTTAAAAAACAGGTGGCTACGAAGAATGAAAACCAGTAAGTTTGCATCTTTTAATTGGTTAATTGTTATTTGAGTGATATCGATGGTCTTTTATGATGAGGTGAATTGCATTTCTAAATTTTACTGTAAAAATAAAACACATCTGTTAAAACGGAGAAACAAAAATACAATGAATTTACTTTTAAAGAAAATGATACTCTTATTACCGGTAACAATAGCAATTTTATATGATGATTAAGAATGAAACTGTTGTTAAAATTTTTATATTTTTGTGATATCTTACCGTTTTCTTTTTTGTTTTCAGAGTCCTGACAATGATGAAATGAACGTTCAAATACGTTCATTGATAAGGATATAATGCCAGAAGTGAAAGGAAACGACCCTATTAAGGACCCCACGAGAAGGACTATATCTATTCATGCATAATGTTAAAATATTTTTTGTGTTGTCTACTTATTATTATATTATGTATGTAAATAAAAGATAAACCATACAACATATTTATTTTAATTATATCCTAAAAACATTAACAAATCCATATTTAGAAAGAAAGGATTTATTTTTTTATTATTATTATCATTGGTATAACAGTACATCCACAAATATGCACAATATAGTATACATCCATTTACCAATACAGCTACAAAGGCTTGCAACTTTTGCCAATGACTGTGGACCTCGATAATAAGACCACCCTGCTTTTGAGACCACTTTTGCCTGGTCCCAAAGGTGGTCTTATTAGAGGTTTTTTTTAATTGTATAACAAATTCTTTGCAATAATGAATGCATAGTCTAAGTATAAAAATTTATGTAATCGACACATATTTCTATTTAAAATAAAATATTACTAGTTACTTATATACATAAGTAACTTGATCAAAATTAACATTTTTAAAAAATGTTGTGCAGATAAATGTCAGCTACTTCCATAATGATGTGTGCACTAACTTTTGTCTCCCCCACCCCCCACAGACACTTCACATACTACAATCATCACATTATCAAATAACACAAAAATCCAAAATTTGCTAATTTTATCTTACCAGAAAAGCGGACAATGTTGATATTGTCAGAGGAAGAGTCGCCTTTCACTTCCAGTTTCCGTGTCCTTGATATGTTTAGGTTGACAAACTCGACCTTGAGACACAGAGAATCCTTCCTTGTGATATCATTGAGAACAGTCTGCTCCTGGATGCTGCCTGTTTATAGAACAGAAAACAAGCATTACAATTGTACATATTTATGTTATATGACTGGATGCTGCCTGTTTATAGAACAGAAAACCAGCATTACCATTGTACATATTATGTTATATGACTGGATGCTGCCTGTTTATAGAACAGAAAACCAGCATTACAATTGTACATATTTAAGTTATATGACGAATATCACCGTACAAACTCAAGCACATTAGTAAACATATATATATATATAAAATTATATAATTAATTATATACTTCATTAGGAAGGTCCTCTGCAGCAGAGTGGTCTTAGGTGCCGTCTCATGATCAATTACCTCTCACCGCTAAGGTCATATGTTCGAGTCCTGTCACTCCAAAAACTTTATGTGAAAAGTTACCAGTTACTTGCGGAAGGACAGTGGTTCTACTCAGTCTGACCAGTAAAACTGGATATGCCATATATAACCTGAATGTGTTGAAAATGGTGTTAAACAAAATTAGAAAACCAACAAAGCTCACCGATGAGATAAAACTCACCACCCATGCAAAGATTGAGATTGGAGGCAGACTACATAACTTAAACGCAACTAAACACAAAAGTTTAACCTGGGTGTCTACAGACGATGCCGACGCCGGGGTCATGGCAATAGCTCTCCTGGATATTCATCCTAGCAAGCTTAAAAAACACCCTACAAATGAATATATTTCACTTACAACACCTAGTTGATAAACTATTAAAGTGACAGAAACTACTTCAACAAGAATAGATCATATTAATACAAAATCAACCATCAAATATTTCAAATGTTACCCAGATATCTTGGTGACGGACCAGCTTTCCTTTGCCCACCTCCATATGGATGAAATATATAGAGGGAGAAGTCAGATAGACATCCTGTTACACTTAGACCTCCAGACGATGTCATGCCCGTCATATCTGCCGACACCGTACTCCCCGTCCTGTTTCGAGATTCTCGTGAAGCGAGCCCGCCGCTGTGATTACGTTCACGAGTTGTCTTCTTAGTATTGACTGTAAGAATAGATCAACAATACATTGACATTGATCATGACATAATATCCAGAAATTAATAAACTATAAAAAGGTTACAACTACAAGTTTGGGCTTTAAAGAGAACCTATGTCTCCAATTTTAATCAATTTATGAAAATATATATTCTTTTTAAATAAAAACAGACAAGAAATCAAGCAATTATATGCCCAGCTCAGTTAAAAAAATATCAGAGAAAGTTTGCTAGTTACTTGCAAAAAGATATTGGTTCTATTCAGATTTATTCTGACCGTCTGACCTATTCATCCATCAATTAAACTGGATGCCATATTTAACCTGTGATATGTTGAAAATGGTATTAAAGTCAATTTAAAGAATAATTTAGATGTAATTTAATTGAAGGCATAGGGAGGGCTTGATTTGTCGTTGAGGTAGTATCAGATGTAAGTAATAATAAAGTATGAGTTGCTCATATACATGTTTGCTGAGATGAAGTTGGCATAATAATCCAGTAATTTAACATACAAAGGTACATGTACTTACATTTGGCTTTCAGTGGAGGAGTTCCATCACCTGGTATCAAATTCTGATCCATATCTGACCTTTTGGTGGAGAACACAAGCTCTAAGGATGGCACCTGTGGTTACAAACAACAGAAATCAAAGTTTGATTGATGTGTCATCTCATGGATTTTACCTTGTATGTTAAATGATTCAAATGTATATAATAAAATAGAAATGGTAAAATCGACTGTCACAATGCTTGTTTCATTTAAGGTTTTATCCATATTTCAATAACTTAATAATAAATTAAAAAGAAATGAAGATTCTCATGTCAAATTACCAATGTACATGTAGGCCATGCTTCACAGTCAATATAAAGTAATAACAAGAAAGTGGCCATAACTCTAATGAAACAATCACATCAAATTTCGGCAATAGTTAGGCACATGTTGACATAATATCTATGCTGTGCAGAACGTTTGAAAGCAATGACCTGGAAACTGTTAGAAGAGTTGTGGAAGTTTCTTAAGTGTGATTGACGACAAGGTATGATGACAGAGAAAGCAATCCCAGTGTTTGCCAAGCTTGGCAGGCAACACAAGAATTTATGGTCGTCTACCAACTTCAGGAAGGAAGTGGGTTGAATCCACATTCAGATTATACCAAAGACTTGAAAAATGGTCCTAGAAGCTTCCTCAAGCATTAAGAGGATAGTTGTAGGTCTGGTCAGCATGGTGTCAGAATGTGACCAGATGGGGTATCATACTATATACTCCAGCTTGGCAGCGCTTAGAATACCGTCTGAAGTAAACACAGTTGCGATATGCCTGAAAAATTGTTGAAAGTGATGCTAAACACCATACATGCATAGCAAGAATTTATAATAAATACCTGTAGAAGGCATTCTACCCTGGACTCAGGTAGACAGTTAAATCTGATGATGGACGGTTCCACACGTATAAATACAACCACGTCTACTGGGAAAGATCCCAGGAATGTTGGGGCACCGATGGACGCGTACGATGAGTTGAGATCACTGTTAATAATGTTGTCAAGAACTGGTTGTTCTGAAACAGATTGACATGGTAAATAAATAAACAGGCAGGTACAATTAGTTTAAATCTATAAACAAACATGAATGATAGATTTTATTTATAAACAAGACATTAGAGCATTGAAAGCAATACATAAGTCCCCTACCAGCTTACTTTGTTAACAGATCCAAGTTGTATCTGTAATTTTACCAAGTTTGTTGCAATAGCTGACTGAAAAAATAAAATGACCTGCATTATCTCCCCATTGTTCTCTATCCACATGCGAAGTTTCACACACCTAGCTATACTTTTTGAATAATTTTTCAGAACGGACAATGGACGTTGGACAAACCTTTAGTCCCCTCCGGTAAAATCCAGTAGGGGACTAATAACCAAACCTATCATTGACGATGTTTAATACCCCCACATTAATCAAGTCCGCATTCATGTCATGCACATCTACACTTGATGTTGATCATGTATGCAAAGTATCAAATCGCCTGAAAGTTGTGGAAGAAGTTTGCTCCACATGAATTTAAATATGGTAAATAGTAATATTACTAAGTGCAAGGGAAAGAACTCTGAACGGAATTAAGTAAGTGTCACATCATTTGTGTCATGTGCATCTAAACTTGATGTTGATCATGTAAGCACAGTTTGAGGCAATTGCTTAAAGACTGTAGTAGCAGTAGTAGTTTGCTCCAAGAGATGCTGACAGACTGACTAACTGACAGACAGATCAACAGACACAGTGACCCCTTTTACCTCCCCCCCCCCCCCCCCCCCCCCCCCCCACCACTCTCCAACTTCAATGCGATGGTATAACAAATATGTATGAGTAAAATGAACTTATACACAAATATTTAAAAGAGATCTCATTTATAAACAAGCACGCACAAGTGCTCTTCCCCACATAATTATGTAGAGGCGGGCGATTCATGATCAGAGAACAAAGTCCATGGACAATCATCACAGAGACTGTGACTGGGCAAGGATTCAAACTCGAGACACCTAGATTAAGTCAAACACGTTAACTACTGAGCTCGCCAGACCCAGTGATCTCTTTTATAAAAATGCATTTATGAGCGAGTTGAATTTATAAAAAGTTGAAAATAAAATGTTAAAAGAAGCAAAACTGCACATCAATATAACAGATCAACTGTTAAGTTATACTGAAGAGACAAACTACAGAGCAACTCAGTAAGACATACAGTGAGTAAAGAGATATTAGAAAAACCAAATTTAAAGTATGGATTTATCCAAATTTACGACAATCATATCAACATTTCAGTTTTACAAAAGTGCATATCTGGTATATAAATTCATTACCTTTCTTTAATTGTGACATCAGAGACATTGGGATGGGTTCCAAAGCCTGCTCCAGGTAGTCCAGTAAGCATGGGCTGATAATCATCTCCTACAATGTAATACGATGGTGTCAGTAAAACCATTCCGGTTTTAATACTGATAATAACGTAAAAAAATGACAACATAACATCAATACTCGCTGAATCTGTTTCAAACAGTTGGATAAGAATGTTAGATATTTCCAAGTATCAGAATTTCTGGCAAAGAGTATTTTACTCGGACCATTTTACTATTCAATTTTCAAACTGTTATGCGTAAATACAATTCTGTTCATCCAAATTCTGTTTTGCCAAACAGGTCATAATTTTAAAATCTTATTAATGCTTTATATGTTTCCATGTGCAATTGATATATTTGCATCAAAACTATTAGAATTTTCATTCTTTTAACTGCGTAGTACATATTTTGATATTTATATTATACCTCATTTTCATACATATATTTTCTTCTTTCTTCAATAGGACATCATTGGGTCAAAATATTATTATATAGATTGGGCCCCGCCCAGTATCAAACTGCGTATATGCAAGCACATCCAGAGTGTGCAATATTCCCAAATGGAACAGCAATATTTTTTTATTTTTTTTGTATTGTGTTTGAATATATTGAACATAATGTAACACACAATACAAGGTGTTTTATTTCAAATACAAATCTATAGACTGGGCAGTCAGATCTGTATGTATAAAGTTACTAACTTAGCTAGTCAGTCCCGGTGATCTACTTGTGCAAGTGAGCCGATATGAAGACTACATATGCTTAAGCACACACAAGGTGGAAAGTTCAATTTTTGCTGATTATTTTCTGACTTATGGACATAACATTAAACATGCAATATAGATGCAATAGGAAATACATTACTGGATGTCTCTCCAAAAAGAGAGCAGAATGCTAAAAGAGCAATCTTGAATATCATTCAATCCATGTTTATTCATCATATTTCATAATCTTACCTCTGGAAGAGACTGCAGCGACAACCATGCATAGATGCTTGCTTTTTTAACACCTTGCCTCCCTCGTAAAGAGGAATTACTGAACATTGAATCGTCCATCTTTAAAGTGGTGTCAGACTGGTCATTGTCCAAGTCTGTTGTCATGGTATTGGATGGGGAGTTGATGTTGTCAGTTTTCGAGTTGTATTGTACCTGGCAAGCAAACAATTTGTATAAAACAATCCTACGATTCCTTATATATACATGTATAATCATGTATTACCTAATACTACTATTAAAACTGATGATTTAATTTTATTTTCATAAGGTTCCAATGACCTTGACCAATGATCAACTATGAAACCTAATCAAGAAAAGTTTGGTAGTATTATTTGTTATACAATCAAAAGTATGGTTAGTGAATAACATATAGCTCTAAACGCATTTTTTTTTTCACAAAAATGTCACCTTGACCTTTGACCTTGTACTGACCTTGACATCCACTCCAGGTAGGAAGAAAATGGTGTTCTCAATGACGGGCTGCTGCGGTGCCTGATGCTTCTTACTACTCTGTATAGTTGGTGCAGATTCCTGCTTCTTCATTTTACGCCGGGCAGACGGGGAACCAAGAGGATCCGCGACTGAAGAAGTCGGAGTCTTATCTCGTTTGTTCCTAAAAGATATATTACATATACATTAATTGGTTTTTAACACATATAAGGTTTATTTATGGCATCCAGTTTTATCTGTCGATTTAAACCTCAGAATGAATCAGAGTAGAACCACCTTCCTTCTATAAGTGCAATGTAATGGCAAACTTCTCACATCAAGTTCTGGGACTGTACTTGGGTCAAACCCACGACCTCAAAAATCTCATGAATTAGTATTAAAATAGTGCTGAATTTTTATTAATGAATTCTCCCTACAATATTTCATGCTGCAACCTCATCTTTTTAATTATTGTTTTTATGTTTAACAAATCATGCATATGATATAAAATGCTATCTCCCACATATGATGATTGGAATCTTGTCTAAAACTGAACAAATGTAAATGTACTATAACCAACATTTTCGACAATGAAATTATAGAAACACTGGGATTTCTTTATTTTAAAATTAACACGAAATATGTGAATGAATCAAACAACATTATTCAATAAAATTAAATTTTCTAGCATCGCACAATAAATATATATGAACTTTTAATATTCGTTTCTGTCTTTCTTATTATCTTCTGTTAAGATCATAATTACATTCACTGCAGGATCATTTTCATACCAAAATAAATATTTGGGGCCTATTTGACGAAAAATATCAAGCGGAGACTTAAAAATTCTCAATATTTCTAAATGATAACTTGAACACATTAAGTGATCATACAGAATTGTCGCAGCACAGCATTACTCATTGGTATAGGATAGCAAGCAAGATGATCAATGTAAATAAAGTACCAGTAATGAGTGGTGTTCTATTGATAATTGGTAGGTTTGAGTTGAAGTTGGCATTAATCCATTGTGTTTTTTAGCAATTGATTGTCACCGCACAGCGACTTCATTTGTTATTTTCTTACCGTCAGATAATATATATATAATGGGAAAATTAAGTAATTTTAGTATAAATGAGTTGTAACACATAATATTATATGATTTCATATATATATCTGTCTCCTTCTTTATCATGTTCTCTCAGAATGTTTTTACATAGGTGAAGTAAATGAATTAATTATCTTTTTGAATTGCACATTTCATAGACATAAAGACAAGTCTTTCATTCTGTCTCTCATTCTATTTTAAATGCAAAGTTAATGGCTCTTTTACACTAGACCCCATATTGGCCGATTATCCAATTATCAGTTGGTTGAATCAAACCGATTGTAAGCTGATAATCGATTATGAAAATATTAACAGATTCCCATCACTACAGGCAATAGTATTTCAAAAATTTGAGTTGAGGAAAATCTCAAGTCGAAACATTTAGTGATACTTGGGCCTGATTACTGGTTACTAGAAATATGAAAATTGCACAGAGAATCAAATATTGACTACTGACCAAACATTTGTTTTGAAAAACAGAACTTAATACAAAACCTTAATTTAAAAATGTTGATGTTGTGGACCGTAAGAAACACATATAATTCTTCTTTTTTTTTTTTTAAGAAAGTTGGAACAAATAATAAAAAAAAAGTATGTACCGCTTGCTTTCTTCTTCTTTGCTATCTTTGGGATGCAGCACGCATTTCCCACTGTCAATAACCACCTTAATGTCCAGCTCGAAGTCAACATTGGGTTCTATAATGGACTTTGATGTACCACTGCCACTGCCAATACTTGGATTAGACCGTATCTCACCCTTCTTGGACAGATCAGCCATAGAACTGTAAAAAAATGTGGTCATTATTTTCGAATGTTCAGTTACCATTTGGCAATCCGTGATTGTTGTGCCTAATAGAGGACTATCGCATTGTATGTTTACAACAGAGTTGTCAGAGGACACCAGAAATCGCCTATGAGATAAAACTCACCACCCATGCAAAGATTGAGATTGGAGGCAAACACCAAAACTTAAACGCAACCAAACGCAAAAGTTTAACCTGGGTAACTACAGATGACACCGACGATAATGCCGCCAGAGTCATGGCAATAGCTCTCCTGGACATTCGTCCTGGCGAGCTAAAAAATTTTAGTACATGTACAAAGCAGTGGTATTACATAAAACTTCAATTCTTTTTTTTTTATCTTTAATGATCTCAATTATCTTTTGTGTAAAAATTAAAAAATTAGCAATTTCGAATGACACCATATTTAACATTAATATTACATGAAGTTCTCTTGATGTTGTCTGAAATCACGAACAAATGTTGTGTGTTTTTAATTGTTTTATTTTAACTTTAGTTCGAATTTATGAATAAAATAGCGTGAACACACCCTTTTTTTATTTGGTCATATTATAGTAAAATGAATGATGTTTATCATATGTGAATTTCAAGAACTTGTACCGGAGCTTTTTTGGTGCAATCAGCCGTGAAAGCTAAAACAAAAGCTGAGACTTCAAAGTACACAAGAACAGATTTTTGATAATTTATGCCAGATGTCAGAAAATCTGATAGGAACGCTGCAAACTATTTGATTTGATTTGATTTGATTTGATTTGATTTGATTTGATTTATTTGTGATAATATATATGTCATAAATACAAAGATACATCAAGCCCATTTACATAAAATAATACAGAAGCAATAACGTTTTTTTAAATAATGTATTAAACTAGTTAACTATCTAATATAATATATATCAGCTATCACAGATTAATATTTTATCCTGTTACACAATAATAATTTTGAGAACATATATATTTCACAGGATAACCGACAAAGTTTTACAACATATTTCCAATAGGGTCCTTTTTAAAAATAATGTCATGGATAAAAATATTGGCATTTATTGCAAAACTTATGAAATTACACTTTGTTTTTTATCACATATATTTAAAATATGTATCACAGCTATAAATCCACATTAATAACAATAAAACGTTTTTCAAAAAATAAATAAATTAATAAAAAATAAATTCACATTCCTCTACATTTTCCATTTGCACGAAAAGATATTTCTTCATTCCTTTTTTAAATCTATGCTTTTTTCTAATTTCTTTAATAGTATGGGGTAATTGATTCCAATCTAAAATGCTATAATAAAAGAAGGTTGATGTTGTAAAACTATTAACACATGGAATAATAAAATTAAAAGTACTTCCTCTAGTTGCATGATGATGTCAATTAGACACCTTTGTAAAATTTTCTTGAAGATAAGACGGACATGAATTGTTAAAAATCTTATGAACTTGATTCAATCTTAATTGTCTATTCTGTTTTCAATGTTAAGTATTCCAAGATCTTTAAAATTTGAGACGGACAAAGAAGCTCTACTATCGTAGATGAGTATAAATCTTATCAATTTATTTTGAGCAATTTGTAAGAGCACTATATGATAAAGAACATGCATTAAAAAAAATGACACAGTAATAAGGAATTACAAAGAGTCTTTCTAAGGGATAAATTTAAGTAGTGTTTATGTCTATACAAAAGTTTTATTCTAGAATTTACCTTTTTAACAATATTGTTCACAATGGATTTAGCAGACAAATCATTATCTAACATTGCACTGAGATATTTGACTGAGGTTTGTGCTTGTATGGTGTGACCATTACAAAGCACTGAAAATTGTTTCACTTTAGCAAGCCTGCGTTTTGACCCAAATAATATACATTCTGTCTTTCCAAGATGTAATGACAGTTTGTTGTCTATTAACCATTTATTACAATTTTCTAGTTCATTGCCTAAAACTTCACTAATGACATTAGGACCTTTATGTGAGAAAAGAATAGCTGTATCATCGGCATAGAGAATAATTTTTGACTTATACTAATGTTCATATCATTTACATAGCATAAAAACAGTAATGGCCCCAAAATACTTCCTTGAGGAACTCCACATACAATATTTTCAAAGTCTGATATGGTATTTTTAATATTAACACCTTGTGCTCTACCAGACAAGTACGACTGAAACCACTTGATTGACTCCACGCCCATAAGTTCTAACTTACGACATAAAATGCTGTGATCAACTGTATTGAATGCTTTTTGCAGATCAAGCATAATCATGCCAGTAAACAGGCCTTAATAAAGACTACCCTTTATCCTTTCAAAATTCCAACAGTGTACTACCAGTATTAACAATGTGATCTGAACAAAAAAATCCAAAGTCAAAGCAAATTTGCTTTTTCTATTATATACAACATAACAATTCTTTTTAAAAACAACATGTAAAATTAACACAGCCTTACTTGTCTATTTTAAACGCAGATTTCCTAATTTCCTCCTCACTGCTATAGCTGTCCTCGGTCATGGAAGACGATGAGGACGACGCCATATCATGTGTTATGGTTGGAACAAACAAACTTTGAACTTTTCGCTCCGGTAAACGCGACTCTGCCATGTGCTCTGGGGTCCTGTAATATAAAAACTAACATTTCCAATGTTTGCTACACAGCAAAAAGCGGACATTTAATATCATCCACAATATGGACTTGAAAAAGGATAAGTTTCATTCATTTAACTTCTACATAATATAAAGCTCAATTCCCATTTAAATTAACTGTGAACAAGACACTGGAGGACTGCAAGCAATACATAAATCCCCTGCCTGTTTACCAATTTTGTTGCCATAGCAACCACATTTTTTTGTCCGACTGAAAAAGCAATAGAGTAATGTTCATGATCTCCTAATTGCCCGCTATCTACATGCTAAGTTCCACAAATGTAGTTTGGATACCTTTTGTGTTACCACAGGATCTAGGTTGCATCTGTAATTTTACCTTTTTTGTTGCCTTAGCAACCGCAATCTTTTCAAATTTTGCCAAACCTATGTAAGTGATCACCTTTATTGAGCAGCCACTCGTTTTAAGCAGCAACAATTGATATTTCCCATTTCTATACTTTCAGAGAAAATTAACCTGTTTTAAACAACAACCTTTTCTAAAAGGTTTCTTTTGCTTATTCCGCTGGCTGGCAAACCTCTCTTAAAACAACTTACTGCGGGGGAGTGTATGTCGAGGATGTAGTTTCGCCAAATTGTACCCGTGCTGCCACAAAGTCAGGTTGCGCATGTGTAGATTCTGACACCCCACGTACATGGAGAATATCTGCTGGTCGCATCATATCACCAGGAGCACTGAAAGTTATATGAATTGTTAAAGAGACACGTCACAACGTTGAAATTGATTAACTTATATCTATGTGTTACACCCATGACAGTATAAACACATGGAGACATTGGTACTTATTCATTTCTATCTAATAACTAAGAGAGTTTTTATAAAATTTTTGGCACCACACTTGTTTTCAAAATAATAGTAAAAAATCTTTAAAAGAATATGGATTTTGTTTTGTTGTATCAATAAAAACTAATGAAATTAACAATTGTTTTACATTTTCATCACACATGTAAATGACCACAAATGTGTAAAATAAGATGCCTTTCAACTATTTCCAAGAGTTATGGACCTTTCCAAATTAGACAAGAAATCAAAGATCTTTATTTAAATTTGTAATTTGATATTTGCTTGATATCATTGTATATATTAAAGAAATACTATTGTCTGAATAATTTCAAGTAAAAAATTATTAAAATAGGTTATGTCCCTTTAATCATGATATAATTTTTATTGGAATTTCACTTTTAAAGACAATGATTTGTGCTGTTGCTAGGGAACACTGGTTGGAGTCCCAATCTCAGCAAGTCAATTGAGGCCATTATAAATGAATTGCTAGATTTTCATAAAAAAAATTCTTAAAAAATGGGGTTGGGAGAGAGGGAATTTTATGTTTTTATTTTTTGTTATTTTTATTTTTTTTATAAAAATTTAAAGGGTCTGGATGGCATGAAAATTAGAGGGCGGGCAGGAATGATACTCAAGCAATTAATTTATTATGGTGTAAAGAAAAGAAACTAAAACTGATACATCCGAGAAAATGAGATTGAATGATTTATAAGTTGTGAGTTTATTCTCAAGTCAAACAGTATTCTGAAGAATGGTTGGTGAATACCACCCCAGATCTACAACCAATCTTCTTCTGAAGAGCCGGGCCCGATTGTAATTTGACTGCACTGAAAACCCCATAAAAAATATTTTTTCTTCTATTCAATCTTAACTGCTGGAATATCCTCATCTCAACCTAACACCCATAAAACCTCAGGCTGGAATATCCTCATCTCAACCTAACATCCATAAAACCTCAGGCTGGAATATCCTCATCTCAACCTAACACCCATAAAACCTCAGGCTGGAATATCCTCATCTCAACCTAACACCCATAAAACCTCAGGCTGGAATATCCTCATCTCAACCTAACACCCATAAAACCTCAGGCTGGAATATCTTCATCTCAACCTAACACCCATAAAACCTCAGGCTGGAATATCCTCATCTCAACCTAACACCCATAAAACCTCAGGCTGGAATATCCTCATTTCAACGTAACACCCATAAAACCTCAGGCTGGAATATCCTCATCTCAACCTAACACCCATAAAACCTCAGGCTGGAATATCCTCATCTCAACCTAACACCCATAAAACCTCAGGCTGGAATATCCTCATCTCAACCTAACACCTATAAAACCTCAGGCTGGAATATCCTCATCTCAACCTAACACCCATAAAACCTCAGACTGGAATATCCTCATCCCAACCTAACACCCATTAAGATTCTTATAATCTCAACATCTTGTCCATGTAACTTTAACTTTTGCTTATTGTCCCAAAACAATTTGTTTTCATACAAATAACATAAAACATAATAAGCTCCAGCCATGTAAAATCACAAAAATACAAAAAAAAATAAATATAAATCTTGATTACAAAAATACAATCCCATAAAAGATGGTGTGATAGAATAATGTATCTTAAATGAATAATTAAAAAAAATGCCAATTTAAATTAACAACACCTTTATCTTCTTTTACTAAATTAAAGAATATAATGTATATATAATTACTATTATTACCTTTCTCTGTGTTTGTCATCAGCACGACCTCCGTATGACCTTGACCTGATATGTGGTGGATGTGATCCAATTCCCAACTTGTCTTTAATAACAGAGGCCTGTACAAGAGATACTTAGAATACACTACCAGAATCACTCGTACCTGTATTCTATATACATTTATCAGTAAAAACAACTTATTAATCATCATCATGTTTGTGAGTACATCAAATATATCTCTACACCTGTGAATGGATGATAATATGAAAATATTTATCTCCATGTTTTGCTGTCTGAAAGTCCCTATTTAAGAAATGTATTAAATATTTTTATAAACTAGCGGTGTCGCAATAGTTGATTTTTTTTTTTAAAACAAGAGGCCCAAGAGGGCCTGAAGATGCTCTACTGACTCATAGTGGCCATAGCACTTTTTGAAATTCTCCTATGCAATAGAAATATTGGGGCGGGGTCATATTTAACCCTAGGGACACCATTTGAACAAATCTAACAAAACTATAGTTGGTCATCATTACTACATAAACATTTTGAAAATCTGTTGGGCCATTCATGAGAAGAAGATTTTTTAAGTTTTGGACTATTTTTAGTAACGGCGGCCATCTTGAATTTCAGATCGAAAAAAAGAAATCTTCTGTATAGTCTCCTATGCAACAGAAACATGCATGTGAAGTTCCAGTTTAATTGGCCTAGTGGTTTCAGAATAGATGAAAGAAAAAGAGAATTTTCTGTTTTCCAGTAGTATCCCTATGTAAAATTTTAAGTCCCCTTACAGGGCCCCTATAAACTTTAGCCCCTTAATTCTTATCTGCAGTCAAACCCCTACACATAGGGATAATTTATGCCAAATATGAACAAATCTAACATACCGGTTCTTAAGAAAACGATTTTAGTAATTGCCAATTTTTACCCTTTTGGGGCCCCTCCTGACCCCTCAAGACAGTGGAACCCAGTCATTTTTACAAATCTGAACCTCCTTCACCAAACAATGCTTCTTTGAAGATATAGGCAAAATCATTTCCATTTTAAAAAAAAAAAAAAAAAAAAATATTATAATGACATGTGTCCCCTAATTGAACCCTCGGAGCGGGGTCATATTTAACCCTAGGGACACCATTTGAACAAATCTTACAATACTATAGGTGGTCATCATTACTACATAAACATTTTGAAAATCTGTTGGGCCGTTCATGAGAAGAAGATTTTTTAAGTTTTGGACTATTTTTAGTAACGGTGGCCATCTTGAATTTCAAATCGAAAAAAAACAACTTCTGTATAGTCTCCTATGCAACAGAAACATGTATGTGAAGTTTCAGTTTAATTGGCCTAGTGGTTTCAGAATAGATGAAAGAAAAAGAGAATTTTCTGTTTTCCCATAGTATCCCTATGTTAAATTCTAAGTCCCCTTACAGGGCCCCTATAAATTTTAGCCCCTTAATTCTTATCTGCAATCAAACCCCTACACATAGGGATAATTTATACCAAATATGAACAAATCTAACAAACCAGATCTTAAGAAAACGATTTTAGTAATTCCCAATTTTTACCCTTTTGGGCCCCTCCTGACCCCTTTAGACAGTGAAACCCAGTCATTTTTACAAATCTGTACCTCCTTCACCAAACAATGCTTTTGTGAAGATATAGGCAAAATCATTTCCATTTTAAAACAAAAAAATATTATAATGCATGTGTCCCCTAATTGAACCCTTGGGGCGGGATCATATTTAATTTTAGGGACACCATTTGAACAAATCTAACAAAACTATAGTTGGTCATCATTACTACATAAACATTTTGAAAATCTGTTGGGCCGTTCATGAGAAGAAGATTTTTTTAAGTTTTGGACTATTTTTAGTAACGGTGGCCATCTTGAATTTCAGATCGAAAAAAAGAAATCTTCTGTATAGTCTCCTATGCAACAGAAACATGCACGTGAAGTTTCAGTTTAATTGGCCTAGTAGTTTCAAAGGAAGTGCTGCTAACAGACGACGGAAGCAGACAACACGCCATCGCATAAGCACTTCTGGCCTTTGGCCAGTAGAGCTAAAAATATAAATTTATATTACTTAATTTCAAAATAAAATTTTGTTACACATTTTTTCACATAAGATATTTATTTTGCGTTGTCGATACTATTTGTTTTCTGCGAGTATAATATGTTATGTCTGTATGTGGACACACGGTCAGGAAACTGGAACTACACTATTATTTAATTTAGGCCTAACCATAAACAAGAGTTATTCCCCTTTCCAAAACAGAAACAAAATTGAGTGCCTGTTCACATACTGAGGTATTTGAATTTCATATTTACATTGTGTAGATTTTATGTGGATTTCAGACATATTAAACGAAAATTGCTGTGTATTTACTTTAAAATATTCTGCTTTTTTCCCCACATAATTATACAATATAATGAAATAAAATGGTTATATATAATTCTGAATTTCTCAGCAGATGACATAGTGGATCTCTAATGCCATTTAATCATAATTTTAATTGATAAGCCAATTTTTGAAAAAAAAAATTTTTAAATTTATGTTTTTTGAGCACAACAAAGTTATAATTTAAAACACACATTATTTCACTGGCACAAATATGACAAAGTTACGGTTACCTTGTCACTCTGCTTTTTGATCCTACTGAGAACTTCTCGACGAAAATCATGGAAGATCATGCCTTTCAACTCTTCCAGTTTCCTGCTCTCTGTTTCAATGGTCGTCTGACTTGCACCCAGCTCCCTTAATAAGAAACATGTTTCCATGAATATGTATTCTGTAGTACGGACCCAGCTTTCACTGGGTCTGTTAAATATCAATGTTGGTGGGAAAACCACATTTCAGCACATTGATTGGTCAGTTGTTTCAACTGAAAATTTGATGAAATCACAGTTTAGTAAGCGTTCAACTGCTTTGAATTGTGGGAAAGGCATAGAATTCCCAACTTTTTCGTTAGTAGTTAATAGACCTGATTGGGAACATATCAGGTTCTTGGATTGACTAATCGATATGCCAACATCAGAGGTCGAAAAAGGATAAAAATATAAATCCACCATTAAATATTGTAACAAAGTCAGGAATCCAACATGAATTTATAAGAGTCATTTGGATTTCTGTAGTAAGAATAGGTTTGATTTCTGTAACAATGCAGATTTATAAGAGAGAAATGAAAATTAAAAAGCTTGCATAAAAAAAATGCAGAGTACACAATAATTTGTACCGTCGCCCACTTATCCTATTTAGCAAACAACTCATTTGTCACGGACAGGCGTATTCGCATATATCGCTCCGCCATAGCAATTAACTAAAACAAGAACCTGTCACAGCTAATGGTGGGCATGCGGACGCGTGATACAGTTAGCTAACAATACACGTAGGATATGGGTACGGCTGGCAATTAACAAGCAATTAGCAATTAATAAAGGTTGTTTTATTGCGAAAATAACTTGACAGCCGTGCGAGGCTAACGGTATATAAACGACCACATTTACTAACTCCAGGAGTCGGTTTTCGAGATACTTTGAACTACGTCAAAATTTGACGGAACTAAATTAAAACTACGCGCACTTAATTAAAACTGTGCTCCGCGAACTTTTATGTTAAGAAATAGGAATTTGTGATTACTTATAGAACTGAAGTAACTTTAGGAATTGTAATGGTGATAACTTTAAAAACTAAACATATAGTACTTTAGAAACTGTACTTGTAGTAACTTTGATTTAGACGAACTTGTAATAAACATTTATAATCTCAAATTGTGAACTTGTGTTTAAACCCTCATTACACTACAAAGTTAATTTGGTGACCGTGGCCAGCGATGTTGAACAACAGCATCATTCACCTGGGGAGACACAACGCGAAAACATGGAGGAACGGAGAAACAACATTACGACGTTTAACAAAGGTTAGTGAATTTCTGTAAACACGATAGCTTAATTGATGTCTCGACAAAACTCATGCATGACATTCTCAATGTTTTATAGATCCAATGGCAATCTCTTCAGGAAATAAACAAAACTCTTATCGAATAATGTTAGTATCGAACGGCTTTAATAAGGTATACATTTTGTATTTAGATGATATTTTGATATTAACTAAAACATTCAAAAAAGTAACCCGACGGCATAAGGCAAAATTTAAGTTAAAGATATACAAACAAACGACAAATAACCTTAATCTGGTGGTGAACACAACGGCGCAACATTATTATAACTAACATAATAAAGAAACAGAAATTAGGGGCTCGGACATCAATGCCATTTAATGAAAACTAAGGCTGTAAACTTTAAGTTGAGTTGACATAAAGAATACATCAAATATAAAGATATGTAAAGTAAGTTATATTATGTAAGTTATAAATGCATAGTAACAGTTATGAGACAAAACGCGATACAAATCAAACAGTAAGTATCAGGTGTAGAGATGCAACAAATAATATGATGGATATACAAAGAAGCAATCATTAGGTTATGTGTGGAAATGATAAAATATCACTCACAATATGATTAAATCAGGATAAAATCATTCTAAGGTTAAACAAATGAAATAAGCAGAAGTAATGGGAAAAAAAACTATAACAAAAATAGAAAAAAAACTGTAAAAAGACTAATAACGCAAAAGGAATGTAAGAGACTTTTTTATTATAAAAGCGAAACAAAAAAAACGTGTCTGTTAATAGTCAAGTAACCGTATGGGGTGAGGAAGTTGACAGACAATTAGTTCCTATAAAAACGATAGTACAAACATGACAGGTACAAACTACACATACAGGTAAACAAAAAAAAAATACCTGGGGCAATCTGACAAGGTCTGCG
Organism: Panopea generosa; assembly: GCA_029582155.1. NCBI lineage: Eukaryota > Metazoa > Mollusca > Bivalvia > Adapedonta > Hiatellidae > Panopea > Panopea generosa. The sequence continues at coordinate 4,334,992 of CM055896.1, read as the reverse complement.
TATTTTAACAATTGTTAAGTGATAGCTTCTCATGAAATCATTAATAGACAGATCGTATAAAAAGATAAAAAAAAATGAAAAAGATAAGAAAAGAAAAAGAAAGACAACGGGAAACATGAACACCGACAGATTAACAAAAATGAACAAACAAAAAAAATGGCAAAATAAATATAAATTGTATGGAAATAAATGTATGTACATGTATTTGAATATGGTCATTGGGGAAAATGTAACAATATATATTTAGTTAGTGGGGATTGTATCAATTAATTTGTGGAGTATTTGGGGAGCTTATGATTAATAAGGTTATTGTCATTGTGATTTTATAAAACAGAGACAATGTTATGTAATGTAGTGGTCGAGCAGATTTTGAGTAATTTGTGAGCAGAGTTCACTGCTGAGTTATATCTCTGATTCCCTAAAATAGGGGAGCATACAGACTTGCTTGAAACTGATATTGTTTTCGTCGAGATAAATTTGGGGTGAACGGAGGATTTAGGAATCTGATATCCGGCCATGGACGAGCAGACGGAAATGCTTGGAAACTGATTCTGTTTCTGTCAGATACAGACGACAACGTGAAATTTAAACAAACCCTGAAAGGATGTGTTTGCGTATACGAGAACATTTACTATCACTTTACCAGTATGAATGTAATTAATAAACATGAACTTTTTTAACGTGCGGGTCGAACATATAATGGAAAGACGGCACATCAACGCAACACCGATATGTCAGGCTGATTAAAACTGGGACACTATCCGTCGATAGGATTCGCCGAATGGGCTTATCAATGCCGTTACCGTCGTTTTGGGTGGGTGCCGATACCGACGTAGATGATACCATCCACGGCTACTTCCATACAACTAACCAGGCCAAGAACACCAAAAAGTACAACCAGCGGGGGAAAACTACTTCCGGCCCCGGTCGAGGAATTCGCGTGTGCAGCATTGCACTTGAACTCACCACTGGTGGAGGCCCCGTCCAAAACCCGATCACAGATTTCGCGTGTGCTATGAAAATTTGTGCTCCCAACGGATATAATTTCAGTGATTATTTCATATCTCAAGTGAAAATGACTTATCTCAGGGCCAGATTATTTTTTTTCTCATGTGTTACATTCACCTATTTGGGAAACAACATTAAAAAGCAATAACATTACGCTCTCTACTACGGAACGACGCCCCGGAACGTAGCACTTTTTTTTTACCGTGCCGCGATGACACCACAGGAACTCATTAATTTTTTTTACACCACAGACGCCAGGCGTATTGAACTAACGAATAGACGGATACTGGATTTTATTTACGGTTTTTGCGATAACATTGTATTCGGTCCGTAGGTTGCGTACCGTTATTATTCCGTTTTGTACTCTATTATGTCATGTTTTTCTCATCTTTTACTTTCATGCATTTTCTCCATTTCGTCACCAAATATATACCACAGGTTACGGTTATTGCGATCTCATTATTTTCGATCGGTAGTATGCGTACCGTTATTATCACACTTTGTAATATATTATACTTGCACAACATTAGGTTGTCAACATCGCGCGAGTTAACATATCGGATTTAAATCAAGTTTAATTCCGAATTTGGGTGAAGGAGGTGTAACAAAGTCAGGAATCCAACATGAATTTATAAGAGTCATTTGGATTTCTGTAGTAAGAATAGGTTTGATTTCTGTAACAATGCAGATTTATAAGAAAGAAATGAAAATTAAAAAGCTTGCATAAAAAAAATGCAGAGTACACAATAATTTGTACCGTCGCCCACTTATCCTATTTAGCAAACAACTCATTTGTCACGGACAGGCGTATTCGCATATATCGCTCCGCCATAGCAATAAACTAAAACAAGAACCTGTCACAGCTAATGGTGGGCATGCGGACGCGTGATACAGTTAGCTAACAATACACGTAGGATATGGGTACGGCTGGCAATTAACAAGCAATTAGCAATTAATAAAGGTTGTTTTATTGCGAAAATAACTTGACAGCCGTGCGAAGCTAACGGTATATAAACGACCACATTTACTAACTCCAGGAGTCGGTTTTCGAGATACTTTGAACTACGTCAAAATTTGACGGAACTAAATTAAAACTACGCGCACTTAATTAAAACTGTGCTCCGCGAACTTTTATGTTAAGAAATAGGAATTTGTGATTACTTATAGAACTGAAGTAACTTTAGGAATTGTAATGGTGATAACTTTAAAAACTAAACTTATAGTACTTTAGAAACTGTACTTGTAGTAACTTTGATTTAGACGAACTTGTAATAAACATTTATAATCTCAAATTGTGAACTTGTGTTTAAACCCTCATTACGCTACAATATTATGATAACCATGAAGTCATTATTATTTATTTACTATCGCGGTTTTTGGAAGGCCTGTGTTTATTTAGTTACAGAATCTGTGCATAACCACTGATGAACACTTCTGGAATAAAATATTTCATATAAATGTTTACAAGTTGTTTTTTCAATTCAAAAATAAAAACAAACAGACCAGGAAACAACTAAATGTAACTAGAAACACAGTTCATGTGATTGCTTCCCTTAGGTTATAAAACTTGTCCGTATTTAAACAATTTCCAGGATTCATATAAAAACACAAATTAAAGCCTATACAATTGATTCTACCACAACTTTGAAAGTATGAATGTTGATTTGTAGTAGTTTATACTAATTTATTTTAGCTTGATTGCAAACAAAGTTCAGAGCTTATATGTACTTTCGAGTCCAATTCCTGGGTAAAACCAGGACTGAGTGTTGTCTTATGAGAGGCATCAGGTCAAGCTGTGGATCAAGGCTGCAACCTCTGACGTGAGCGGCCAACAGTTTATCCACTACACTACTGCCCTGATTTGTAGCAGAATGTTAAAGATATTTACACTTATTCTGTTGTAATGAGTATATCAATTTATGATTTGAGCATAAACTTTTGAATTGAGCATTAACTTTTGAATTGAGCATTAACTCTTGAATTGAGCATCAACTGTTGAATTGAGCATCAACTGTTGAATTGAATATAAACTGTTGAATTAAGCATTAACTCTTGAATTAAGCATTAACTCTTGAATTGAGCATCAACTGTTGAATTGTGCATCAACTGTTGAATTGAGCATCAACTGTTGAATTGAATATAAACTGTTGAATTGAGCATTAACTCTTGAATTGAGCATCAACTGTTGAATTGAGCATTAACTGTTGAATTGAATATAAACTATTGAGTTGAGCTTTAATTCTTGAATCAAGCATTAACTGTTGAATTGAGCATCAACTGTTGAATTGAGCATCAACTGTTGAATTGAACATAAACTGTTGAATTGAGCATTAACTCTTGAATTGAGCATCAACTGTTGAATTGAGCATTAACTCTTGAATTGAGCATCAACTGTTGAATTGAGCATTAACTGTTGAATTGAATATAAACTATTGAGTTGAGCTTTAATTCTTGAATCGAGCATTAACTCTTGAATTGAGCATTAACTCTTGAATTGAGCATCAACTGTTGAATTGAGCATCAACTGTTGAATTGAGCATCAACTGTTGAATTGAGCATCAACTGTTGAATTGAGCATTAACTCTTGAATTGAGCATCAACTGCTGAATTGAGCATCAACTCTTGAATTGAGCATGAACTGTTGAATTGAGTATCAACTCTTGAATTGAGCATGAACTCTTGAATTGAGAATCAACTCTTGAATTGAACGAGGAAGAATATTTTATAACCCCGGACCATGATGTACCAATTACAAACATAAACCAAACATGGTTTAACGAGTGCAACCTGACCTTCAACAAACACTCACTTTAAATCTTGCACAACCTTGGCTTGCTCGTTCATTTCTTTCTCCAGCAATCGTGCTCTCTGTTTGGGGTCGAGGCCAGCGTCGAGCATCAACTTGGGTAGGGAGTCTGCCAACACGCTTGTACGTCTTGAAGGATCCATATGCTGTAAAGATACCATGTAGGTATATGTACATATATAAACAAAAGTAATAATCGTTCAACTGGATTTATTGATATTCCTTGAATTTCATAGCGCCCAGGGAACGAACCCACGACCTTCTGCATGCAAGGTAAACTTTCATCCCATAGACCTACGCTTTGTATCAATAGAACTGTGTCAAATTTATTTAAACATTCAAACATTTTCCAAGTTCATGTTTATTTATATCACATTACCTGTAAACTGCTTATCATATTTTACAAGGTTACATGTTTTAGTTTTTTTTAGATTTAAGATTGCAAACCTGAAAATCTGACAATTCTTCTAGTGACACGTCAAGGCGCCCGTCTGTCTGATCACCGAGGAACTCCTCATCTTCCTCTCCTGTCAGTGATGTGAGCGTGTTTCCCAGCGTGGATAGACGCTTACCGAGGTTGGTATCGAGGTGGACGTCTATACCCTGCATTTCCCATCGAATGTTCAGGATCCACTTGGCGTTACTGTTAGGGTCTGTAAATGTTCCAAATGTACAACATGTTTTACCTGTCATTTATATGTCATAAGTGAAATGTTGCATTTTATCAATTGTTACAATAATATTATATATTATATTAAATTTGTTATAATAGGTCACTGCATTTTTAATCGATGATGCCCAGAAATTTCCAAATGTTTATGGATATAGTCCATATTGGATAGACGAAACTATACGGGTCAGGTTTAATTCAAATATCGGCGAGAACAGCACATTTAAATACATTTTTTTAACAATACATGTTTTTAACAATACACAATTGTATTTTGCACCTGATGTGATCCAAATAGTCACAATTTATGCTATAAACATTACAATGAATAGGGTTTTACGGCGTACCAACACATTATAGGTTATTTGACGCCAACAGAAAGGAAGATTCCAGGTTCACTCTACATGTACAAAAACAACAAATTAACATACAGATTAAAAAAAATACATCAACAAATGAATATGCAGAATGAACCTAAAACATTGATACCTGCAGAACTGCAGAGTTTCAACAAATTCTATCGTATTACTCAATTTGTCGCTTCTTACCACATGCATAAGCCACAGTGATCCTATTCTTGCCATCACTCATGGCTCCCTGGAACCAAACAGGGGTTGATAATTTAACCACAATAGTGAACATGACAAAAGATGATAAAATGAACATGACACCCATTCGGAGGATTCCTACCCCTCTGCAGAGATCAACAGTGATTCTATTTTTAGCCGGAACCACACAGGCTTAAAACATTACAAATATACCAGTTTATTTTTCATTCCATTAACTGGTTATGCTGCCTTAAATGCTTACCCATTGACTGCTTGTTGATAGTTCTGGAGCATACTTCATACGTGCCCTCCGGTACAACACAGGCATTCATCACTGGGACATCATCACGGCTGGGCTTCCAATCATCCAACGATGTCTCAAAGTCTTCAGCAATACGTAGGCAGAAATCTGCAAAATAAACAAAAGTTTTGTCTTTATTTTGAAAACAAAAATCTATAGATTAAACAATAAAGATTTCATGGTCATACACATCTTTGACAAGTTTGATTAGGATCAGAATAAAATGAAGGTCCCATTGAGTTTACAAGACAAAAATCAACTTTTTCAAACACCCAAGGGCAACAATTCTGTCATTTCCAGTCGATATTGGCCATAATGTGAAGTCATCTAAGCTGTTATACTTATACAAATTCTGACCAAGTTTAGTCTGGATCTGACAAAATCAAGGCAAAGAACATAATTTTTCAATCAATCAAGGGCAGCAACTCTCTCCATTCTTATCCAATCTGGAATTTTCATTAACTCATTTAAACTTTTATGGTCATTAAAATTCTGACCAAGTTTGGTTAGGATTGAATGAAGACATATGGTGCTACAGAATTTTCTAGGCAAAATTAGGAATTTTTATCAAGAGCCTTAAATCTGTCCATTCTGGTCTAATCTGGCTGGTACACATATTCACCTCAGCTTTGACAGCGAAGAAAGCTTAGAGCTTATTTAAATTGCCCTTGAGTCTGTTTCCTTGGTAGAATCAGTACTGAGTTAGTGTTTTTGAGAGACCACTGTGTCGAACTTGGGATCAAATACATGGCAGAAATTTACTATACATTCAAACCTGTCCTAAGCAGCCAATCAAGGGAATGAGCAAAAGTGGCCTTTTTAGATAGGTTGTTGCTTAATACAGGTTAATTTTCTCTAAAAGCATAGAAATGAGAAATAACAAATGTGGCTGTTTAAGACAAGTGACTGCTTAATAGAGGTGACCGCATACACAGGTTTGACTGTACAACACATATTCAGTTTGTTCACATGTTTTTTCACCACCTTTTTTTCATCAGTATTTCAGCTATTTAAAGGTGGTCAGCACATTATCCTAGGGATTTGCTAGGTAGTTATCATAAACCAGCACTAGGCATACCTCTGCAAGTCACTGACTACTTCCCCACATATTCAGAGGTTGGAGATTCAAGGTTGTAGAACAAAGTTCATGACCAATCTTCACAGAAACTTAAGTCTGACAGGGATTCAAACGCATGATCACTGGATTGGCAGTCAGACATGTCACCGACTGAGACAGCCCAGTCCACACACACATTAACTACCAGTATTAAATAAAAGCTCTAAATCAAACACAAAATTTGACCATTCAACTGGCTACTTTAAGAGAACAAAGTCTGAGTACATGAAACATATTTCTGAACAAACAAGTGTTAACATAAATAATTGTTCAATTCATTACCTTAATCCAGCATTAAACATTACATATAAATGTTTATATCCTGCATCAATTACAATTTGAACATATATGACCTTCATAATGTCAACATGAAAAGTTTCCTAAAATGTAACAATTACCTGAGAAGCAAAACTTTAAATAAAAAATTTACATATACAAAATTTTGCAGTTTTACATTTACTATTACAAATTTAATAAATCATGCCTTAGTTTAGAAACACGGAACAAGTACCCTCAAAATATTTAATAAAGTACACTCGAAATATTTATTACGGTTAGGGTGGAGTCATGGTCTTTAGTGTGTCTAATTTATTTCTTGCTGCAAAAATAAGAGTAATTCATGGTGAAGGCTATCTTAGTTATCTCTACCATCAGATCGTGGGAGTTTTCTAGGATTTTATGCTTACTGTGCCACACCAATAATTTTCCAATCTTTCTTGTTTTGTAATTGTACATTTTTTAGCCCCATCAAAATCAAATTCATTTTTTTGCAAAGAAACACATTTCAAAATACAATGTTATCTTAATGTTCATGACATGTTTTCTAAACAGTCTTAATCAAATTTGATAGTTTCTGAAAAAAACGTTCTGTGGGAAAATGTAAGAGTAAAGCAGCTGATTCATCATCAGCATGGAGAGAAATAATTATATTCATAACTTCCAATCCACCATTTTAAATTTTTTTGAAAATGTTATTCAAGCAAGCCACAGGTCTGTTATTTCATCAACTTAAAGGACTCTTATCTAAACACCCTTCAGGACTACAGGACTGTTATTTAAGAACCCTATATGACTGTTATTTAAGAACCCTATATGACTGTTATTAAAAAATCTACAGGACTACAGAACTTTTATTCAAGCACCTTACAGAACTGTTATTTAAGCATTATACAGGACTGTTATTTAAGCACCCTACACTACAGAACTGTTATATAAGCCCCCCCCCCCCACACACACTACAGAACTGTTATATAAATACCCTACAGAACTGTTATATAAGTACTCTACAGAACTGTTATACAAGTACCCTACAAGACTGTTATACAAGTACCCTATAGAACTGTTATATAAGTATCCTACAGAACTGTTATACAAGTACCCTACAGAACTGTTATACAAGTACCCTACAGAACTGTTATACAAATACCCTACAGAACTGTTACAGAACTGTTATATAAGTACCCTACAGAACTGTTATACAAGTACTCTACAGAACTGTTATACAAGTACCCTACATAACTGTTATATAAATACCCTACAGAACTGTTATGTAAGTACCCTACAGAACTGTTATACAAGTACCCTACAGAACTGTTATACAAGTACCCTACAGAACTGTTATATAAGTACTATATAGAACTGTTATACAAGTACTCTCTACAGAACTGTTATACAAGTACCCTACAGAACTGTTATACAAGTACCCTACAGAACTGTTATACAAGTACCCTACATAACTGTTATACAAGTACCCTACATAACTGTTATATAAGTATTCTACAGAACTGTTATATAAGCCCCCACCCTCTACAGAACTGTTATACAAGTACCCTACATAACTGTTATACAAATACCTTACAGAACTGTTATATAAGTACCCTACAGAACTGTTATATAAGTACTCTACAGAACTGTTATATAAGCCCCCCCACCCCCTATGGAACTGTTATATAAGTACTCTACAGAACTGTTATATTAGTACTATACAGAACTGTTATATAAGCCCCCCCCCCTACAGAACTGTTATATAAATACCCTACATAACTGTTATATAAGTACTCAACAGAACTGTTATATAAGTGCTCTACAGAATTGTTATATAACCCCCCCCCCTACAGAACTTTATATAAGTACCCTACAAAACTGTTATATAAGTACTCTATAGAACTGTTATATAAGTACTCTACAAAACTGTTATATAAGTACCCTACAGAACTGTTATATAAGCCCCCCTACAGAACTTTTATATAAGTACCCTACATAACTGTTATATAAGCCCTAACCTACATAAATGTTATATAAGTACCCTAAACTGTTATATAAGTACTCTACAGAACTGTTATATAAGCCCCCCCCCCCCTACATAACTTTATATAAGTACCCTACATAACTGTTATATAAGTCCCCCTACAGAACTGTTATATAAGCCCCCACCCTCTTCAGAACTGTTATATAAGTACCCTACAGAACTGTTATATAAGTACCCTACAGAACTGTTATATAAGCCCCCCTCCCTACAGAACTGTTATATAAGTACCCTATAGAACTGTTATATAAGTACACTACAGAACCGTCATATAAGCCCCCCGCCCCCCCCCCCCCCCCCCCCCCCCCCACACACACACCTACAGTACTGTTATATAAGTACCCTACATAACTGTTATATAAGTAACCTACAGAACTGTCATATAAGTACCCTACAGAACTGTTATATAACCCCCCCTATACAGAACTGTTATATAAGTACCCTACAGAACTGTTATGTAAGTACCCTACAGAACTGTTATATAAGTACCCCACAGAACTGTTATATAAGTACTCTACAGAACTAATATATAAGCCCTTCCCTCTACAGAACTGTCATACAAGTACCCCACAGAACTGTTATATAAGTACCCTACAAAACTGTTATATAAGTACCCTACATAACTGTTATACAAGACCCCCCCTACAGAACTGATATATAAGTACCTTACATAACTGTTATATAAGCCCCCCTACAGAAATGTTATAAAAGTACCCTACAGAACTGTTATATAAGTATCCCACATAACTGTTATATAAGTCCCCATATATAACTGTTATATAAGTACTCTACAAAACTGTTATATAAGCCCCCCCCCCCCTACAGAACTGTTATATAAGTACCCTACATAACTGTTATATAAACCCCCCTACAGAACTGTTATATAAGCCCCCCATACAGAACTGTTATATAAGTACCCTACAGAACTGTTATATAAGCCCCCCCCCCCCCCCAGAACTGTTATATAAGCCCACCCCCTACAGAACTGTTATATAAGCCCCTCTATATAACTGTTATATAAGTACTCTACAAAACTGTTATATAAGCCCCCCCCCCTCCCCCCCCCCCTACAGAACTGTTATATAAGTACCCTACAGAACTGTTATATAAGCCCCCCCCCCTACAGAACGGTTATATAAGTACCCTACAGAACTGTTACATAAGCCCCCCTACAGAACTGTTATATAAGCCCCCCTACAGAACTGTTATATAAGTACTCTACAGAACTGTTATATAAGCCCCACCTACATAACTGTAATATGAGTACCCTACAGAACTGTTATATAAGTATCCTACAGAATGTTATACAAGTACCCTACAGAACTGTTATACAAGTACTCTACAGAACTGTTCTCATTATTATTATTATCATTCATCTCTCACCGCTGATTCAAGTAGGAAAGTTATCAGCTACTTGTGGAGATGAGTGTGCTCAAGTACTGGTAAACCTTCAAGGATTCCAGGATAGAGTGGTTAGGTTAACTGATTGTCTGTTAGGTCTCGATGACATAAAAATGATGCTACATATTCAAAAAAACAATAACCATATAATTACCTACTGTCTAGAACTCACTATATGAACCACATAGTATCTGATATCTAATATATGTTATATATAATACAGGGTTTTCAACATTTTTCACATTTCTGTTCTGTTATTCAGTTTGTAACATATTTCCAAAAAAGATGGCAACATTGAAAGTGATTGTGCTGCTCACGTATCTAGTAGCAGTTAATGCAAGCGAATCAATTCTTGAAAAACACTGTACCAAGTTTGAGGAAAAAGTTTTGGAGAAACTGATCCGACTGGATATTAAAGTAGACCAATCTCTTCAAAATATGGAACTTGCCATAAAGGCAATGCAATCGTCACAAAATGATATGCTTGAACAGTATAAAGCATTCAGGGAAAACATTGATAACAAAGTTGAACTTATGCTTACATTTAAGGAAAAGGTTGAAACAAGCAGTGACGAAATTCAGCAAATGACTGAAGAATTTAAAAAAGAAATGGAAAATAAACATACAGAGTTTACAGTTTCTCTGTCCAAAAAGTTGGATGAAGACTTGCAGACAAATCTAAGAATAAGTCAAGTGACAATACAGCAGTTTATGGAATCGATCAATCAAACTGCTAATACAACCATTAAGCGGCTAGATGATAAAATCATGGCACTGATTGGTGACAAAGTTCCAGGTAAATTTCTGTATATATTACATAGTTATACTAATTTATTTTATCTCAAATGTGAAGAGAGCTTAGAGCTTATATGAACCGCTCTCGAGTCTGCCGCCCAGATAGAACCAGTATTGAGTGTTGTTTTTTTGTGAGACATCAGATTGAGCTGAGGATCAAACCAACAACCTCTCGTGTGAGCGGCCAACACTCTATCCACACTACCAGTCTGGCCTTATATTGTGTATATTATGTACAATGTGGTCGAGTGTTATAAATATATTGCAATCAGTTTAGAGGAAATGAATTTGCAGACTTGTAACTAATTTCATCAGTTCACTAAACTGATATGTTTCTTTCCCTTCAATTACTTTTTTAAACAGAGATGTTTTACACACAATATATCAAAATCAAAGTAGCCATTTATGAACAAAAATTATTGAAAATTAAAGGAAGCATCCCAGAAAAAAAAACCAAATAAATTTGTTTGACATCAATTTCTTATACAGACCATAATTTGTTTAGGTACACAGAAGAAAGGCATTTAAATGCATTTCAAATGCATTTGGACTGCATCTAAAATGTAAACGAAAATGCTTAAATGGATTATGCCCTGTTTCAACTAATATAGTTATCATTAAAAAAATTACAAATATGTTTTTTTCCTCCAGTTCAATCAGCCTTCATCGCTCACGACCCCGGCAGTAGTGATCTCACACAAAATGCTGCTCTAATATATAGCACTGTGCTGCTTAACCTGGGTGATGGGTACGACGCTACCACGGGAAAATTTACAGCCACGGTCACAGGAATGTACATGTTCTCTGCCCAGATTTGTGGTAATAAAGGTAACTATACCCAATATCAGCTGATAGTGAACAGCATCGTGAACAGTGCCTCACAACAATATGATAATGACAGAGACGGTGTCTGCTCATCCGTGACAACAGTAGCCTTCTTACGATCAGGAGAAGATGTTTGGGTTAAATGTGTCAGCAGTGGGTCAGAGGTGGTCACCGATAATGAGCACTACTGGAACACCTTTGTTGGAATTTTGGTTAACAGCGCAATTGAGTAAATCTTGATTTTTCTTCTGGTTAACAGAGAATTAGATGTTTCTGTATTATATGTGGTGACTAATAATGATCAATGCTTGAATACCTCTGTAGGAATGAATGAATGAATGGGGTTTTATGGCATACCAACACATTGTAGGTTATTCGATGCAACAGGAAGATTTCAATTTTGTAATTTAACCACAATCATATTGAGCATGACAAAAAATGATAAAATGAACATGATACCCATTTGGAGTGTTTCTACCACTTTGCAGAGATTGACAGTGATTCTATTCGTACCCGGAACCAAACGGGTTCCCTTTTATGGATTTTTGGCTAACAGAGCATTAGGGTAATGTTTGATTTTTCTTACAGTTAACATCGAATAAGATGTTCCTAGTCAGCACATACATGTACATGCATCAAAATAATATTTAATTTGCTTCTGGTTAACAGAGAGTTAATGTTAGAGTATACTAACATGTTATACCTCTGAACTGTTCTCAAGTAATTCGAAAGTGAATTAACAAAATGCATGCTAGACGATAATGCCAGAAATGTTGTATAAACTTAGAAGGAGAATAGTACTATAGTGGTTTTATTTTTATGCTTTTTGCTGTGTATACATGTGTATAGATTTCTTGGTGAGTATTTTTTTCTGTTTCAAATGATGACAACAATGACAACAAAACAACAACGCCGCCAGGGTCATGACAATAGCTCTTCCTTTTTTACAAAAAGACAAGCTGAAAATGATGTCATTGAAACCAACAATTATTCTTTATGTAGATAATAACAATCTACTTTTGGATAAGGCCATAATAAATTAATTGCTTGATTATCATTGCCGTCTGCCCCCTAATTTTCATGCCACCCTGACCCTTTTTCTTTTCATAAAATAAAATATTTAAAAAAATAAAAAAATACATATATACCGATATATATATATTTTTTTTATTAAAAAAACATAAAAAAATTTAAAAATGAAAATAAAAAATAAAAAAGAAATCCTCCCGCCCTCCCCAATTTTAAGAAAAATTTGGATCATAATCTAGCAATTAATTTATAATTGCCTAATTGGTGATTTTATTAATCTGACAATTTTGTTGATGCCTTATTTTAGTTTTCTTTTTTTTTTGTATAGAAAACATGCTTGATGTGTAACACTGTTGTATATACAAATGTAATATCTCCAGAAATAAATCATTTGAAGAAGGCTTCATACTTTTTTTTTTAAAGATGTAAAATACATGTCATTTTCAACACATAACAGATTATACAATGTATTAGATGGTACCAGGGGCAGATCCAGGATTTCAGTTTAGAGGGGCATACTGAGGGGGCGTACTTAGAGTCGCAACACAAAATATGAACAGGAACACCATAAGTTTTTCAGCAAATATATTGTGAATTTAAATAAAATATTGGAGGATAGGGGAGGGGGTGGGGTTTTTTTTAAAGAGTAGATCTGCCATTGGGTATCCAGTTTTTATTTGTAGCGGAAGATTGGAAGATTCTGAGAATGAACCCAAGTAAAACCACAGCCCTTCCTAAAGTAACAAATGAGGAGGTCGTGCAGTGGATAGAGTGTTGGCTGCTTATGACAGAAATGGCAGGTTCGATCCCATGTTCGACCCCATGGACTCTCAAATACGGCACTCCATACTGATTCTCCCCAGGAAACTGATTCGACAGCGATGCATAAAAGATCTGAGCTTACTTTGCAATCTAGCCTAAATAAATAAGCATAAACTTACAGGCAAACTTTCCCTCATAAAATCTTTTAACCAAGCCCTGGGCTCAAACCAATGACCTCAGCAGTGAGAAATATGCTAACTGTTTTAGACCACTCAACAATGAAGGACCGTCTAAAAAACGTTTTAAAACTCAAACAAAATTTAAAGATGCATCACCTATGATTTTCTATTTAGTAAATAATGGAAAGACTATTAAACCACAAAGAGGAAGGTCCCTTTCGAAGATATGGTCGATTCCATCCTTATAGTTTTTCTCATCTACAAGATATTTGTTAATACAGGTCAACATATTCCGTTTTAATCGTCAATGTTTTAGCATAACCCAATACAGACCAATGAATGACTTTATCATGGGCCACAATTTAGTATTTGGTCAACAAAATTAAAGAATTTTACACCACGGAGACAAACGACAATATAAGGTATTGAACAGAGCATCCATAATATATGATGTTTGAAATGAATGTGCAGTTTTATTGCGAAGATCAAAAAAAAAAGTATACGTTTATTACACCGATTATTGTGATGCCTCTTCAATCAAATATATAAATTGTTTCTTAGTAAAAAGACAACAAAAAAATTGAATGGGGCTTAATATCATTTTCAACACAAGACAAGTTATATATAGCAACATTTTACTGGTGGTGGTAGACCCAAGAATGAATCCTCACACAAGTAACAGGCAAACTTTCTCATATAGAGTTATTTTAACTAAGCTGGGCTCAAACCAACAACCTCAGCAGTGAGAGGCAAGTGATCTTGAGATGGTGACTTAGACCGAATGAATGAATGAATAGGGTTTTACGGCTTACCAACACATTATAGGTTATTTGACGCCAACAGGAAGGAAGATTCCAGGTTCACTCTACATGTACAAAAACAACAAATTAACATACAGATTTAAAAAAAATACACCAACAAATGAATATGCAGAATGAACCTAGAACCTTGATATCTGCAGAACTGCAGAGTTTCAGCAAATTCTATCGTATACCTTGATCTACGACAATGCAGTTTACCAACAGAAATGAATGCATTGACATGATAAAATGATTTACCATTCTTGAAGTGCTTTTTTCATTTTAAACATTTTAAACTGGATAAATGGTTCATTACCAGCTGCATGTCTTATGGTGATTTACACACACTGGCCCTGGTTAGGTCAGTCGTTAGCGTGTCTGACTATCAATCCTGGGGTTGAGAGTTTAAATCTCCGCACAGCCCGTCTCCGTGACGATCAAGATATACATCATTGCTTCTCATTGTCATTCATCTTTCACCACAGATTCAAAATAGAAGTTAAAAAGTGTTATCAATTACCTGCTGAGATGGGGTGTGCTTGAGTACTGGTTAATCTTCCAGGATCCAAGGAAAGAGCAGTTAGGTTAACTGATCATCTGCTATCCCTTGATGGCATAAAAAAATCATACATAATTTTAATTATGTGCTGCCCAACATCCCCAGGGGTTATATGGTAGTTATAAATATAAATGTAGGGTGGCAGGTAAGAGAGAGATAGCAGCTGCAACACTTACCTGTGAACTTTCCTTTACTGACCAGGGATCCAGAGGAACATGCAGAGATCTGTGTATTCTCAATTGTCACGACAACGGCAGCTCCGGGCTCATGGTCTATCAAAAGGCTGGTTCCCTGAAATACACCATAGTTATAAAGTTACATACAGTCAAACCTTTATTGAGCAACAAGTCAAGGGAAGAGTGAAAGTGGCTTTTAAGACAGGTTGTTGCTTAATACAGGTGAATTTGCTCTGAAAGCATAGAAATAGGAAATAGCAAATGTGGCTGCTTAAGACAAGTGACTTCTTAATAGAGGTGACTGATTGCACACGTTTGACTGTACAAGTTAATTTGCTCTGAAATGAGAAATAGCAATTGTGGCTGTTTACAGCAAATGGCAGCTTAATAGAGTTGATGGCTTACACAGGTTTGACTGTAATTTTATCATCACATGATCTGAATTTCATATCAACCATTTACAATGTAGTTCAGACACAAAAATCATGTACTTTTTACATAGGCAAACAGTGAATTTTTATTATGTCTAAAGTATGTCATGCCTTGAGTGCAAAAAGGTGCCAAAACCCTTGTTATTTCATACATGTATAAACATGGCATCTGTTTACACTAAAGGTACTTTGTGTTTTGTAAATTAACAATAAGTAAATCTGAGTGGAAATCTTGGAAATGGTTTCTTTCATACCATTTTTATTACATTACCAGATATCTATGGCATATCCAGTTTTATTTGTGGAGGAAGACTATAGTAAAGCCACTGTACCTCTGCAAGTAACTGGCAAACTTTTTCAAATTAACTTTTTAGATTGAGCTGGGCTCAAACAGCAGAACTGACAAGAAAGTGTGATGTACATATGTATGGACAAACAGACCGACATACATATCGATGTGTGGACAAGGGCAATTCAATATCCCCATTAAATGAAAAATTGGAGCATAATTTTTTTTATCTCATATATTAAAGAGATTTTAAGCATTACTACATAAGACAGTAGGACATTTCAAATGAATATTTACAACATGTATTCACAACAATTAAGTAGATAAATGTTACATACAAATGAGTTAAATGTTGATATGGGAAGACAGAGTCCTATGTCGTCAACAGTGAGTTGTAGGAACAGCGTACTGAGGGCCTGCTGGGTGTTGGGAGTTATCTGGGGCAGTCTGTCTATCACCTGCCGCGTAGCCGTCTGAACCTCCTTGTTGAGCGCGAGCCTCTGCTCCGTCCAGTACTCATAAGCATTCTTGTAGTTGAGCCAGACCAACACAGCTGCAAAAATAATGATAAGAATAAACAACTGTTATTTTACAGCTCCGGCCAATACTCATAAGTGCTTTTGTAGTTGAGCCAGATCTATACAGCTGTTGAAATAATAATAAGAATGAATAAGCAATATAAACATGTAAATCACGTACCGGTTTACAGGTAGCAACCACATTTTTTGTCTGACTAAAATAAAATGACCTGCATCATCTCCTTACTTCCCTCTAACATCATACAAAGTAATACAAACCTAGCTTGGATATTTTTTTAGCAACCTTTCCGGACGGATGGATGGCAGTGAATCTGGTAGGGGATTAATAACTGAGGTTTTACAGCATACCAACACATAAAATGTATATGATGCAAATTGAGAGCTATGAAAAAAGTCTGTTAAATCGTGGTTTGCTTTACAACTTGTCTGCAGTGTACAGATTACATAGATATATCTTTCAATCCATCAGCAAATAAAGAGAAATATCTCTATCTCTTCTACATTTTTATTCAATTATACATATAATACCAACAGATTACCTTTGTCAAATGCCATGGGCTGTGCCAATACTATTGGTCTAGTCAAATTGATCAACAAGGCCTCCTGATCTGTGGACACTCCAGGGATCATCTCATCCTGTAAAACATAAATTAATAAATGTAACAAATATCTAAAAGGGAAACCTGCCCTCTAATAAGGATAATCTTAACCTGTTTATGATTAAGTCACCAATTCTGAAGTGGAACTAGCCATAACAGGGATAATCACAATGCGTGATACAGTGGCAGAGCATCGAATTCCTGATTGGAGGGTCGTGGGTTCGATCCTCCAACGCGGCTATGTGCAATGTCCTTGAGCAAGACACTTTTTCCGCATATGGGTAGTACTGGTTCTAACCAGGAAGACTTTGAGCGTGATTTGGAAAAAGTGGAACCAGCTTAATACAGATAATCTCAACCTGATAAAGTAGTGTAACAAATGCAGTCACACACATTATTACATTATCTTTTTATAGGCTAAGTTAGATCATATATTAAAAATGTTGAATAGTTTAATTTATAATAATTTATTTTAGCTTGACTGCAAAGTCAATTCAAAGTTTTATGAATTTCTCAAGTCGACTTCCTGGTTGGATCCATATCGAGTTGTTTTTTATTGGCTATAGGGTGAAGCTGGGGATCAAACCCACAACCTCCAGAGTGAGTGACCAACACTCCATCTACTGAACAACCTCTCTGTTTTATGGTTTATGCTGAATGGTTTGAATATTACCCATGACATAACTATGTACCATCTGTGGTGATTCTGTACCAGTTTCTGAGACACATAGCTAAAGGTTAACATTTCAATGTTAGTTAATATTAATTTATGTTAGCTCAATTATGCAGTAATCTCAGAGCATATGTGAAATGTTTGTGTTGATTTCCTTGGTAGAACCCGTATTGAGCACTGTTTTGAAGAGACTGTCGGACCTACAAGCCCTGGTATGAGTGGTAAAAGCTCTATTCACTGTACCACTGCCCCACTAAAACTTACAGTAATGTTGTTGAATGGTTGACGTAGTCGCCGACAACACCGATTGAAAATGAACATGTCTTTTTTTTCTTCAAAAAGGTATCATAAACAATGTGTGTTGAAAATGTTTGTGGTGAAATCCAAAGATGTTTTTTTTTTTTTTTTTTTTTTTTTAAATTTCAGTCACCAAAAATATGGTGACCCATTTAATCACCCAGTAATAGGTCTGTGGGGGTCAGGGTGGGCTGTGTTACCTGTAAGGCATTCCTAACTGCAATCTTTGTCTTGAAGAATGCCATGGTCTGGAACTCAGGGTCTGCCTCCTCAAACATTGGATTCTAAAAAAAAGAAAGGCAAACAGTTGAAAATTAACTCTTGGCAAACTTGTTGTTAGTATAGCTTGTACTAAATTAAATTTAGCTTGACTGCAAATTAAGCTCAGAGATTCTTTTAAAATGATATAGTGTCCATTTCCCGGGAGGAACCAGTACTGAACGTTGTTTTTCAGAGGTCAATGGGTCGAGTCTCCGATTGAACCAGTGACTTCCGGCATGCGTGACCAACACCCTATCCACTGTATCCCCTCCACTTATATTCAATTTTATGTAGGCAAGTGAAACAACCATCAACCTGTTGACATATACCTTCTTTTTCTGGTTGTTTAAAAATATCTAGGTAAAACTTAAAAAAATAAATTCAAATTAAAAACTGGTGGCAAAAAAACACTATAATAAATCATTTTGTAGATATTAACATAGCAAGCTGCAATGAAATTAATTAAACCTTAATATTGTTTGTATACAAAGTCATGTTTTTTTCCATATTTCTCTTCACTGTTTAAACCCATCCGTTCAAATGATCTGTATTTGTTGGTTGGAAATGAGTTAACGTTTGCTAGAAGATCAATCATTATCAAGATAAGCAGTTACAGCAAATAATCAACTTTTAATTGACTTTTAAGACAAACACTGCATCACTCTGGGAATCTTGTTACCAAGTTTTATGAAAATCTGTTCAGTGTATTAAGAGAGAAGCCATTTAAAGAAAGAGTGTATGATGATGATGATGATGATGATGATGATGATGATGATGATGACTTAGGAAAACCCAATTCTTAGGAATATATCAGATAAGACAGAAATTAGTGTTTTTATCTGGTAGATATACTACAAGTATTCTGGAGGGTTCCCTACCTTTATCAACTGTCCGAGTGCAAGATTTAGGTCCACTTGGGCTTTAACAAACACCTTCTGGTTGTCCTCATATGCTGAAACAAAATGACAGTTGTTGATATAAAGAGATAATTGAAAACAAAAATTAAGAATGAAGTATCTGATTCAAGGATTTTCTAATCTTCTTTATCTACAATACATCTCAGCCATGGAAATATGATGTGCTGCAATGTACAGCACCTTGTTCTCAATGTATTCATTTTAACAAGCTGGGTCTGATTAGCTTAGTCTCAAGCTCAGTAGCTTGTCCGACTATCAGTCCAGGGATAATGAGTAAGAATTTCTCGCCTTGCCTCAGTCTCCGTGAAAATTGTCAAAGCGTCTCATTATCATTCGTCCCTCAATGCTGATTCAAGAGGGAAAGTTATCAGTAACTTGCAGAAATGGGATTTGCTCCGGTACGGGTTAACCTTCCAGGATCCCAGGAAACAGTGGTTAGGTTAACTGATCATCTTTTAGCTCTCGATGGCATAAAATGATGCTAAAAATCAATCAATCATTCGAACAAACTTGAAACCCGAGCTTGTTAGAAAAATCTATACCACAGTTCTTAGAAGAAGATGTTTTAATTAAAAGTTACCTATGTCAAACTGATACATCCCAAGAGCAGGGCATATTTTGACCCTTGGGTCATGGCTTGAACAAGTCTGAGAGAAAATGATTACCTGATACCACATGCAAATATCAAAAATCCTGGCCTAGCATTTAAAGAGAAGATTTTAAAAATTTTATTGAAAGAAAAACTGAAGCCCCTGGGATGGAGCCAAATTTGACCACAGGGTCATGACTTAAACAAACTAAATGAGAGAGCTTCAGGTCAAAATGCTTCACACCAAATATGGTAAATATATATCAAACAGTTTCACAAAAAAAGTAATTTTAAAAATTGTTGACAGACAGACAGATGGACACTGGCCGGGAAAAAAATCAGAATTGGCCAAATTTATCAATTACGTACACTCTAGATTGGATTCAACTGAGTGTCAAGTGGACTTAACACATACAATTTTTAAGTTTCTTTTAGACTTTATACATCAGAAGCAGGAGAAAGGTAAGAAAAGGTAAGAAAACTCTTTAAGATCACTTGAAAGCATCGAGTGTTTGCCATGCTTTAACAAATATCCAGGGTGAATTATCATCTCTACAGGACTATATAGCAGACATTTCAACAAGAAAATTTGCCCATTACTTGCAGAAAATCAGTGACAATTTTTCAATTAATCGCTTTTAACATTTATCAACCAGATTACCTATGTTGGGGTTAGCCTCCTGGGAAGCCATCTGAACTCTGTTGGACACCTCCAGGTCTATGGCCTCTGTTTCTAGTCTTACAGCACTGGCAGTCGGAGTTGTTGCTGTGATCTGTATACCCTGTTATCATTATAGAAAATAGAGCATGTTTAAGTTCCAATAGAATCATTACATAAAATACAGCATGTTTAAGTTCCATTAGAATCATTATATAAAATACAGCATGTTTAAGTTCCAATAGAATCATTACATAAAATACAGCATGTTTAAGTTCCATTAGAATCGTTGTATAAAATACAGCATGCTGAAGTTCCATTAGAACCATTACATAAAATACAGCATGTTTAAGTTTCAATAGAATCATTACATAAAATACAGCATGTTTAAGTTCCAATAGAATCATTACATAAAATACAGCATGTTTAAGTTCCAATAGAATCATTACATAAAATACAGCATGTTTATGTTCCATTAGAATCATTATATAAAATACAGCATGTTAAAGTTCCAATAGAATCATTATATAAAGTACAGCATGTTTAAGTTCCAAAAGAATCATTATATAAAATACAGCATGTTTAAGTTCCAAAAGAATCATTATATAAAATACAGCATGTTTCATTTCCAATAGAATCATTACATAAAATACAGCGTGTTTAAGTTCCAATAGAATCATTACATAAAATACAGCATGGTTAAGTTCCAATAGAATCATTATATAAAACACAGCATATTTAAGAATGAATGAATGTTGTTGTATGGCACATCGACATTTATCATATAGGCGGAAACTCAAGAGTGAATGATAAGTAGGTCACTGTTGCACATGTCATTTTGGCAGCCAAAGAACCATTTGAATGCTTTAATATATTATCATTATAACGTGAGCAGCCAACACTTTATCCACAAAATTATGTCATTCTTTTACAACACTGTGTACACCACATAAGATTAATTTTTTTTTTTTTATTGCTGATTTTACCTTAAGTCTGAAATGGAACGAGTACAGAATCTGATCCTTGGGCGAGGCTTTCACCGGGCGCTCTCCTACATCTGACCAGATGGGCACGGGTCTGTCTGTACCCGATACTTTTTGTAGTAATTCATTTACCTCCTGAAATTGTTTATCACATAAATTTGCATTTTTCATATTCTATTTAGGGCTTTTCCAGAATTAAATGTATGGGGGGGTCGGACGGCAGTATAATTAAAATTTTATGCCTGGTGGGTGTTTTCATAAAAAAAAATGATGCCTTGCGGGGTAAAAGCTTATTAAAATTTTATGCCTTGCCGGTATTTCCGTCTCTGAACCGAATTTTTTCTTCAACACCGCTTTTCTTCTCGAAATTTTATACATTTTCTGCCCAAATATTTGCTCCCGTCGTATACAAAAACATAAAATTGTCCTTCCCCTGTCCTTCCCCATGTACCGCACCGAGTCAACATCCCGCAGCGTCTAGATTTCGGCGAGCGTCTTATCTTTATCGCAGCAGAAACTGCAGGTCTTTTAAATTTACCTTGATTTGACCTTTATGTTTGCCACTGACACGCGTGTTGTAACGATTGTAATACACAACCTCCAGACATCATAACCAAGTGAACGTTTTACGCGACTAGACCGCCATAATATAATTACATCACCCGACAACAACATATGATTTAATTTGTTTGTTTGAAATAAAGTATAATTATCTACCTTCGGACTTCCCGAAAAGGGACAAGAAACATACTCTTAGTCGTGAATAAATTATTAACACGGAAATGTACGAGCTAATCAGATGGCGGAATACACTCGTAGCAGGCCGTAACCACGTCTATTTTATTAAATTGATGCCGAGAGGCCGTGTCACAAAATTATCTCCTCAAGTAAATTTTACGAATTATATATCAATATTTGACGTATCGGATATGTTTACAAATACTCCAATACGGATATGAATATACAGACGTGTATATTATTAAATTCCGCAAAAACTACGATTCAACTCTACGGCGGCATTGCTATAATTATATGCATATCCGCGCTGTTTGTCAGATAGTGTAAAACACTAAATTTATTCGGCACAAAAAGAAACCCCAAGAAATGCAAAGTCTATTGTGACAACAAATCTAAATTAAGACATTGCGTTAGCAGTGAAAATAAAATCAACATTCTCAGATATGTCATCCCACACCCTATACGCCTCATTCTTACCCCAGTGTCTGAAAAAATCATGGCGAAAAGCAGATGTTTCTTAACGGTCGTACAAAAACATAAATTGGACTGTGAAATTGTCTTTGAGCATCCATAACCGGATTGTTTGCCATCGGGTGTGCGAAATGAGGTCAAATTAGATTAAACCTTTATCGATAGTAGGGAGTAAATAACATGTGTCATAATAATGTTTGTTTCACTGTCAGAGTGACGTCATCGGACATTGGGCACAAGGCGTTAATGAAAGGGACAGCGTGTTCATTCTGTGCATAAATTTAGGCATGTGTAGCATAACTCTCTTTACGGATCTTATCAATTTAATAGTAATTATTTTTTAAGAAATTAGTTTACTGAAAATAAACATTTTAGAAGACAACTAGTTACAAACAAACACTAACCTTTAATTATTATTATGTTGTGTTTTTTTTCTCGTTTGTTATCTATAGTGCCCCTTTATTTAATTCTCGACCTGAGGTAATTTGTGACGTAATCACTTGCATATCGGCATTAGATCAAAGTGTAACGTCGGCGTACTTCAAAGAATGTAGGCAACCGTCCAGACTAGTAATTTTGGAAGCGTTACAGTAAGAAAACATTAGAAAGGGGATTTTAGCTTCTTTTTTTATTTTTATTTTGTGCATGGTGGTATTTTATCTAATTAAAATTTTATGCATGGTGGTATATATCACAATTAAATTTTATGCTCTGTGGGTAAAAAAAATAAGTGCCGTCCGACCCCCCCATACATTTAATTCTGGAAAAGCCCTTATACAAAAAGAAATTTAACTATATGTAATTGGTACATCAAATGCAAACTTTATTTCAGCCCATTACTGAGGACACACGTCAAAATTGAAAGTGATTTTATTCATGTTCAAGGATTTAACTTTAGACATCATAAATGTATAACAATATGAATTTATTGATCTAAGAGTACCAATATCAGAAACAACATATTTAAGGAGTTAAATTACAGCTTATTTAAAACTAGTGGTGTCATGCTAGTTTTAAAAAAAAAATGGTAAGGCCATTATAAATTTTTTTAAATCAAACCCCTACACATAGGGATAATTTATGCCAAATATGAACAAATCTGACATACTGGTTCATGAGAAAACAGTTTTTGTAATTCCCAATTTTTACCCTTTTGGGGTCCCTCCTGACCCCTTAAGACAGTGGAACTCAGTCATTTTTACAAATCTGAACCTCCTTCATCAAACAATGCTTCTGTGAAGATAAAGGCAAAATGATTTCAATTTAAAAAAAAAAAAAAAAATATTATAATGACATGTGTCCCATAATTGAACCCTCGAGACGGGATCATTTTTAACCCTAGGGACACCTTTTGAACAAATATAACAAACCTAAAGTTAGTCATCATTACTACATAAACATTCTGAAAATCTGTTGGGCCGTTCATCAGAAGAAGATTTTTTAAGTTTTGGACTATTTTTAGTAATGGCGGCCATCTTGAATTGCAGATCGAAAAAAAAAAAAAAATCTTCTGTATAGTCTTCTATGCAATAGAAACATCCATGTGAAGTTTCAGTTTAATTGGCTTAGTGGTTTCAGAGAAAGTGCTGCTAACAGACAACAGACGACAGATGACGGACGAAGGACAATGCGTCATCGCATAAGCGTTTCTGGCCTTTGGCCAGTAGAGCTAAAAATTATAAAATTAAATTAAATAAATCAATTTTATATTCACAAACACATTTTCTAAGTATATAAAACATGGGCAGCTATATTCCTCCTCTGTACCTTCATAAAGACTTTCTGTACAAAGACAAGATGGTTGAGAAGATCTGTTGTCAGACTGTGTTCAAACATTCCCACTTCAGCTACAGCATTCAGGTAGTTACCCTCCTGCAATATACAGTAACCAGTCATTTTATTGAAAACTTACATACAACTTTATGTATTCATGTATGACAAGATACAACAAAAATTATGAATCATTCATGTATTACAGTTTGTGTTACAATATACTAAAATATAAATTAAAAGTGTATGAAAATGGTACAGTATAATTGTGAAACTATGTTTTTATCTATAGTTTCAAACAGTTTTGAGAGCATTTTTTCTAATAGTATCTGGATTTTCTGTTTGGAATACAGTGCAACTTCATTGGCTTGACACGGATGGCTGGAACACCGCATATATCTCAAACAATTTATCTAGTCCTGGCCAAATCCCTATTTTGATGTTGAACTATACTTGGCTCAAACAAGCCTCAACTCTAACTATTTTGTCCAGTCCCGTCGGGTTTGCACTCTATGAAGTTCTACTGTAATTGGTAAGAATCTGTATGTTGTAAATGTCCCATATACCAATTATACAAATATGTTTCTCTAATATGACTTTACTTCGAACATTTGAAAAATACATGGTACATGTATTCAATTTCAGTGAAGTGAACTTTTTCAACATAATGCTGGTTAGTTTACAGAATCAATATTATTGCTGAAAAAATTAAAAAAGATTAGAAAAAAAATTCCCAGATAAACAAAACACAAGATTTTAGAGCCTAAAATATGAACATTTAGGTAACTAACTGGAATGCATTGTTTGCATAGCATATATAAATATGTTTATGAAGTTCAGTCACTATAATATAAGAAGAACATAAGTAGTTTGCTCTGAAACAGACAAAAAGCTGAGGTAAAATAAAACTTTAACCAGATGCCGAAGATAACGATAACACCAGGGATAATAGCTCTTCATTTTTTCTCTAAAAAAAAAGATGAGCTAAAAATAGATTAAATTTTACACTATAAAGCCTATAGTCAACCATTGAATATGTTACATTACCTTTAACATAAGTCCCTCAGTCAGGGTCTCGGACACAGGAGCATTGGCACTATAATGTCTGTAGTCTGCATATACGTGTATAGGCGGAAGGTCTATACTGGCTGAGGAAGGAATGGACGTCTCGAGGGTCTTAACCTGAAATATTTAGTAGAAATACCATGGTTTACAGACTTCTTACAATAACTACCTTCAACAGTGACAAGATTCTTATTATGTTTTAAACTTATTTATTTTACATTGATTGTGAAATAAGTCATTATAACTTAGACAAATCACGCTTGATGTCTTCCTGGGTAGAACCAGTACTGAGCATATGTGGATAAAGTGTCTTTCTTAAGGACACCACACATAGCCATGGCAGAGGATCAAACCAACTAGTGCTGACAAGTAAGTCATCATGAGACAGTACCCTAGACCATTCGGTCATGGAGAAGCACTCCAGGGCATTAATATTACCATATTTCTACAGGTTATGTATTTAAACTTACTGATGTAAAAAATAACAAAAATAAAAAGCAGTAAGTAATCGATTATTACGACTTCTACCCCTTTAGATTCATATTAAACGAAACTCCTGAGCAAGAAATGTAGATGTATGTGATCTTTAGTTAAAACTTTGTTATTTTTGGGGGAATTTTAATCAAATTTAGTTACACAGTCGATATTTTTGTTTGAATGGACAAACATTTATTATTTTCTTTATATGCTAAATCAAAATGTAAACACTACAGAATAAAAAATAAGAAATACAGTAAAACTTCGTTGGCTCGAACACGGATGACAGGGACACCATTTTTGGCTCAAACCACTTATCTGGTGCCTGCTGAATTCCTATTTCAATGTATATCCATGTATATGTATGATATGATTTGAACAATATTTGGCTCAAACAACTCTTTTTACTCAAACTATTTTGTCCAGTCCCGTTGTGTTTGAGGCATCGAAATTCTACTGCAGTTACAAAAATCATAAAGTTTTAAATTACAAATAAAAGGAATGTACATGTTGACTTTTACAAACAGTTAAAACATTTAAATGAATAGAAATCCAAGTTTATATAGTATATTATATACTTAAATATCAACTACATTTTAAATTTACAGGTTAACTTATAAGAAAATATTTATGTAAGGCATCAAAATTAGAAGATGGATGCAAGACAATTTGAACATACATGGAAACAGCATGTACATTACATGTACAATTACAAACAATACAAGGAGCTGAAGAGTAGTGCACATTTCAAACAATAAAAACATGCATGCATGTGTCTAAGATGATAAGGTGGCCAACATAATACAAGATTGAGAGAAGAAGAAATATATTACATGTAGTTTATTACCATGAGTTAGAGAAGAACACATTGCATGTAGTTTAATACCATGAGTTAGAGAAGAACATATTACATGTAGTTTAATACCATGAGTTAGAGAAGAACATATTACATGTAGTTTAATACCATGAGTGAGAGAAGAACACGTTACATGTAGTTAAATACCATGAGTGAGAGAAGAACATATTACATGTAGTGTATAACCAAGAGCGAGAGAAGAACATATTACATGAAGTGTATAACCATGAGTGAGAGAAGAACATATTACATGAAGTGTATTACCATGAGTGAGAGAAAAACATACTGCATATTGTTTATTATTATGAGTGAGAGAAGAACAAGTTACACAAAGTGTATTATCATGAGTGAGATAAGAAGCACATTACATGTAGTTTATTACCATGAGTGGTAGAAGAACATATTACATGTAGTTTTTTACCACAAGTGAGAGAAAAAATATATTACATGTAGTTTATTACCATGAGTGAGAGAAGAACATATTACATGAAGTGTATTGCCATGAGTGAGAGAAGAACATATTACATGTAGTTTTTAAACCATGACTGAGAGAAGAACATATTACATGTAGTTTACTACCATGAGTGAGAGAAGAACACATTACATGAAGGGTATTACCATGAGTGAGAGAAGAACATATTACATGTAGCTTACAACCATGTGTAAGACAAGAACATATTGCATGTAGTTTATTACCATGAATGAGAGAAGAACATATAGTTTATTACCTAAGTGAGAAAAGAACATATTACATATAGTTTATTACCATGAGTGAGAGAATAACATATTGCATATAGTTTATTACCATAAGTGAGAGAAGAACATAATTTATTACATGAAGCGTATTACCATGAGTAAGAGAAGAGCATTATTGTATTTTGTTTATTAACATGAATGAGAGAAGAACACTTTACACAAAGTGTATTACCATGAGTCAGAGGAGAACATTTTACACAAAGTGTATTACCATGAGTCAGAGAAGAGCTTATTACATGAAGTGTATTACCACAAGAGAAGAACATATAACATATATTTTATTATCATAATTGAGAGATAAACATATTAAATGTAGTTTATTTCCATGAGTGATACTATTACTTTGTATTGTATTGCCATGAGAGAGAGTAAATCATGCAGTTTATCACCATGAATGAGAGAATAACTTATTACATGTAGTTTTTTACCATGAATGAGAGAAGAACATATTACATGTAGTTTATTACCCTAATTAAATTATGTGATAAAATTATAGTTATGAAATATTGATCTAAGCAATTATATTCACTCTGGTTGCCGAAAAAAGATTCTTAAGTGTAGTTGAGACTTTTGTTAGGCATACTATAGTATCTCTCCTGTAAGCAAAGTCATATGGTCTGATTAAATTTTGCATGGATGGATAGAATTTTTTTTATAAATGCTGTTGATAATGCCATCTTAGGAGACATGAATCATTTAGAAATGTGCCCAAGAGACATGCATGCCTACAATTTTGTATAAAATTTGAAACATATGAATTTAACTGATATTTCAACAATTTTTATTTTATTTTATGAGTGAACAATTTTTAAATCACAATTTATAACACTTTATTTTCAACAGTGAAATTATAAAAAAAAAAATAGATTATACACTGGTTTATTGTCTGCTTAACGGATATAATTTTCATTTTATTTAACTATTAAATGCATTTTCATTCTGTTCAATTAACTTACTATATTTCATTTTCTTTTCAAACTAATTAAAATGATCTTTTCCCCCTCATTACCACAAATATTTTACCATACCATACCATACTAAAATTCTCCGTCCCATCCAATCCACAAAACAAACTGTATCCTCTTTTATGACATATTTTTAACGAAAAGTACAGACCAAAGAGAATCAACCAAAAGCAAAAAAAAGTTGCCACATGAGAAAGTAAGAATCAAGCTACCTGACCTTTCTTTTATTATAACATTCCTAGTCCTATTTTGATACTAATATTTTTTATACCAAGAAAGTAAACTTTAATGTAGAGTGCAGTCTGTTTATGTCTCTATTCACTGTATAAGATTGTATAAGTTTCATTCCCAAGGAAAAATGACATGCAATAATTAATGCTCAATGAAGCTGAATAGATATGATTCCAGGTAATTATCATATTCCATAACAAATATGGTCCATAACAGACATGGTTCATAACAGACATGGTCCACAACAGACATAGTCCATAACTGACATTGTCCGTAACAGACATGGCAACCAATAAGCCCCGCAAGTTGAAAGGATTTAGTTTTTGTCCCAAGTTCAAGATTTCTTAAAACAAGTGTTTAAATTAGCAGAAAAAGAATAAGAGAACATTTATGTGCATACAAACTTATAATATTTATGACTTAAGACAGTGGCTGCTGTATTTTATACATGTACCTGTTCCCACATCTCTGACTGTCAAATATACAACATTATGTTAGTGCCTAAAGTGGGTCCAATACATGGGATGCAATAACAATAGGACCATAATGGCTCTAAATTGCTCACCAGTTGCATAGTAGAATGCCAAATACAGCAATCTTTTTATAATTCAAGGGACATAACTCTGCATATAACTCCATATTTATTTCCTGATTTGGCCACTTCAATATCTTGGACGTGACTTTGAATTTGTAAACTGGCTAAATGTATAATTATTGCCAGAGTTGTAGTCCTTGAATTGTCACTCTACCATTTGTATTTATTATTGGACAGCAGCTATATCACCATAAAGTCACAAACAAGATATTGAACTGGCAAAATTAGATTCAATTGTGAATTCAGTGACAATTCAAGGGCCATAACTGACATTAATTACACAATTAGCCAGTTCAAGAATTTATCCGAGATATTATGGTAATATAACTACCGGTACTGAGTAAGTTTGATGAAAATCCAATGATAAAAACAGGTGCATAAGTGACAATTCAAGGGCCATTACTCAGACATTGTCTATTTGGCAAGTGAAAGAACTTTTTCGAGATATTATAGTTATATAACTACATGCACAGTGCAGGTTTGGTGAAGATCCGAAAAAAGTTGCACAACAAGTGTGCACATTAACTTAAGGTTTACAGACAGACGGACAGAGGATGATCAAAACAGGTCACCTTGAGCTTTGCTCAGATGAGCTAGTCATACAATAGAAGGCCGTGAGATACGTAAAATCTATCAGAAAAGCCGCAAGCACTAACCTTTCATTAAAGTTTTCTAGTTCTTAATTTTAAAATAATGTAATTTTATTAATATGTTTGAATCTTTTATATTTCAAAGCATATACTAACCTCATTTTATAAAGATTTCAATACAAAGAAACCTGTTTTTCTACGTAAAAAAACCTTTGTTGATAAAAAAAGTTACATTCTATATAATGAAAGGTATTCATATTAGAAGGGTTGAATTTTGTGCCTTTTCGACTATCAACAATTTGTAAAATATATCATAAAATCTTCAAACTCGTTCAAACTATATTCTGAGACAAAAAGTCTGAATATTTAATTAATACAAAAAAATGTAAACAGGAAGGTTTGCACTCTCAACCAATAATTAATAAGAACTGATGCTTGTGGCCTTGTACTAGATAGTAGAATCCATGGCTCAATCATGCAAACATAATAACATTTATACATAGATATAGACAACAAAATTACTTTTAGTAGGCTTACAATGAAATCCTGGTCCTACTTATGCACATCACAACATATGAATCATTGTCAGAATTCTGTTAAAAAATCTCACTTATAAAATTAAACAGCAACTATCTTAATTTTGTTAAATAGTGTCAAAACTGCAATCACCTTAAAAACAGCTAAATGTAAACTGCAATGACATTAAAACCAATTAAATGTTAACAAAACTGCAATCACCTTAAAACCAGTTAAATGTTAACCAAACTGCAATCATCTTAAAAACAGTTAAATATTGACAAACTACAATCACCTTAAAAAACAGTTAAATGTTAACCAAACAAAAACAAAGTTAAAAACAGTTAAATGTTTACCAAACTGCAACCATCTTAAAACAGTTAAATGTTAACCAAACGGCAACCACCTTAAAAATAGTTAAATATTCAACAAACTGCAACTACCTTAAAACAGTTAAATGTTTACCAAAATGCAACTGCCATAAAACAGTTGAATATTAACAAAAATGCAACCACCTAAAAAACAGTAAGATATTGACCAAACAGCAACCCTTTAAAAACAATTAAATGTACACCAAACTACAACCACCTTAAAACATTTAAATGTTTACCAAAATGCAACTGCCTTAAAACAGTTGAATATTAGCCAAACTGCAACCACCTAAAAAAAAACAGTTAAATATTGACCAAACAGCAACCCTTTTAAAAACAGTTAAATGTTCACAAAACTGCAACTACCTTAAAACAGTTAAATGTTTACCAAACTGCAACCGCCTGAAAACAGTTAAATGTTAACCAAATTGCAATACCTTAAAAATAGTTAAATATTAACCAAACTGCAACTAGCTTAAAACAGTTAAATATTAACCATACTTCAACAACCTTAAAACAGTTGAATGATTACCAAACTGCAACCACCTTAAAACAGTTAAATGTTAACCAAACTGCAACCACCTTAAAACAGTTAAATATTAACCAAACTTCAACAACCTTAAAACAGTTGAATGATTACCAAACTGCAACCACCTTAAAACAGTTAAATGTTTCCCAAAACTGCAACCACCTTAAAACAGTTAAATGTTTACCAAACTGCAACCACCTTAAAACAGTTTAATGTTAACCAAACTGCAATCTCCTTAATAAAAGTCAATTGTTAACCAAACAGCAACCACCTTAAAACAGTTAAATGTTTACCAAACTGCAACTACCTTAAAACAGTTAAATGTTAAATAACTGCAACCGCCTAAAAAACAGTTAAATGTGAACCAAACATCAACCACCTTAAAACAGTTAAATGTTTACCAAACTGTATTAATCACCTTAAAAACAGTTAAAATGTTGACTACCAGAATAGTAATAAAATATTTGAATGTTAGTTACACTTATTTATTTTTGTTTGATTGCAATGAAAGCTCAGAATTTGTATGAACAGCTCTCGTGTCCGCTTCATGGTAGAACCAGTACTGAGTGTTGTCAGCTTCCTGGTAGAACCAGTACTGAGTGTTGTCAACTTCCTGGTAGAACCAGTACTGAGTGTTGTCAGCTTCCTGGTAGAACCAGTACTGAGTGTTGTCAGCTTCCTGGTAGAACCAGTACTGAGTGTTGTCAGCTTCCTGGTAGAACCAGTACTGAGTGTTGTCAGCTTCCTGGTAGAACCAGTACTGAGTGTTGTCAGCTTCATGGTAGAACCAGTACTGAGTGTTGTCAGCTTCATGGTAGAACCAGTACTGAGTGTTGTCAGCTTCCTGGTAGAACCAGTACTGAGTGTTGTCAGCTTCCTGGTAGAACCAGTACTGAGTGTTGTCAACTTCCTGGTAGAACCAGTACTGAGTGTTGTCAGCTTCCTGGTAGAACCAGTACTGAGTGTTGTCAACTTCCTGGTAGAACCAGTACTGAGTGTTTTATTTTTAGAGGCATCCAATCAAGCTGGGTTTGAACCCGCAACTTCTGGCTTGAGAGGCCAACGCTCTTTCCACTACACTACCGCCCCGTCAGCTAACAAGGGTAAAGTTCAGTTATTCCTAAAGATGATTCAATCAGCGGTAAATGTCAGCATATTGTTGGAATACATAAAATATTCATCTAAGTGCCATTGTTTTGTTTTTCCACCATAACTTTGAAGAGCTAAATTTTGTTCCATTAGACACTGCTAATAAAATTCCAACATAATTAATCAAGTCAAGTAAATGTAGCTCCATCAGCCAATGTCAGTATCCATAAATAAATGGTTGATCCAGCTTCACTCCAAAGAAACTCAAAAATTGTCACTCCAAAGAAACTCAAAAAATGATGATTCAACATCTGGATACATTTACACCATTTGTCTCCTATATTATATCACCTTAACATAAATAGGGGGGGATACACAAGCCAAAATGTAAAAAGAATAGGTTTTATAAAAATATCAAATACCACAAACACACTTCTACTAAACAACAGACAAATACAGAGTAAATATTGTTAGAATATTATTAAAAATAAATATGGGTTGGGTACCTGACAACTACTGACAGAGGAAAGACATGAAGGTACAGACAAAAAAAATCACTAGTATAAAATCTACTGCAGGTCTGATCAATATCTTAAATAAACAAACCTTGGACTGAAAGCTTAGAGTGTGATGAGGCAGGTCTAGGGTAAATCTGGCCTTCTTTACAGTTATACCATTGATGGTGATTGGTCCAGTCTGTAAACAATTAACAATTATATAACATTTAACAATAAAACACTTTATCATGTGGTAGATCTGGCCTTCTTTACAGTTATACCATTGATGGTGATTGGTCCAGTCTGTAAACAATTAACAATTATATAACATTTAACAATAAAACACTTTATCATGTGGTAGATCTGGCCTTCTTTACAGTTATACCATTGATTGTGATTGGTCCAGTCTGTAAACAATTAACAATTATATGACATTTAACAATAAAACACTTTATCATGTGGTAGATCTGGCCTTCTTATCTATTATACCATTGATTGTGACAATTAACAATAAAACTCTTTATCAAATGATCAATCTGGCTTTATATAATGAAAACCGCGAATACATGTAAATAATTAATAAAACAATTGCACATACAATTCTAGTCATTCAACAATTGCAGTTTGACATTGATTACCTTGTGTTGAGCTGTCAATGATGGAAGTAAAGCTGCTCCTATCGTGATCCCTTGTAAAACTGCCTTCAGGTGTATGTGAAGAGTAACAGATTTCTTAGTGTCAGACACCCTCTGGGAGCGTGGCAGAGTTGACGTCTGTGAGGGAGCATTGCCTGATCCTCTAGAATCAATGGTACCAAATTCCATATCCATGTTGCGACTACAAAAAAGAAATGGTGAAAGTAAGTGATAGTTTATTGTTTTAACCCTTTACTCCATAGATACCCGTTTTCCCGCACCAATCTAAGAAGGCCTATGAAAACAGTGCAGGAAGAGTTCAGATTGCTCGTAACAAGCAATCTGAACACTTCCTGCACTGTTTTCCACTCTGTCAGTTGATATAAACATAATTCACCCATTGCCGATATGTGGTGAATTAATGCTTTCAATTTGGAAGAGTCGAAGAAAATGCTTATGGAGCAAAGGGTTTATTAATTTATTTAAGTTAAGCATACTATAGTTAGTATAAAGTAAGCATACTACACTGGGTTTAAACTAAGCATACTACAATTAGTTTAAATTAAGTGCACTACAGTGTGTTTAAACTAAGCATGATACTGTCAACTTATGCTAAATATACTACACTCAGATTAAACTAAGCATAATACACTCAGTTTAAACTAAGGGTACAGCAATAAGTTTAAATTTACTACAGTAAGTTAACCATACTAGAGTAAGTTTGAACTAAGCATACTACAGTAAGTTTAAACTAATCAGACAACAATAAGTACCTGGTTCTTGTGATCGGCCTCCTAAACTCCTGCAGGGTGTTTGACAGCTGGTTTGTCCCCCTTGTCAACATCCCATGTAGCACTACTGGGTGCTGAGGTATATCTACCTCTATCTCTCCTATAGACACCAGGGCAGAGTTATGTCCCTTCCCTCTACGCTTCACCGTGGTATGCAAGGCTTGTGACTTGGCTACATTTACTGTTACTACAGTCCTGCAGAACAGAAACATTCATAATGAATTTCACATTCTTCAAAAAATCAAATAAAAACAGCACTGCAAACAGGTCAGTGCAGACACTCATTTTTATTAGGTTTTAAAGGCTTAACTATGGGAACCAAGGTAATGCAAAATATACATTGTTTGTATAACAAAATATGGAAGTGTTTGTGAAATGAAGTCACTATGTTTTGGGGCTACATGTACAATGTATGTTCAGAAACAGATAATTACATAATTGTGGATATTTGTTTCCATGGTAATAGAAAATATTGAAAATGAAAGCTCCCTCATACAAAAAGCCAATACCTTACCACAAGGTTGTCATGTGTACAAAGTTTCATGTATTTTCTTGAAAGGTTTTGGCTTTGGAAAAGATGGTAAATTTGTTGCCATGGTAATAGAAAAAATATGATGCAATATATAACAAGTTATATGTTGAAAATGGCCTTAAAACTAGAAATGTGGATTAAATCAAAGAGGAGATATAACTTCTGTAGTATTTGAATGATGTTAATAACTATCAAACTTGACTTTTATTTTATAAGTGCTATACAGTTAAACACCAAATATCAATTAAATACAAAGACTCTTTCAGTATCTATTCATTGCAAACAAATTTGATAGACGGACACAAGAATAATCAGAACAACAGTGGTAGTACTTAACGCTGCTTTAACATTTTCCGAATGACCGGGACGTAATAATACTTACTGGAGACTGGGTCCTTCCAGCAGCACTATCTTGGTATGACCAACGTGAGCCGTCACTGAAGACTCGGATGACTTCCTCTGTAGGAATCCCTTCACCTTCTCCTTGATGGTACAACTAGCGTGGACATTCCGCAACTCCGCCTCCAGTTTTAATCCACTCAGAACAGCCAATATCTTTACCTTGTCTATTTTGGCTACACCGAACACTACGAGAGGTACGCTGTCTCCAATGTAGATACCTGTAAGCAATGTTTGTTTTCTATTAAGTATGTACAACATATCACATAATTTGTGCAATAAATTTTTATTATTAACTAGAATGTGTTGGGGTTTTTTTTGTGGAAAGACAATGTCTTCCCCCGCTCTCTACTATTTTGTGTATTTTCTTAAAATGATATTTTTAATGTTCAAAACTGGCGAGTTTTAGGATTGTTGTTGGGGCTATAAGAAAAACTGCAAGGTCACTGAAAAGCAAAGACGATAATTTCATACTGATCTTCACAGCAGGTTTCATTGAAATGCATGTGTTGGTTCAAACGAAGGAACATAGACAAGATTTTTAATTCCTAAAAAAGCAAAGGGCGGAAACCCAGTCAGCAATCAACAAGATATCACATGTTCATGATTTACCTCAAGAAAGAAGATAATATATTCAGTTGCAGAAGGTATACATTCAGGTTCTACCAAGGAAGAAGGTATACATTTATTCCATCTAAGTACAGGTTCTACCAAGGAAGAAGGTATACATTTATTCCATCTAAGTGCAGGTTCGACCAAGGAAGAAGGTATACATTTATTCCATCTTAGTACAGGTTCTACCAAGGAAGAAGGTATACATTTATTCCATCTTAGAACAGGTTCTACCAAGGAAGAAGGTATACATTTATTCCATCTTAGAACAGGTTCTACCAAGGAAGAAGGTATACATTTATTCCATCTTAGAACAGGTTCTACCAAGGAAGAAGGTATACATTTATTCTATCTTAAAACAGGTTCTACCAAGGAAGAAGGTATACATTTATTCCATCTTAGTACAGGTTCTACCAAGGAAGAAAGTATACATTTATTCCATCTTAAAACAGGTTCTACCAAGGAAGAAGGTATACATTTATTCCATCTTAGAACAGGTTCTACCAAGGAAGAAGGTATACATTTATTCCATCTTAGTACAGGTTCTACCAAGGAAGAAGGTATACATTTATTCCATCTTAGTACAGGTTCTACCAAGGAAGACACCAAGCGTAATTTGTAAAAACTTGTTTGACAATCAAGGTAAAATAAATAAGCTTAAATAAAAAACAAGCACATAAAAGATGACAACAGCTGTAAGACTAATTGACTTACTCTGTTTGAACCTTGTCCTGCTGAATGTAGACCTTGCCAGGGGCGTATTCTCAAATCCTCCAGATGTCGTACCTGCACAAATAAACAGACCAAACACAGTTAATATCAGATTACAGAGTATGTCAGATGGAAAATTAAACTATTCACAAAAGAGAATTGGACCAAGGATCGGAGGATTGTGGGGTTGATCCTGTGCGATATCCTCGGGCAAGACACTTTATGTGCATATGCTTAAGTTCTGGTACTACCCTGGAAGACTCTTAACAAGATAGTTTTAAGAACTAGTTTCATTACCCATGTAAAATAAACTTGACCTATCACTGAAGGTCATTAATATCGCTGCATTAATTATGTCAGCATCACAAAGTTTTGGTCATACATTTGACGTCGATCATATATGCAAAGTATCAAGTCAATCGCCTGGAAACTGTGGAAGAAATTCGCTCCACACAAATTACAATATGGTAAATACAGCAATTTTATTATCTGCAAGGGCAATAACTCTGTATGGAATTAAGTGAAGGTCACAAAGTTTGTGTCAAGCACATTTTCACTTGAGGCTGATTATATATGCAAAATCAATTACCTGGCCAAAGTACATGACATTGTACAGTCTGTTTTCGTTTATTTAAGAATAAATATAAACATATTATCAAATTTGTATCGGCAATACAGGTAAGACAGGTAAAGGTACTCAATCACAGATGTGAACATATTAGAACCCACATAATTACCCGCTTTAGCCATACCGTTCAATGATGAACTTTTTTCAACAAACAATTGTAGCATCTAAAGGAAGGGTTGTCTATAGAAGGGATACAGAAGGGATTTGAGTTTTATTTGCTGGATATAGAATGTGCGGTGATAAGTAAAACGATTACTATAGAGCCTTAAACTTGTTAGTCAGATGGTCCAGTATGATTATAAATTCATAACTGTGGCAGTCTTCTCCACAGTGGCTGACTACCAGTATTGTTTGGGGCAAATTTCGATTTTGTGAACACAATTTATGGAGGAAAAACATAAATTATATATTTAATACAGTGATAAAAATAAACTGTTCGCTTTTTTAAAAAATTGAATAAATATTTTTTTATTTTGGTGGGCAAATTTTAATGCAAAATTAGATGGATGAAAGTTTTTAAAAAATATCTTAATGTGTTAAAACTTGGAAACAAATTGTGCTAAATGCCTAAACTAAGCAATGTTGAAAGTCTGCTGCATTAAAAATAAACTATTACAGATGGAAATACTTTTCTCTTTTCATTTTTATGCCAGTAAGCAATTTTGAGGAAAAATATTTTGGTCAAAATTATAATATGTCAAAAATCATTTTGGTTGTGTATCATCCACTTACCAATCGCTGCCTCTTCCTCAGCTGCCAGATCAATTCTTGTCTTCACACTCCCTGATGGTGTACTGGTGTTAGCCTTCTCAGAATTCTCTTCCTCAATCACTGGCAACTGCCGAGGCTTGCGCCCCACAACAGTTTTTGTCTCGGGCATCGTAGAATACAACTGCAGCAGGTGGTAGAGAGTCCGCCAGCAGCGAGGGGTCCCTTCTTTTATCTCATCCACGATTGTTTTCTCTGCTATGGCAGGGGATGAAGTATCGGCCATATCAATATTCACAGAGTCACTCAGATTCAGAGACTGCGGTGGGGTAAGTAAGTCTGAACGAGCACCCACGGTTTTTGTATCAGGTTTTGGTTTCTTAGTGTCTTTTGAAAATTTTAAGTTTGATTTCTTTACGGAGGAGGTAAATCCCAGTC
The DNA here is from genome assembly GCA_029582155.1 of Panopea generosa. Taxonomy (NCBI): domain Eukaryota; kingdom Metazoa; phylum Mollusca; class Bivalvia; order Adapedonta; family Hiatellidae; genus Panopea; species Panopea generosa. Next base: position 4,296,505 of record CM055896.1, on the reverse strand, counting down.
TTTCTGGTCGGATGGTGTCGAACGGAAATTTGAAGGAAGATGTGGAGGGCTTGTTGTGGCTCTTATTGATATCCGGCGTTTTCACTTCAGTAGCAATGTTATTCTGAAATAGGCAGTTAAAATATGATATTACATACAGACTTAACTATTGATATAGCAGTTCAAATGTTTAAGAAGTTCAGAGTTTGTACCAATAAGATGATAGAAACACTATTAAACCTTTACTTCATAAAGACGCCTTTGGACACCTCTAATACTGAAAGCATTAATTCACCACGTATCATCAATGGGTGAATTATGTTTATATTAACTGACAAAGTGGAAAACAGTGCATGAAGTGTTCAGATTGCTTGTTACGATTGTGATTGGTACGGGAAAATGCATATCTATGGAGTAAAGGGTTAAAATAATGTTCTAACCTTAATATCCAAAGGTTTTCTTTTATTCCCTTAATGGAAGAAAAATTCATAATTTCTTTTTTCATTTTGGGATTTTTTTGGTCTCAATTCAGAAAAAAACATGATTTTTCAACTGGGAAGTCGCAGAAATTGGTCTCTGTTTAATAAGGTAAAAATGCCCTGCCCGGGGTGTTGATGTTTTAAAATACTACACACCCTGTAGACTTAGCAACCAAGAAAATATACTCGCCCTTATAAAAATATGATAATCATTGTTCTATGTTTAAAAACATCGGTTCACGACACATCGCTAGAAAAAAAAGCAGTCTGCAAAATCTTTACATATGAAAAACATCCTGATTGGTGGACTGGTTTATGATTATTTATCATTGTCAAACAGCAAAGTTTATGTTCAGTCTTTTTTTTTCCATTGATAAGCAACACAAGAAATTTTGATCGCCAATTTGTTTTAAAGAATCCATCATCAGTGTCGCCTTTAAAAAATATTTGCGACCATTAAAACCTTATATACCTTTGCAAATTTCAAAATTTCAGTATACTTAACCTTTGAAGAAGACAAAGTTGGCTCGTCATTTTTGGAGCCTGGGAGTCCAGTCCGCGATATATCCGAGTGTACAGTCTCAGCACTTGATGACGACCCCTTTGAATCCTGTTTCCGGTGTGTCCGTATCCAATCCACTGAGGAATGACCCTGCTTCAACTCCACTCTTGTCTCGTTAATGTTCCCGATCATGGTCACAAACTGGTGAATGAGTCTCAGTAAGGGCATGTCCACATTCTGAGTCACTGACTGACAATTCACTAACAAGTTCACTTGGAGTGTTGCCGGTTTTGCTTCAAGTTTGTGCATGGCAAATTTGAATGGGAATTTCTTATTAATATCCCCGTTATCTGATCCTCTCTTATCAAAGTCAATCACGTCCCGCATTGAAACTTTCAATGTAAACATCTCACACAAAAATGATGAGGAATCCAAAGCCAATTCTGAAAATTTGGAATATTTTTTACTTTTACTCCTTCCCTTTCCCTTTGTTCTCACAGAATCAGCAATCTGAATTTTTACAACATCCAATTTCCCCTGGAGAGATAAGTTTCCGCCGAATTTCTTTAACATAGCTGTCGGGCGGACATTTTCAACATGAAGCCCTATGCACTGTAGGAACGGTTTGAAGAGATTCTGGGCATCTGCCAGCTGCATGATTGATGTACCGAGAGTGTAGTTGTCCATGTTAACATCTGTGTGGCTCTCTCCCTGGTCTAATCCTCGCCCAAATGCCTCGAGGAATGAGTCCTGACGTTTTACAGTGACTGATCCTGTCGTGTCTTCATCTAGAGGCTGTGCACTAAAACCGCTCTGCTGCATTGTCATCCAGCGATATAGGTCATCGACCTTTGACTTGAGGATATTTTGCCGTGAGCCATCATCCTAGAAAAGAAGTAATATTTTAAAACGTTAAATTACTCCAACGGCTGATGAAAATGAGGTCATTCTCACTACGAAGGTCTGTGACACATTAAAAAGGCATGGTGATATTGCACTCAGTCCAGATCAGATCATAGCAATACATCGCATCCCTGGTAAACCTGGCATGACAAGGCCAGTACTCATGAAACTGAGGAACAACAATGCCAAAAGCATGGTAATGAGGAAGCGATCCGTCATGAAGGAAGCAGGACACAGACTGGTGGACGATGTCACAAAACTCAACCAAGGCTTAATCAACAGACTCCACCTTCATCCAGACTTGGACAGTGCTTGGTTTTTCAATGGGGCCGTATATGGAAAAACCAAATCTGGATATAGACATAAATTTGAGATTTATGACAATGTGAATGCAATCATTCACACACCAGCATAGGTGATTTGACCTTTGTATTGTGCAGATGCAATCAAAACATAAATTAAAAAATTGGATTTTTCTTTTAAAATAAAATGTGTTATTATGCATGTTCTGCATTGTGACTTATGGATATAACAATTTTTATTTGTGTTTGTGTGTGTTTGATCGGAAGTGTTCAACTTGCTCTTTTGAGCCAAAATTTGGATTTCAGAATTTAATTCAATTGTTTAAATAGATTGATATACTTGTACTAGGATAACGATGGTACTTTTTAATAGCCACAGTTGCCTCGAGCAAATATGATCATAATTTTATTGAGTTTTAATTGTGCTACTGGATAATCTTAAAGCACTAGGTACAATTTTAACTGTAAATGGATTACACATATAACAATAAGTGTGTGGATAGTGTAAAAAAAACATGGAGTACTGTATATTCAGATCTGTTTCATGTGCAAAATGTCATGGAATTGCACACTTCAGTAAGTCTAAATGATATTAACTGTTGACCAGGATGTATACTATTGTTGATTTATTTGAAATCAAGTATGAAAGTTTATTTGTTTTTATGTATGTGAATGTGTCGATATGCCATATTTATAATTATTGATCTTAATTGTTATTTGCAAAAACATTTAATCTCTACACCCGTAGTCTTACTGCACTCTTTGTTATGTTCTGTACACATTTTTTTTCATATGTTTCCCCTGCCCATTTGTGTTGCCGTACAAAGTTGAAATTAGTAAGGTCCTATCCTATGTTCAGAATAATTGTAAAGAAACATAATGACTGATATAAAAATTTTGTCCCTAAACTGCCGTGGCCTGAATGGTAACAGAAAAAGAGTAGATGTATTTCAATACCTACAGGATAAGAAATGCCATATAAATTGTCTACAAGACACACATTTTACTGAGTCACAGAAGAAATTTATATATGCCCAATGGAATGGTGATTGTTATTTTAGTTTTTCTAAGTCAAATTCTAGAGGTGTTGCTATATTATTTAACAAAAACTTTGAGTGCAAAGTACATAATGAAATTCATGATGAATATGGAAATTTTGTAGCATTAGATATGACAGTTGAATCAAAACGTTTCACACTTGTTACTGTATATGGACCAAATAAAGATGAACCTAGCTTTTATCAAAATATTTTTAAAACTATCAATGACATGGGAAGTAACTCCTACATGATATGTGGTGATTTTAATCTTGTACTTAATCCTTCAATGGATTATAATAACTACAAAACAATAAATAACAAGAAAGCTAGAGATACCCTGCTAGACATTATTAATGATAAACAATTATTTGATCCCTTTAGAGAATTTTATCCAGATATAAAAAGATATACCTGGAGACGCACTAGGCCTTTACAACAAGCCAGGCTTGATTTTTTCTTGTTAACTGATGATTTTTTACCATATATTAAGATGTGCGACATTCAATCTAGTTATAAATCTGACCATTCTATAGTAATTCTAAAACTCTGTTTAAAGGAGTTACAACATGGTAAAGGATTATGGAAGCACAACAACTCACTTCTATATGATAGGGAATATTTATCCATAATCAATGACAAAATAGATGAAATAAAGAAGCAGTATTGTTTACCTGTTTATAATACAGAAAATTTAAATGACATCCCAAATGAAGATGTTCAATTTGTTATTAATGACCAGTTATTTCTTGAAACCTTAATGATGGAGTTACGAGGAAAATCAATTTCATATGCAAGTTATAAAAAAAAAATTAAAAATAAAACAGAAAAAGAACTTATTGAAAAAATAAATAACTTAGAAATATCTTTAAACCAAAGTAAGATTAATGAATTAACAAAATTAAAAAATGACTTGGAAGTGTTACGTAATGACAAAATCAAAGGACATATAGTGAGATCTAAAGCTAAGTGGGTTGAAGAAGGTGAAAAACCAACAAACTTTTTTTGCAATTTAGAGAAAAATAATTTTGTGAGCAAAATTATTCCAAAAATAGTAAAAGATAATGGAGACATTATTGACAATCAATCAGATATTCTGAAAGAAACAAAATCCTTTTATGAAAATTTATATTCTTGTCATGAAAATGATCACATAGATATTGACCTAGAAAATGATATAAAATATACTGACGTGCCAAAATTATCGCAAGATGAATCCAACAGTATAGAAGGAAAAATTACATATACAGAGGCATCAAAAACATTATATTTAATGATGAATGACCGAAGCCCTGGTAGCGATGGCTTTTCTAGCAATTTTTATAAAGTATTTTGGAAAAAAATTGGTGCATTTGTTGTAAGATCAATTAATCATGGTCTAGACATAGGTTCTTTATCAGTTACCCAGAGACAGGGTATAATAACATGCATACCTAAAGAAAACAAATCCCGTAATCTTCTAAAAAATTGGAGGCCAATTACCCTACTTAATGTTGTATACAAAATAGCTTCAGGTACTATAGCAAATAGAATTAAAACTGTGTTAAACAAGCTTATAAGTAAAGAACAAACTGGTTTTATAAAAGGCAGATATATGGGTGATAACACTAGATTATTATATGATGTAATGCATATTTGTGAAGATAAAAATATACCAGGATTATTACTGCTAATTGATTTTGAGAAAGCTTTCGATACATTATCTTGGTCTTTTATTAGAAAGACTCTACGCTTTTTTAAATTTGGAGAATCCATACAAAACTGGATAAAAGTCTTTTATAATAACATACAATCATATGTAAGTCAATGCGGGTTTTTATCTGATGTTTTCAGTATAGGTCGCGGTTGTCGTCAAGGGGATCCCTTGTCACCTTATATATTCATTCTTTGTGGTGAAATCCTTACCATAAAGATAAAAAAGAATAATAATATTAATGGAATAAGTATAGATAATACAGAATATAAACTATCGCAATTTGCAGATGATACTTCAGTACTGTTAGATGGTTCAGATAGCTCACTTAATGAAACCCTTTCAGAATTACACTATTTTTCACAAATATCGGGCCTGAAAATCAATTTTGAAAAAACTCAAGACATATGGATTGGTTAAAAAAAATACAGCACACATTCAATAAAAACCAGATGGAAACTGTCATGGGGTCAAACAGAATTTAAGTTACTTGGAATAAAATTTAATGTGGATTTGGATAAAATGACTATGTTGAATTATAATGAAAAAATAGAAAAAATTAAAAACTCAATCGGCTTTTGGAATAGAAGATTTTTAACTCCATTAGGAAAAATAACTGTAATTAAAAGTTTATTAATTCCGTCACTTAACCATCTTTTTATTTCTATTCCAAGTCCAGAGGACAATTATATCAAGCAAATAAATGACATTTTATACAAATTTCTTTGGCATGGACCTGCAAAAATTAAAAGTTCAGTTATTACAAAACATTTTCTTGAAGGAGGTTTGAAAATGATCAATTTAAAGGCTTTTATTTGTAGCCTAAAAATTACTTGGATCAGGAAACATACTCATTCAGATGGGTTGTGGCAACACTTGTGTAACTCATATTTTGATTTAAATAAATTTCTAACTTGTGGTAAACACTACCCAGAGAAATTATTAAAATCTATAAAAAACAACTTTTGGAAAGATGTTCTAAACTCTTATGTAACTTTTTTAAATAGTTACAAAGTAGATAGTTATGAAAAATTTCTTAAAATGCCACTTTTTTATAATCATCATATATTGATTGGAAAACAGAGTGTTTTTCTTAAAAGTTGGTATGATAAAGGTATAATGTATATAAATGACTTAATTGATACTAATGGTAATTTCTACACAAAAGAAGATTTTGAGAAAATTACAGATATCAAAATTAACTATCTACATTTGCTCGGTATGACAACAGCAATCAAACAATTTAAAAAAGTCAATAAACTGAAAAGTGAACATAAAAAGGAACCAAATCCTTTCATTCCATCACATGTGTTTCCAATATTGAAAAACAAAACTGGGACTAAACCAATATATGACGTTTTAAATAGAAATAATGAGAAACCAACAAGCCAGAAAAAATGGAATGAAATGTATGATATAAATGAAAATGATTGGAATATATACTATAACATTCCTTTCCAAGTAACAAGAGACACTAAACTCCAGTGGTTACAATATCGACTTCTACATCGAATTCTCCCCACTAATAGGTACCTCACTTTGATAAAGATTAAATCAAATGAAAAATGTACTTTTTGTAAGAAACAGACAGAAACATTGCAACATATCTTTTGGCATTGCTCTCATACACAAAAGCTTTTATCAAATGTAATAATGCATCTAAATAATATAAATATTCAAGTACAATGGAATGAAACTCAGCTTCTATTTGGGATTTCAAAAAATGATAAAAGAACATTAACAGAGAACTTGTTAATTCTTGAGATAAAACGATACATTTATGCAAGTAGATGCTTGGAGGCCACTCCTTCCTATAAAGGACTCCTGATGAGTATGAAATCCATGTTTGACGTAAATAGATGTATATCTGTTAAGAACGGACTATCTGACAAATTTGAGAAAGACTGGAGTATCATACTTAAACTTATCCTGTAAAATAACATATTTATATATAGTCTGTTTTTGTTATTGTTTTTTTCTCTTTAATTTTAAAAAAAAAAAATCAAACTTGGATGTGGACTGTATATGTCTTCGATATTTGCTTCAACCTCTTTTGGCAACCCCCCCCCCCCCCCCCCCCCACCCCCACCTTATCCCCAATATTTTTTATTATCATTATTATTATCTTCACCTTTCTTTTCTCTTTTTTTATTATTTATTCTCCCCATTCTTAATAGAGATCAAGTAATATATATACAGTTATAAAGTATTATACATTTACAAAATTGAATTCTTTGAGGAATGAAAGATGAATGAATGTGGTGAATTATTTTATATGCTATTGATATAGATATATATATTTATTTTGAAATTGTAAGGTGTGTAGGGGGATGGTCCTCCCCGACCCCCGCACACCTAGGACGGGGAGAATAAATGGGTCATCCAAATGGGTGACTGAAAAAAAAAAAAAAAAAAAAAAAAAAAAAAAAAAAAAAATATTTTAAAACGATCCACAATAATTATAGCTATGTTATTTAGTGATATAAATGCCAAGTAGAGTGCGTTGCCCAGTGGTAGAGCATTGGATCCAAGATCCGGAAGTTGTGGGTTTGATCCTTGAGCAAGACACTTTCTCCGGCATGCCTATGTGTAATGTCCTTGAGATATGCTTGCATATGCTTAGTACTGGTTCTACCCAAGAAGACTTCGAGCACGATTTGTCTTAGTTGTAAGAACTTGTTTCACAATCGATGTGAAATAAAAAAAGTTTAATACATATTTTTAACTGTGACTTAAAAAGTCCATAACTTTAATCAAAAACTTTGGAGTAATTCAAGATTCATGCTAATCATTCCAAACAGAAAACATATAAATACCAATAAAAACCTTCAGGGAAAGAGACTACTGTGAAATCATTAATTTTCGTTGGGTACTAATTTTCGTGGATTTCGTAGGGTGCCTAGACAAGGAAATCAAAAACCCACAAACTTAGTTTACACTATGTAATGCTGTCAACATATAAATTACGTCTGTTTTCATATGCCTACGTACATCGCATTGTGCTAAATAATCCATCCTTTATATATATATTTTCTTTCATCATATTGCATCAATATTTACATTGATAATTTTGTAAACAGTGTAGGAATTTGTTAATACTCATATCTTTTATTCTACGTCCATCTGCTCAAAGACGTGTAGCGAGATGTGTTATAATTTACCCCATTGTGCGTATATTTCAATAAAATGTCAAAGGTGCTAAAAATAAACCGTCACCTTGTAACTAAATGCTATCGAGTTGAAACAGTTTGAAACAATTTGACGTATAGACCTATGGTAAACATTGTAAAAAAGTGTAAGACATTGTAAAGAGACAGTATGAGCGCGTACAGAGAAACTAAAACACAAGCTTCTAGCGAAGTAATGTCTCTTATTTAGTGGTATTTTTTTTTTTTATGATCAAATATATGGTGATACATTTTTTAATGAATAAAACAAACAAATCTCTTAAAAGACGTAGCACATTGATTTACTGTTCATTATCACAGTCACGTGATGTGGCACATACTATTGTTATTTACTGCAGGCCTGCCTTCTGAAACACTTTCTGGATTAGATTTCGTACTTCACGTTTCTTCTCCTCTTGTTTGCATAACAATTAGTTCAATATCATACTCGTATGTTAGGGTACTAATTGGCATGTGTCAACTGTTATTGGCACAGCCAGGTGCAATAAATCCTGACGCACGACGTGTGTATTACAGCAGGTCAATTATTGGAACGCACTATGTGATGCCAAAAGTGTACTTATCTTATTTTTTTTTTTTTTGGAAATTGGGTTTCAACGAATTTAAGTCCCCACGAATATGTCTTTGAAGTGGAAACCACAAAATACCCATAAAAATAAATGATTTCATAGTATCTGCATATTTCTTTAACATGTACTAAAAACTTACAATTGAAGTAAAATAACAACTCCTTAAAGCATCAAGGGGCTATGCGTATATGAAACAAGGGGTTGATAAATAAATAAGTGTAAACTACTAGGCCATACCTTATATGGTGTGATGGGAGGCGTGGGCCCTACTGGAGCATCAACACTGACACCGCTGGCAGAATGGAAGCTGTAGGCACTGTCATTACGCAGTAACCCCGTCATGTGTGGGTTGGTGTCTCTCTGGGGAGATTCAAATACTCTACGTGCCTGATATAATTAAAAAGAATAAACTCAAAACGTTCTTCTCATGAAGAATTATTAATGATAATAATAATTATGTCTTTATTTCAAGAGGAAATGCCATTTGTATACAATCTACTTACCTTCCCTGTGGTCCTCTATCATACACATGTTTAAAAATTATTGACAAAATACATACAGCAATAAACATTCAACTGAATGAGCAGTACAATTTGTAAAATAAATAATTTATGGAAAAATCAACATCCTTTAATTAAAAGAACACACATTACCATATCATTTCTCTCTAACACCAGTCTGTCATAAGTACTTTTTTTGTTATCACAGGATCCAGATATTTAAAATATTTTCCCATTTATTTCTATGGCCATAGTAACCAAAATATTGGCCACACCTAAAAATCAAAGCAATGTGCATGATCTCCTCTTTCCTCTCTTTCACCAGGTCACAATTTATGAGTCTACCTTTATTACTTTCTAAGTTTCATACTCAAAATATTGGCATTATTATTTACATTTTCGTATTGTAATTGCCACAGCAACAAAACCACTGGTCTGACCTAAAAGTTGTAAATTTAATAAAGGGAGATAATAAAACAATTGGCAAGGTACAGTTACAGTTCTTGTCCTCTGTCATTGTGTGAAGTTTCAACAAAATCACTTGAACAGTTTTGTAGTTATGCTCCGGACAAAAGAGTTACAGACGGACGGACGGAGATCATTACCAGATCCTCCTTCACCTTCGAAGGGGGGATAAAAAAAACCTATATACCAGTTCTCTTCTCATTCTCATTGCCTCTTCTATTTGCTTTCCTTCACCATGTCAAGTTTCACGAGTCTAACATACTTACTTGTAAGTTATCAGACGGACGAACTGACAGTAAATGTTAAGTCCTCACCAATGAAACCGGTAGAGGATTAATTAAATGTTACTTTCGAATGTTTTTCATAATGATTATTGTTTTACAAAATTAATACAGTATATTACACACTTTGAGATGCTGGTATGACCTCTTTGCCCTTGGAGCTCCCAGCAATGATGATGACCTCGTGATCTCCACTTGGGGTATTGTGTCTTGGGAAGCATTCTTGTACTTCTGAGGTGAAGTCTGTCTTGGCCTAGTCAGACTGGCCTGAGATTCTGTCCTCCTATGTGTAAATATTTCAGTATTACTTACAGTTCACAGATGGATGGTTTTAAAGTTAATAATATTTATCATGATATTTTATTACCGATTATTTAAACATCAAAACAAATAAGACAATTAGTTTTGAATTACATAGATCTGTTTGAATATTTCAAATTAATAGCTATTTTAAAAATAGAATTTTTTATTCTCCAAATTTTTAATATCCAATACACAATACAAAAAACACAAAATGGAATAAAAAAAATCCCTATAAAGTAAATTCACTACTAAATGTAAGATATCTGTACGTACATGTATATTTCAGGACTGAAAGTACAATTTTGAGTTTCATTGGTTGATGAAAAACATAAGACTAATTTAATGTCCCTGAAACCCAAAGGGCTTCTTTATAACATTTGAATAGTCTTACACTTTTTATCACCAAATGAAAACTCAAATTTGTGCTTTCGATACTTATGATGGTGTCACCGGTTTTCGATCACCTAAGAATCGCCATTAAATATTTCAATTCAAATAGGATGTTGACACTAAATGCTTGTATATAATGTTTAAATAACTGTCAAATAATTATTTTCTACCAAAAAAATAACAAATACATGCTCACTGCCTTCACATTCACATAAGATCACATTGACCCCAATATACATTCAACAAAAAATGGCGACTCCTGAATTCAAGCACATGACAGGATGATGCAATGTGTAAAACTAAAATGATACGAGGCTGCAAAAGTGCAAATAAATGAAAGCAGATACAACTGCGCTTACTTTCACTTGAATGAATAAATATTTCTCAATGGGTTTATTCCATAACAATATCAATTCACTGAACAGCATGAGGTTTTTTAATTTTTCTGATTTTATTTTTTTTAAAAATATCATAGTAAACAATTAAAAATACTGAGTTTAAAAAAATATATCTTTTTATTTTTATTTTATACTTTATTAATGCATCTTCATATATCCAACTCTTCTTATCCAATTCTTATAACAAACCTTTTCAACTGTTCACTTGTTTTTCAGATTACATTTAACATGTGATCCTGTGCTAATTTCAAACTCATTTTTAAAAAAAATCTACAAGAAGGTCACTCATCCAAAACCTCTATAATTTCTGACATGCACAAGCAAAATCTTTTCATAACTTTAGACTTGGACCGGTATTGCATCAGTTTTACGCAGACATGTTTGAAATCGATATTCGTAAATAAACTTTAGCATTTGTCGAGGTTTTATGTAAACTGAAAAAATGGACATAGTGAGAAACACATTTTTTTCCAGTCTGTATCATAAAATGTCTTACTTGTATCAGAAGCACTATTTTTAATAGCTTTCAATGACCATGTGGATACTATTTGTAAATATTGCCAATTGTCCATAAAGTTCAAATTGCGATATTCGTAATTCTGGGAAGTGATCAATTTCAGGTGATGGTCGAAAACAGGTTACGGCACCATATATTTACCTTATATTTTGTAACTAATTTATATCAAACTATGATATTATTTTAGCAGTTTGATATCAAAAAGTTAATTATAAACATCAAATTGTAAAGTAAACGTCATTGTGCGAACAGCGAATCTGTCAACACTCTGAATATGTACACAAATTTTTATAATAATTTTTGGCAAAAGTAGTACTGGTTCTACCAAGGAAATGGACTCAAGAATGAGCCACAAAACCTCTAATCTTATTATTTGTAATCCAGTTTAAATAAATCAGCACAAATAATTGTAAGAGTTAATTACCTGTAAGATACGGCATCTTCATCAAGCATCGACACTTGTTCATCAACCAGGTTAAAGTCTACAGATTCCCCGTCATCATCCTCATTCTCATTTTCTGAATCCGGCACGGCAAACGACACCGTGTACGGTCGATGTTTCTTCGTTTTGAAGCTATACTGGGACAACTGCGGCATATACAGAACATTTTTCCACTGCCGCGTCAGGGCCAGGATGCCTTTCTGTATGGTTATAAGTTGTGGGATGGAGTCTGAGTTGGCAGCCTGCTCCACTGTGGCTGTACCCAGCTTGTGGATGTATCGACGCAAAACAGTGAGAAGCTGACACGAAGGGTCCTCCTGGAGAGTTCTTGAAAAGTTTGTGATACGGTTGTACTTGCTCTGAAAGTGTAAAACATTCAACTTTGTATACATTGTAAGTCTGAACATAAATTCTAGCCTTATTAAGTAATGCCTTTGCCAACTTTATTGTTATACTCAACACATCAAACAGGAGGTCAAATCAAATCAACTAAGAAAGTGAAAATTTGACATGCTCTTGAAACATAAAATTTTGAAACAAAGATGTTCAGGTATAAAGCCTTAAACCAAAAAAGCAGAGGTCCAGGACAAGAGGACCCGGTTGTTTTTTGTTTTCTAAGACAAAAATCAGTTACACATTTTTTCATTATATATTTAGTGTTCTCTTAAGATTAGTATCATAATGTCCATTTTGAAATTGATTTAGCCAACTAGCATGAGAATATTTGTTTCTTCATTAATAAAAAGAATATGAAAGTCATTGATTTATACATACATAAAATTTTATTCTAATATATAGTGTCTCCTACTGGTAAAAAACATTTTTTCTCTTCATTTACAAGCAATCATACTCTGTTCTAGAATAAAAACTGCACTCTTATCATATGTGCCGGGATCAGTTAGCTCGGTCAGTAGCACGTCTGACTATCAATCCAAGGATCATAAATTCAAATCCCCACCAGGCTACAGTCTTTGTGTTGTTTGATATATGACATTATTGCTCTTTGTCATTTGTCTCTAAGTGTGCTGGTTCACAGAGAAAATACTCAGTTACCTTTCCAATAATTTGATAATATATATTACCTTATATGGCATGTGTATCCTTTGTACATCCAGAGCTTCTGTCATGACACATGCCATCACTGAGTTGGTCCGATGAGTCAACTCTTGTGCCAGTGTACGAGCAGCCGACATGAGTCGATCAAAAGGACTTAACCATGCATTTATGGCCGGGGTTGCTGTGCTTAATAGGTTCCAGTCATACCTGTTAATGGAAAATATAGGTTTATAATCAGTCTATCTATCAAAAAGTTTAATAAAAAGATTGACTCCCCCACCCCACCCCACCCCGGACACATTTATTCAAGGTAAAACAAACTCCTTCAGAGTGTATTTTATGTCTATTTTAAGCAATAAGTGTCCATTTTGTGTTTATGTTTAAACTCCATTTTGATTAATTGATTGATTGAATATTTAGCATTATTTTTATCATTTTCAGTTAACCTAACCACTGTTTCCTGGGATCGTGAAAGATTATCCAGAACTCAAGCACAACCTACTTCCTCAAGTAACTGAAAACTTTCTCACTTGAATTAGTGATGAGAGATGAATGATAATGAGACACAATGTCGTATATCAATCATCAGAGAGACTGTTGCCAGGCGGTGATTCGAACTCATCAACCCTTGATTGATAGTCAGACGCGCTTCCGACTGAGATAATCGGGTCCGGCTTACTCCATTTTTGAATCAAGCATGATGACATAAAAAACAGAAATCTAAAAGGTACCATTAACCATTTGTTCACTTATATTGAAATACTGGAAATAGTTTGGAACAGTTACCATTTTCATGTAATCCTATATAATTGGATACAAACTTTGCACACCTGTCATAGCTATTTGAATATTTACATTTAACAAGGCTAAAATGTCAACACTCAAATACATCACCCCAAAACCAATGCTGTCTATTTCACTTGAAATGTTAAAATCAGTTTTAGAGAAGTTGTATGCATCTGAAGTCTGCATCCTATATGGCATGAATAAGTACCATCAAGAAACATTTATGATATATCTGTTTTCAGTTCTTTCAGAGCAGAGTAATTAAACAAATTGTGGAAGATGATAATGACCATTACCCAGAACTTGCTACAGGAATAGTTTTGACAAACTAACAAATTCAACAGCATAATTCTTTCATTATTTTTAATTATTTAAATAAAGGAGGCTCTCAATATGTTTTGACTGAAATACGATTTTATGTTTATATTAAGTTTTCTTTTCTTAATTTGCAATGGTAGTTAATTCATTGTTAATTCACTCACTTGGTAAAATCTGCTTTTCTCTTAATTGGTAATGGTGGAGGTGCAGCGAAGTTGAACCAGATAGTCTTCAGGTGAAGTGTACCACTTGACGCATCTCCGTGTAGTGGGTTCAACTCCTGTATGCTACTTGCATCAGACGGAATCGACACCCTCGAGTCCCATGAATGAACGGAATTAGAGCTAGTGTATACTTCCTCGGGCCCCAGAAATATGTGACCCTGCTCGCTGACTATTCTAGATTTAGGTTTCAGATGACTTTGTGGGTAATTTTTAGATTCAGCAGGTGACTGACCCTGACTTGCTGAACTGGAGGACCGGCCCAGAGATGTCGGACCTTTACTCTGTGAACTTGAGCTCTGACCTTTACTATGACCTTCAACATCCACTCGTGTTTTAGTCTGCATTTGTTTTACAGATGTTTCGACATCTTCGTGTTGTCCGTGAAGAACAGTGTCAGCCTTGTCTTTGTAACCTAGTCTCCGCACTGCCGTAATGCTTATGTCCTCTAGTCCACATTCAAACATGATGTATCCTATACTCTGCTTGTCCTGCAGCTTGTCTTTGCTTGTTTTAATCAGCAACTCTTCTGGTTTCGCTTTATTTATACTTTTTTGCCGCAACAATTTTGGCTGTGGTGCTGCATCAAATGGATTTTCCTCAACTTTACTATTTCTCAAAGAAAACCTATCTTCTGGTACCACATCATGACTAGCGTGACGAGAATAGATTGGCTTTTTCCCGGTGATGTCTTTTTCTGTTCTGGCCGATGAGCTCCTCTTTACTTTGCTTGCTCTTAATGACATCGGAGAAAATAGTTTAGTGACATCATTCTCAAAAGTAAACATGACTTTGGATTTCTGTTCTGGGATTGCAGTAAGCACAATGTCCTCGGAGAAGTTACTGTCCTTCAGTAATCTCCTCAACTGTAAATGTATAGCCTTAACTGTCACTGAACCCACATCTTCCTCTCGTAGGATTTCTGGAACTTTGTCTTTCTCAAGCTCCCCAGCATCGGATCTTCCCTTATTGGAAGTTGGTGAAGAATTTATCGGATTTGGCAACACATCATTGGCTGTTTTACAAGAATGACTGTTTGAAAGAAGTTGACATTGAATGTCCTCCACTGACACCCCCATTAATGATACACATGTCAGCTCATGAATATTGTCCAGGGCAGAGAAAGAAATCTGTTCTTCGACCATTCCTGCTTGCAGAGCACACACGTTAATCTGTAATATACAATGAATAATAATGTAATATACATGTACTTATAAAAGCTGCCTGCCCTCCATTCTAGGATTTTTTAATTGAATGCTTAAAATCAAAGAAATGTAAAGGTCAGTTTCTTAAATCTTACTCTTACATGTACTTGGTGGCATAAAAATGATGTTAAATATTTAACCAAAATACAAACATATCTTGCTTGCTATATACAAATACTTATATTTGCAATCAGAATGAGTAGTTTACCCTGGGCAAGGTGATCAAAGCCTGGTAACTGGAAGTCCTGATATCTGAGCTCTGGCCCACTCTGCCATCATTACTAAACTGACGCTTCGTCTCTTCTGTGACTTCATCACCAGTCTGGTCACTATCAGGTGTCTCAGTGTCAATGTCTGTCTCCCCCTTCTTCAGTCGGTTCTGAATTTTGAGCTGGTCCAGACATCGAGAGTGAAGGCCATCCAGGATGGAGGAAGGATGGAGATTTGTGAGGGTAGGAGTTACTGCCTCACACAATCTGCGAGACAAAAATAGTAATAATTCATAAATAATGTAACCGTATTTTGCTTGAATTTTAGCATCAGTCTCATACTATCGAGGGCTAACAGAAGATCAGTTAATCTAACCACTCTTTCTTGGGATCCTGGAAGGTTAACCAGTACTCTAGCACACCCCATCTCCGAAAGTAAATGCTATCTTTCCCACTTCAATCAGTGGTGAGAGACGAATGACAATGATATGCTATGTTGTATATCAATTATCACAAATACTAAGGCCTAGCAGGTATTCAAACTCACGACCCATTGACTGATAGTCAAACATGCTAGTGACTGCGGTAACTGGGCGTGGCTAAATATAATTGTAACTGGGATAAATGATAAAATAAATATTTATGTATATTCAAGTATGGGTAACCTTACATGAGCCAAAGTTCAGTTCTCCCTCAGAGATTATATATATACAGTTCTCATAAAATAAAACAGTGCCCTACATTTTTTAAATAAAATATGTATTTCTTTCCATTAAAAAAAACTGGCAGTAAAAAGTGTTGAAATAAAGTCTAAATAACCTATGTGTAAACAATAATCTAAGCAGAAAATAGCTTCACTGGCCTTGATAGTTCTCAAACTCTTTCAAAAGGGAACATCTAATGAAAATTGGTACCTTTGGAATGATTCCAGAAGCAGCGGAGACAGCATGATGTCTACAGATCCTCTCAGTTTCACAGTGGCTGTCGTCCTGCTGGCATTTTCCAAGGTTGATCCATCTACTGCATCTATTCAATGTCAAAAACAGAATATATGGTAAACACATATAACCGACATTCATTATTTCTAAGACTAACAACTGACACTCTCTTTAAGGGATGCTAGGCCAGGACACTGAGAGAGTAATGCTGGAAAAGGAGGTTTTCAAAAATGGATTTTTTAAGAAAAAAGAGATACTATTGTAAATACACAACTAACTTCAACAAATTGACTCATCCTATTTTTCAAAATATCATATGCCACGTGTAAAGAAAAATAAGAACTGAACAACTACAAAAACAAAGTTTTTTTTTTTTTTTTTTTAAATGAGGTTTAATGCCATTATCAACACATTTAAGGTTATATATGGCATATCCAGTTTTATTGGCGGAGAAAGACCTCAGAACTAATCTGAGTAGAACCACTGTCCTTCTGCAAGTAACTGGCAAACTTTCTCAAAAAGTTTTTGGAGTGAGTGGGTTTCAAACCTACGATCTTAGCAGTTAGAGGTAAGTGCTTTTGAGACAGCGCCTTAGACCACTTGGCCATAAAGGTCCCTCAACAACAAAGGTATTCATGTTTTTGGTGTTTTATACTCGCTACTTCCATTAAACAAAGGAATTTTACCTAAAAGTGGCTCCTCTACATTGTCCCAAGATTCTTCATCCTCATTTTTCTCCGTAGGAAACATCAGATCTCTCGTTTTCATTATGCGAGTGCTGAAACCTTGCTTGATCTGAAGTCACAAATATTGAATATTGGATAGAGATAATTTTTTAATGGAGTACTGCAGGGAAAACAGTGTTGCTCATGAAATGGACAAGAAAAAAGCAACATTTACCAGGAATCATACCTGGATTGCCTGAGTAAAAATCTACATCTACTGTGCTATAAATAGAAGGAATGTTAAAAATATTATCCATTATTATGGACATGAACATTTCTTTAAACTTAATGGCTTATTTAGGCTTTTTAAATATATAAATATGAAAAGAATAAACATTTATCAAAGACGCAAAAATTATCAAGAATAGTTCAAAGATGGATGGTATTTATCTTTGAGCAGATTTAGGATAATCGGTGAGGTGTTCCAAATGGCAGATGATAAAGACAAAACAGGGATGTATAGCAACATAAATACACCTGTAAATATAACCTTCATGAAGTGGGGAGGCAGACAGGAATAAGTCTGGCCTAGTTGTATGGACTGACTGGCAGATGATAAAGACAAATGAGAGGGGTGTATAGCAACATAACTACACCTGTAAACATTACCTTCATGAAGTGAGGCAGACAGGAATAAGTCTGGCCTAGTTGTATGGACTGACTCGCAGATGATAAAGACAAATGAGAGGGGTGTATAGCAACATAACTACACCTGTAAACATTACCTTCATGAAGTGAGGCAGACAGGAATAAGTCTGGCCTAGTTGTATGGACTGACTGGCAGATGATAAAGACAAATGAGAGGGGTGTATAGCAACATAACTACACCTGTAAACATTACCTTCATGAAGTGAGGCAGACAGGAATAAGTCTGGCCTAGTTGTATGGACTGACTGGCAGATGATAAAGACAAATGAGAGGGGTCGGTATCCACACTGTGATAACGAGATGGAAATGGAGCAGCCGACGGCCAGTTTGAACACTGTAGACGTGTCAGGTGGTTGGAATAGCATGGAAGTAACACTGGCGACTTGGTGATGGCTTTGTTCACCTGAAAATAAACATTGAATATTACAGAACTTACCCACATTATAGGGCTAAGTATACAGTATACCTTATATCAGGTTTTTAATGGTTGAAATTTCTTTTTTTGCAATACCCTATTCTGTCGCACTTATACTTTTTACCTTTAAAATTTGCTCACTAACAACTAGTGTTAAATTGAACTTATTGTTTAGCCAAATGCCGCATATCAGCAACTGATACGCTATGAAAGTAGTTTCTGGTAAAAATATAACTGAATCGCAAAACTGTTCAAAATATCTAATATCTATATCTAAATATCTAAACTACTGTTTATACTGTTTTCGGTATTAATGTAAAGAAATGACGTAGTAATACATGAAACATGAAAACAGGTAATTTCACCAAGTGTATACGCAGTTTTTACCCACAAATCTAAGAGCACCAACCAATCAAATCACAGAAAATAACTGAAGGGTGTTAGAATATGAAGGTGTATTAAACAAAGATTCATGAAGACAATTACCACATCCATGCTTCAAGTGATTAAAATATTCTAATTTTCATCTGAAACTCTTATTAACATAATCTAATATAAACCAACTCCCTTTAAGAGGAAAGGAGCCAAGACCCTTACAGAGAGAGAAAAAAGGAATGAATGTTGGAAAAGAAGGATTTCAAAAAGCAGAAAGAATGGTCCCTAATATTGGAGGATTGACTGCACCGATGACAAATAACCCAATGTAACAAAGAGACCTGAGATGCGATACACAAAATCGCCGTAAATCAACCTGTTCATTTCTTTGTTGTATGTTCAAATTTTGATTGACATTAAAATGATTGGATTACCAGAAAATATATCATGATTTGAGCCAAGTTGGACTTCATTTGGGTAACTGTTGATGTACACAACGATTTTTGTCCCAAGTGATTTTGTGAAACACAGCCCTATGTCAAATGCTATATAGTGATACAAATATTGGTTATACCTGCCCATGGAGATCCACCATGGAATATTCCTCTGGCAGTCCTCCTGACATTGTTTCATCTGGATCTGTGTCTGCAGACATGTACGACAAGGTTGAATTTGTACTGGTCGAAGAGCTGCTTCTCCTTCGCTCTATCACAGTTTGGTCCACCTGTGATAGCAGGCTACTGTCCATTGGGTGTGGCGATGCATCACCTTTAATTGGGGATGTATCCCCTTTTACATCCCCTTTACCCCAGGTAACACTTTCACTCTCGGAGGAATGGATTTCGTGGAATGACGGTTGTTTGAATGGCGGGAAATTCGGGTCTGATGAAGACAGGGCGTCCTCCTCTGCTGAGAAATACATTTCACTTTCCAGTGAAACTGTCGATGTCTGTCTCGTTGGGTCATACCTGGATCCATATTTTACACGTCTTAAACTTGGACTGATGCTGTGTATGGAAGATCTACCTGATGGGCTATGTGCAGATGACCGAGATGAGATACTTGGGCCTGCTGTTGGACTGAATGGCGGGGGTGACGATGAGGAACTTATTGAGACGCTACGTACAGATTTAGATAACGAGTCCTCATATCCTGCTGTGGTATCACTGTCTTTCAACACTATGGAGTCAATTGATTTAAGCGTGTCAAACGGATTCATACTGACGTTGTCAAGAGTGAGTACATCACTGGGTGTTGTAGTAGTAACACTTGACGATGAATGGGTCTCCACTGTTGAACTCCTTGGCAACCCAGATCTCTGACCCAGTATGGGGCTAACAATACCATTAGTTGACTCCTCAATCACAGTAATACTTGTAACGGGTGTGTCTGGTGTTGTCAAATTACTCATATATCCTCTGGTGAACGCAAACCCACTGTTCGGGGAGACCCATCCACATCCACTGTTTATATCAAACACTAGCTTGTTTTTATGTAGCAAGCTCTGACCAAAGCCCGGGTCCGTGCCTTCGGGTGACACCCGAAACACAGCTGTCGGGGTCACATCGTGAGATTTCTTTGGATGAAAGAAAGCTACCCCATTTTTGTTATTTCCAAAAAAGTTACAACCTCCTAAGCAACCACACTTTCCTATGACTAGATTAGGCACAGTAACAGCATCTCCTGGCCATAGGAACCATAATCTAGTACTTGAAGTATCATGGAGGGTCAAGAAATCATTTTGGATGTCATGGAAGTCTGGATTGGGCAAAGCCATAGCTGCCTCTGCTTTGATTGGTCCAAGAGAAACACCACCTGACTCCAGCCAGATTTCTGGTTGGCTGAGATCGTGTCTGATGGGAGCGGTGGAGATATATTGTTTAATTGAGATGTGCTCTATCAGCCCTGTAATTCCAGATCTTGTGTTTTCGCCATGTAAATTGCACGTGGATAGACGCACCGGATACACCTTAAGAAGAAAACTTATATTGATGGTGTTTTTTTATGACATAATAAACATTTTCCAATTAATCATGCAACAAAGAACATAAATCATTTACATAAGCAAGCATTTCTGTAACCATAAATCACTAAGCTGCCAAAATGTTCAGATCATAATGGTATAAAGTAACAATTGTGTAAATTTGGTGAAGATTCAATGATAAATACTGGTGTTACAGTACACACAAGTTTAAATAACAGTTTGTATAATTCAAGGGCCACGACTCTGATATTAAACTTCCAATGTGGCCAGTTAAAAAATGAGGCAATACAGTTTTATAACTACTGTATAAATTTTATGAGGGTCTAATGAAAGTTGCAGGTACCAAAGGAGTGCACACATGGTCAAATAAAGAAATTGTTGAAGATTCAAAGAGCTATAACTTCAACATTAATTATTCCATTTGACAGGCTCTAGAACTTGTCTTGAGAAATTATGGTTCTATAACTACTGTGAATATCTTTTGAGGATCCAATGAAAACTGCAGGTGCTAGCATACACAGGGTCAAATAACAAAATCACTCATGATCAAAATCAGACATTAATGATCAGATTTGGCCAGTTCAACTTCTTCAAGAACTTGATAAACCAACTTATATTGAATACAGGTCATTCTTTTTGAGCTTGAAAATAAAACCTACCATAATATTAAGAGCAGAGCCTCCTTCTACTACATGTAAATTGATAGAATCCACAGAGGCTCTCGTCATTCTGTATTTAATATCTTCAGACGACGGGCATGGAAAGCTATATTTTGGTTGGGATTTCTTACACTGCGGCTGGGGGACCATATGTTGGCATAGATGATATGTGACCGCGCATTGAAGACTGTTTTCTGCATCCTCTACAAGCATTACAAACGTCTGAAGGGACTCGACAATGTTTTGTATCTGTAATGTAAGAGTGAAAGACAGAGATGTAAGTGACAACGCAGAGACTATTATATTTTGTACTACATGTATCTGTAAAAACATCCAAGCATAACCAGGGATGTGAATAATAAAGTTTGAAAAAAAAACGAAATTAAGAAAAAATACCATTGAATCAGTAAAACCAAAAATATAACTTTCATTTTGATAGCTCTACAAAGTAAATGAAATTGAAACAAGAAGATTCAATAAGTTGTTATCACTCTACTCGGTAAATTGGATACAAGATATGTAACCCTGGCAACCATAGAATACAGAAACTGTCGGTGTCCAAAATCATCTCCAACTATAACCTGCCCAGGGGCACTGATAAGCTGCATATAAGCGTAAATCAGCATAATTTATACGGCAAAGATACTTGGATAAGCAAGAAAATTATTTTCAATACAACAAATCTTACTGCTATTGCATTAAATTTTGGGTTTTAAAAAACATATCAATTTAAAATTATGCCATTATACCCCTGACCTCCAGAAACTGGGGGTAAACTACCTGCATGCTGGAGCACTGCTCCATCCATCAATACATACCTGAGGTGTGGATAATCGGCCCGAGACATCTCCAACTATAACCTCCACCAGCCAAGCATACTCTAGTGTCTCTGATTCCAGAGCCAGACCCTGGTGTGAGAACATTGCATGACCTCTAACCTGTAACCCTGACAGGGCAATGTGACCTTCCTTCAGATGATCCTGGTCTAAATCTCTCTGTAAACATAGCAAACAGGTGAAAATATATTATTGTCATTACAAAATTTTTTATTTAAGAATATTAGACTTCATTTTCATATTAACTTCTTTGTTCAATATGACGTCATCCGGTCAATGTATTAGCACAAGCACCGGGCCCAGTGATGAGGTCATCCGGTCTTTATGATGTATAAGGACACCACCCCTTACCCAACAAGTGATTGCGAATTCCATTTCCCAAAATGTAGATTATATACATGGATATATATATATTTACACACACACAAATAAAGGGAGATAATTAAATTCACAACAACGGAATTTACGATTTTGTGGGAACCTTTTAGATGCTCATTCATAATGCATGGTATATATATATTTGTGAATAACAAAGACATAAATGTACAGACCAGACTACCGCCAGTGCACCTAGCTACAATGCAAACCATAGATACAATATCAAGGCCAAACCAATAAATTTGGTGTTGACCACGACTTATATACTATGGAATTACATGCAACACATCTGGACAGGGTGGACAAATTTACATACATGAAGTGATAGCTTTATGTGAGTAGGATCCAGTTAAGGATTCATGACTACTCACATGCTATATAAAGGACAGATTTATAAAGCCGTTGGATTATATAGATACAGTGAATTCATTTATATTTAATTTCATAAAGGGAGATAATTAAATTCACAATGGAATATACAATTCTGTGCTGTGAACTTAATTATCTCCCTTTATATATATATATATATACATATATATATATATATATATATAGACACAACTGTTATTTTTTAGGTAAGACCCGCCATTATTTTACCTGGATTGCAAAACAAGTTCTTACAACTTGGACAAATCAACCATTGGTTGAATCTAAGCATTTGCGGATAAAGTGTCTTGCTCAAGGACACCATACATAGCAGTGGTCGAGGATCGAAACAACTGCCCTCTGTTCCTTTGTCAGATGCTCTACCACTGGACCATTAATTAATTGACATAAACAAATAACAATAATTAGCTTTTGTGACAAGGGATGAAATTTTGTTTAAAAATCAATACGAACCCTAAATATTTCCACATTTTCTCTAATATCACCACCAGGTATTGCTAATGCATTAATTGAGCACAGTCAACTGATTAATCTAATAGATTCTGTCCAGTTTTGTGGAAGCATTATGCACATCATTTCATATCTCTTTCCAGGCAATTAACATAAAAAGATATGAGCTTTACCTCTACATTGTCTCTAACTATAAGGATTGCGGGAGAGATGAGAACTTGTAATTTTGTCTCGTTGAATCGCTTATCCATTTCAAAGCCAACCTGCTCCACATAAACACTCGGACACGCCACATTCTCCATATTACAGTTCTGAAGTAAAGATGAATAAAACACTTTGCACAAACATAATCAAAATATCCTCACATTATGACAATACCTATTTTACAGACTTTAATTTGCTATTAACAATAACATGGTACAATGAACCTGTCTATTCTGGACCAGATTTTACAGTAAAGCTTTTCAAGCATATTTTAATCTTTAATAATAATTTTTGAAAATGTGCGAGATAAATATATGATAAATGGGCCCATTTTAAACATTCACATCACAATAATGCTATTGTCTTCGATAATTTACAGGGTCTGCTTTTAAAAATCGATGGATTTGGATAAAAAAAAGTACGAAAAGGCATTTTATTGCAATTTTATTCTTACCCCCTCTAACATAAGTATTACTTTATGTGTTTTTTAATTATTGATCTACATGTATCAACATCAAAATGAAATGTTAGTTTCATGGTTATAAACTGCTGTTAGAATCAAGTTAAACTGACTGAAATCATTGAATTGCAACATTTTTGACTGGTTCGGACCACATGAGTTCACTTAGGCCATGAATGACTATAATAGGAAGTTTTACAAAACAAAATTCAGTGCTCGACTAAAAGGAGAAGTGATTTTCAGAAGGAATGATGAAATTTTAAGATGATGAAGACTTCAATAATTATATTGCTAATTTAAAATATTTTTACTGCTGATTTAAATCAGTAAGTGCTCCAGATTTGGGTGTATTTAAGCAATGAAATTTCTGAATAAAGCATTGAAAATTAAATTAAGTGGGTAAAATAAGCACTGGTTATTCCTCAATTTCAGTGTTGATTATTTTGTTTTAAATGGCAATTTGATAAAAATGTTAAGGATATTTGACAGCAGAATATTGATGTCTATCTAACCTTGACTAAATGGGCCTGTATGTCATGAAGGGTCACAGAGACCGTCACAGCAAATGGTCGATATTTCCTTGCATCAAATTCCTTTTTTGCCACTTCCTTTTCTGTGAGTGGACCCGGCACACCTTCAATGTCCTCTTCTTCTATTTTGCTGGATGGAGCATCGTAGAAATCGGAGAAGTTTTGGTCCTCTCCAAAGTAGTTTTCCTGTTTGTTAATGATGCATAAATGCATTGTGTTGGTATATTTTATAGTTCTTTTTAGATCTACAAAGTCTGTTATCTTATACTGTATGACATGTGTATTTCATGCAAAACAAACTATGTCTGTAAATGTCATGCAGACTTATGACCCTGCATTTGATCGAAAAAATATTTTTACTGAAAATTAAGGCAAAAAGGGGCCATAACACCTGTTAAATTTGACACACAAGGACAAATATCGAACCCGATCTGTATTTTATTATTACCGGTATACAGATACAGTATAACTTCCGTATATCGAACTTCAATATATCGATTTCTCGATATATCGAACTTTTTCTCAAGTCCTTACTTTTTTCCTTCTAAATCTATATGGAAAAACCGCAAATATATCGAAGTTATACATATCGAATTTTTCAGTATATCATATATATATTTTTTCACGGCCCCAAAGAGTCCTTTTACACATCATTAACCATTTATAAATCGAATATCGATTACCTGTTAAAAATTTCTCGCAGGATTGATGTACATGTATTTCATACCCTTCGAGTACTCGGATAAATGTTTGTTAGGAGTCACACTTTAATAAACATTTGATTACTTAAAGGTATAATGGTGATAATTTACTGATAAAACATATGACGTTTAGTTTCGTATCATGTTATCTTACAAGTGTAATTTATGAACATTTATTTATGTTTATTGTACAGGTATGTTGATGTTTTGTTCATGTGTGTTTGTACCAACTGATGTGCTGATGGAATATTCATGTACATGTATGTGCTTTTTTTCGTATACCGGAAGTGCTCCATTCCATGTAAGTTTTTATGTTTGTACATGTTTGTAGTGCTTTAGTTATATTGATTTTTAAATGACATGCAGGGATTCAATAAATAATAAACACGATTTAATTTATGTTTTTTTTTCAACTTATCTTTACTAGTAAAAGTATGACAGGTAGATCTACATTCATATACATGTTGCGATCTCATTACCAATCAAACTTTTACCATTACCATCAAGTGATCCAGACATGCACACATATCGAAGTCCCGGTATATCGAACTTTTCATGACAGTCCCCTGAACTTCAATATATGGAAGTTATACTGTACTTACAAAATACTTATCAAATACAAATGTTATTGATCAGAAACAAATTTTTGCTGGATTTGATGGACAGGGTTAATACTTACTGCCCTTTACCATTCTTCGAGGGTTGAAGTTGTTTTTTTTTAATTGCAGGCCCCAGTTATGGTCTAATAAAATGAAATGTCTCTTTAAAGCAACACATCCACGTTTGAACTTTTAAAAAAAAAATTTAATTGAGTTATGAGCACATTTCCCATACAAACATATGATCAATTAGCTGTATATGAGCATATAAACACAATCCCGAACAAAATGATGCCCAAATTATAATGCGTGACTAACACTTTATAAAACAAGTGTGTAACTCACCCGAGTAAAAAAAAATTGTCAAAATGACTTTCAAGGCAGGTAAAGTACACTATGCACTAAAACGTGAAGTTTTTTAATATGACTCGTATAATTCAATTTGAAGCCAAGTTGGAATCCTCGGCAATTTAAAAATAATTTATAAAGCGTTTGTCACGCTTTATAATTTGAACATCTTTTTTTATAATTCTAATGCGTTCTGGATAGTGTTTGTTAGCACATATACAACTCACTGACCATATATTTATGTATGGGAAATGTGCTCACAACTCAATTGAAAAACTTTTTAAAAAAGTTTAAACGTGGATGTGTTGCTTCAAATAGAAAAACAAATGTATAAGTGAGATGAAAATGCCCAGTTAGCTCAGTCTGTAGTGTGTCATGTTATCAATCCAAGGGCTGCGAGTTTGATTCCGCAGCTGGTAACAGTCTACATGAAAATTGATATATACATTTCATTATCATGTCTCTCACCGCTGATTCAAGTGGGAAAATATCAGTTACTTGCAGAGATGGGTGTGCTTGAGTACTACTCTCTCCCAGGAGAAAATGGTTAGATTAACTTAGCATCTGTAAACCCTCCATTGCATAAAAATAATGCTAAATATTAAATAAAAAAAAAAAAAGGAGTTAAGAAACAACAAACCTTTATATGTATGAAATTCCGCAGTAGTGACCCATATACACAAAGCACAGAGGGAGCCACTTCCAACTCTACACTGATCAAGTCTGAGTCCATCGTACCTGCATCAAAATCCTCAGGAGCTTTCACTGATGCTGATCTCCTGGGACCCAATGGCAGCAGCTCAATAAACTCAGATTCTGGTGAACCAACGAACTCGTCCAAGATGGGCGGAGCAATGTGATGGGTGTCAACTTTAATTAAGGGCGGCATTGGGTGATACTTGTATGTGATACTTATGGAAACATTGGATGTCATCCAGCAGTCGACCCATCCAGCACTGCAAACACAGACATAACATACATGTAGTGCCATATTTAGTAACTGGCATTTCATCATCATATTCTATTTAACTCAATACTGACTGGCTATTTTTTATTACATAATCAATGAAACCATATGCACTTTTATTGAAACCAATCTACATAATTACATGTATGTAAGTTCATGATCAACTGGCTGCTTTTCTTAGATTTAAGTATTTCACTATGTAAGTAAATCCTTAAATATGTTGGAAAACAGAAGCTGGATTTATAAAATAATAACAGACAATCATTAATATACATAAAAACACATAGTATTACAATGTGTATGTACATCGTAAGTGTTTAATTTCCTAGTTTTTAATATTAATAACAGACAATCATTATTATACATATAAACACATACATTGTTAGTGCTTCATTTTCTAGTTTTTAATATTAATATATCTTCATGAACAATATTTTATGGCATCACCATTTCACTTGCCATCTAAGATACAGGTACCCATGTATACATAATGTACATGTATTATAATACTATTAATTAAGTTATTTCATATTGGCCCAGTTATTGGTCCAAGGATTGTCATAATGGCCCAAGATCATAAGGCCAATATGACTGTCTGAGGACCATTATGAAATCACAGAATTAACAACAATTTTATTAATAAACTGCTTCTTATAACAGGGTCAATTTTTAATAATTTTATTTATGCAAATCAGCCCTTGGATAAACAGACAATCCATGTACCTTCTCTCAGTCAATCGCCTCCACTGTTTTTTTATATCATGACAGAACGGTTGTTCCAGTATGTTACCATCTCTGTCCACAATCTTCATGTTCTCTGAGAGGGCAATCACCACGTGGCGGCTTGTGATGTTTTCTGGGAGATACAAGCGACAGAACACCGTCTCCACCTAAATATAAGTACATGTATATATACATGTTGAAATCCAGAAAATATGTGTACCAACAACACAACATATTTTTAAGCATTTACATATACTTATTACTGCAAAACACAGTTTAAAATTTAATACTGATATATACATATATGTATGTCATATGCACACCATAATAATTAATAAATTGTTTTTTTAAATGGGGTTTAATGCCATTTTCAACACTTTTTAGGTTATGTATGGCACATCTGAATCTGAGTAGAACCACCGTCCTTCTGTAAGTAACAGTTCAACTGTGTCACATAAAGATTTTAGAGCGAGTGGGACTCAAACCTACAACATTAGCACTGAGAAGTAAGTAATCATGAGACACCATCATACATCACTCGACCACGACAATAATAATGTTTTGTTGCTAATGGAGCCATGAATACTCTGTACATGTTCTGTACATAATTGTCCTGCATGTATATGGAGCTGTGCTGGAATACACCATACATGTAAGCATGTTAAATCAAGATTTCATTAAATATACCAGTACTGTTAGTTATTTATAAGAGGTAATCAGACCAAGGCCATGTTCAAATCCACAATCCCTGGCGTTAGTGGCCAACAAAATCATCTCTACTAAAATACCTGCTTAATCGCCCTAGCATATATGGTTGAATTGTTTATAATAAAAATATGACCTAATTTTTTTTTTTTTAATTTTTCTTTCTCAGATTCAATAAGAATGTAAATTAAAAAGGTTGATGAAATGATTCTCTAATACTACTTCTAAAATAAAATGTACCATATTTGAAAATCTAAACGACAGTAATGTAAATGCAATATAAATTTACATGTATATAATAACACACAAATCTCACCTTAAATATAAATCCTATTGAGTTTGTGACAGGAAGAAAATCTGTGTAGGGCAGTTGTAGAGAGAGATCGAACAGCTCTCCACAGAATGCAATGTGAGCTGAAATTAGTGTAAAATACATTTCATATATCACATAACAAAAGTCCCGCCTCACCTCATGCTAGAAAATATATAACCAATGAAAGAATCTGGCCTATCAGTCAAAATACATGTATCATGTAAGTGACTGGTTTCAAAAACTTCTAGCTTCAATCTGGCATTTTTTTATTAATATTACATATACGCTGCGGTCCTAATAATGCCTGGTCTGATATAACTTGATGATATGTTTTTTCTATGGCTCCCAAATTTAAAATTGATATTTTCAACCTAATTTATTATATATTTTTGCCAACTGTGACAACATCTTTATACATCAGTTACACTTATTAAATAAATAATTCAGTCTGAAACAATGATAACTACTTATGGTTACATACAGCATCGCTTTTAATTGATTAACGCCAACAACCAATGGTCGGTTTAGTTTACCACGATTGATTGTTGAAATTATTTCAAGTGACCTGAACCAACCAATCACATGTAAGAATTAGTACAATGATTCAGCTCTACTGTCATCAGTCATGTTCACCATTGTACACATTTGTCTTTTGTTATCAGCATCCTATAACCAAACATTAAGGAGAGATTCTTATACAATGCTTTTATTTCTATATCAGTCACAATGGTGTGTATTTGAGGCAAAATTAAACTCCATTATGGTATGATATATCATATCCATAGTCTAGGTATTCCAACATTGAGGCAAAAAGCACTGAGATCTAAATGCTGTAGATCAGTGCAATAAACAGGATTGATTCTACATACAAGCAGGTTACGCTTCACATGTCTAAGGTATGACTTTGCATGAGATCGAGCACACAAAATTCCCATCCAACTACCGTTATATAAAAGTGAGACATTTCTTAGCAGTGAAACATATTATACAAAGTATTATCACATTTTTCACTTTTTTATATATGATGAACAATTGTACAATGATTAAATTTTAACTATACAAATGAAAAATCAGAAACATTTTAGCATAAAATACAGACAATATTTACCATTTTCAGGATTTTGTGATGAGGTATCTATCCAATTGTATTCGTTGCAGAGTGTTATCAGCTCAAACTGATTAATGAGTATATTGATATTGTATGTGTATGGTACGAAGTGAAATATGTCCGGTACACTCTTTGTGGACCAGTCTTCTATCAAGTCTGGAAAAGAAACATAGAATTATTGCATGTTCCTTTATGTAGCTACAGTATGTCTGCGCCCCAGAAATTTTTAATAAGAGGATAATCTATCCCAAAATCAGAAAAGATGGGAATATTTAACTTCCAAATTTTCAAGAGGGGTCATGAGACCGATCCCTAGCCACAGCTAGTGTAATGTTCTTGAGCAAGCAATTTTACCCACATATGTTTAGTACTGGTTCAACCCAGGAAGACTTTGAGCATGATTTGTGTAAGTTGCGAAAACTTGTTTCACAATCAATGTAAAATAAATAAATCTAAATTACGTTACATAAACATATGTTTTAACTGTGACATAAAAACTCCATAAATTTAATTAAGAACTTCTTCACGTTTCATGATAATCATTCCAGACAGTGGATTGGTTTCAAAATCAACTTGAGTTGTGCACAGCTTGTACACAATAAAATGTCCCTACATTCACAAACAGAAGGATGAATAATGTGACTCCTTTATAAATACCACTTCAACTTACCGCCAATGAATTGTTTATGTTGGAATATGAGATAGACAGTGGCCTTGCAAGAAGTGAATGAACATTTCCAGTCTTGGTGGTCATTCCACTGTAGTGGGTAGTATCCAGTTATATTGAACTGTAATTAATACACAAACCATTTTAACAGTGCAATAATACAAAAGCATTTGAATCTTGGTTTACAATAGGAAAATGTATCTTAATGCATACGTATATCGCAATGGACTAGGAAAAGTGGAGCGGAAGTGGATAGAGTAGTGAAAGGTTCGGTCCCCAACTCGACCCTATGCCTCTCAAAATACAACACTCAGTACTGGTTCTACCCAGGAAGCGGACATGAGAATGGTTCAAATAAGCTTTGAGCTTCTTCGCAATCGAACTAAAATAAATTAGCATAAACTTAACTAAAGATATCTACAATTTTTACAGGGAACAGAAATCTCTAGGTCCTTTCTTATATTTTTGTTTACAACAGTCTATGTGAACATGCTGCAATCTGATTTCAAAAATAAATGTCACAGTGTTTATGACACAATGCTAGCACCATCATATGTA
Source organism: Panopea generosa (assembly GCA_029582155.1). NCBI lineage: Eukaryota > Metazoa > Mollusca > Bivalvia > Adapedonta > Hiatellidae > Panopea > Panopea generosa. The sequence goes on along the minus strand of CM055896.1, from coordinate 4,265,084 downwards.
TGCAGGAAACCCCCTTAAAACCTGAACTTTTAATCTGAATAATAATAATTTATATGTTGCTGTCTGTTTCCCTTGGCTCGCTCGCCTTAGTCCTGAACTCGTCCACCTTTTTTTCTGTTTTATTTTGTTTTTAATTCTAATTTATATGATTAATTATAAAATTTTGTTTTCTTTCAAAACTTAACAAGACATACAACTATCGATGTAAAAATCATATATCTTTTATAGAACTCTATTTTGTTAATATATCAAAACTAATCTAATGAATCTTCGCCACCTTACACAAATGTTTGTATAAGTTACTGAGGAGAGAAACTATATAAGAAATATTTTCTTTCGTTTCAATCCTTTTACTAAATATGTTGTGGAATATGCTGTACATAATTTATGAATAAATATGTTTAAACCAAAACCTGAACTTTTGTTTAGATTTGTAAATTACATCTCAGAACGAAATGTCTTGACAGTTCAGTATCAGATGATTCTATCCAAACCTCACACCCATAAAAATTTAAACAATCTGTACGTCATCATACTACAATATATTATCTGTCAATATCAAATATTCTACGTATCTTCATATCGATGAGTGGAACATGTTGTGTTGTCTTAGAGCATAAAACCTTGTTTTGCATGTGTAGTCTCCTTGAGCAAGACATATTCATAAATGCTTAGTACTGTTTTTACCAAGAAAGACATCAAAGAGGAGTTGTTAAGAAAGAACAAGTTTTACAATCAATGTAAATTTAATAAGTTTGAATTAAACATTCTATATCAGAATATACATTGGAAGTACACAATATAGTATAAATAAACTTACATCAAGTGTTTCACACTCCAGCATGGACCTGAATTTCATGCTCGTGGTGGCCTCCAACAAGAGTAACTGCCCCTTGACTACAGACACATACCCAGTTTCCTCGGTGATCCATGGAATACTCGACTCAATGTATGACCCCTGACCCATGTTCATGTGGATAGCCTGAGTCACCTGATGAAGTGTAGTGAAAGATAAATATTTAATCTTATTACATTCTGATGTACCGGTTATAAATAATTCTGATAAACTTTTATTTGTAATCACTTGTGCGGTTAGTATTGCTTCACACTTATTAATCCTTCTTGGAATTCGCTAACCAGTACTAGACACAACCTAGTGCTGCAAGTGACCACTTCCCCACATATTCAGAGGTGGGAGGTTCATAACTGTGGCTGGACGGGGATTCAAACTCACGATTCCTGGATTGACAGTCAGACACATTACCTTCTGAGCTGCTTGTATATAATTCATTAAAAACCATATAACCATAATTAAAATTATTGATACAAAGGTTGTTTTACTCACAGAGTTTTTGGTGAAAAGGACATCATTTGTAGCCTCGGCGACGATGTTCATTCTGAACTCAAATGTCTTAAACTGTCTCTGTTCTCCAGGCTGGGCAACTTTTGTCACAACAAGAGGTTGATAGTCAGAGGGGTAGAACATCTTCCATAAATACTCCCTGAAGTAATGAAGAAATAAAAAGATACAACCTTTATAATAGTATACTACCACGACAACTGGAAAAATCAGATAAAGCTCCAACTGTTTTATATATATATGAACATGAGTTGACTGTTGTCAATTCTATCAGTATCAATTATGTATATCTTTTTTGTACATGTACTGGGATGATCAAATTTACCTGAATTTTGTATAACCTTCCAACAGAACAGTTATCTAGAGCAGCCTAAGTCAGGTGAAAGATCAAATTGCTTGCAATAAGGCCTTTTTCAGAAGTGTGGATAAGGATAGTGTTCCTTTTTTGTAATGACATCTTGAACTTTTATTAAGCGGCAGTAAATCTGAGGGCATCCGACACGGGATCTGAGGGCCACTGGTTCAATCCTCCACCAGAGACATGTGTTGTTTCCTTCAGCAAGACACTTTACTTATTGTGCTAAGTTCCAAGTATAAAGCGAGTATGCTTTGCCCATGTTGTAAGAACTTGTTTTCACAACCAATTTAAAATAGAAATAGTTCTTAATAATCAAAATATGCTTTATAGAGATTATCTGTTTCTTTTTACTTAATTCACTAAAATTCTCAGCTTTTAAACCATAAGCTGTATTTATCTCACTTTACCAGTAGAACAACAAAATTGAATATTCATGATACACATGATGCACATGAACAAGAATAAAATGTTAACCATTGAGTTATTATTACCTTTGTCTATCTGCCCAGGGTCCATAGTTAAAGTCTGTATTTTTGCCACACTCTACATCAAGGCCAATGGTGGGATATGTGCGTCTGACCACTGTCTCTCCATCCGCCAACTCTACCATCTCTGGTTCATATGGAACAATACCTGGAACATATAGGGTTATTCAATTCAACAACAGAAGGTTATATTGCAACATGGATTTTGATTGGATGGTTTGAGCAGAAATTAAGATTAAACTCACAAGATTTAATAATCTCGAGACCAGGTTATGTGAACATGTCATTTTGCACAAAAATTTGGGCTCCAGGGTTTAAATTAACATTTTACATCAATTACAGATTTTTGATTTAGTACATGTAATTTTCATTTCTTATCTTTGAATTGCATTTAATTAAACAATATTTTATTCCAGATAAACATATTAGTCATACATTCAATATACACATTAATTACAAGTGAAAAGGATCCAAAAGAAAGCTATACATCTCACTACAGTTACGCCCCTTTTTTTTCATGGTAACATGATTCTTACGCTTAAAAAAAAGGCCTATACATAGATGTAATTTGGTTTTGAAATATTTTCAAAATGATTCACAGTGGTTGTGATTTCTTGCTGCAGATGAGTAGAGCAAAAGTTGGCAAAGCATATACTGCAATAAGACATCACTGGTGTCAAAAAATTGACTTTTATAGGATTTCAACATATGCATGTATTTATGAGCATCTGAGGACTTATTTTTTCAAAAATCTCAGTGTGTTACTGCACCCTCTTTAAAAAAACAACTCTGGTCAACCTACCAGTTATTGTGCATTTTTATGTGGGTATACATTCCTGCTATGAAAAAACAATACTTACAAAAAAATTCTATGTGGAATTCTTTCTTTACCATGGAAATCCTAAGTCTTATTTTATATAGAAAAAAGAACAAAATTCAACTGTGTAGTGAGACCGTATAATAGCTTATATGTATCTGTTTCCTATGAATGGCGTTTAATGCCATATTGACACATCACAGAGCTATAAATAGCATCCAGTTTAAAGTCACTAGCAAACTTTCATATAAAGTGTTTGAACCGAGATGGGTCCAAACCCACAACCTCAGTAGTGAGATAAGTAAGAGATCTTAAAATAGTGCCTTAGACCATGGAGGACCCTCATTTTAATATATATATACTTTATAAATACAAATAAAACAGCTTCGCATGATAAAACACATGATATGTTGATACATAGATTTTTTGTTTTCATCCAACATCTCGACCACAAAAGTGATTTTCTCAGTGTCACATAACTTTCAATGTAAAAACTGTTATACACTATGAATTTAATGTAAATGCACTAGCCTGGTTCATCCATGTAGTAGTGAAGCTTAACATCCCTAGACTGCATCAGTACAAAACCCTCTCCCATCATACGAGGTGGTCTAAAAATATAATAACACATCAAAACTTTTTATGGTCGATGCAGAAATAAACATGTAAACATAAAACAGCAACTCTTCAATAATTTCATATTGTAATCCTTGTTTGAAATATAATAGTGTTTAACATCTATTTTAATTTTCTACTTTGAAAAACATCTGATTCTAGTGGTAGAGCATGTCTGACATGCAGAAGGTCATGGGTTTAAAACCAGACTGGGACATCTAAAACACTTGAAAAATTGTCCTAGAAGCTTCCTTTCTTGACACTAATCATTTAGGACAGTTCTAGGTCTTATTACCCCAGTGTCTGTATAATGTGACTGGGTGGGGTATCAAATGACTGCAGCACAATATTCCATTAGAATACTGTTTCAACTGCAGATGCCGATGTGTATGACTGAAAAATTATTGAAAATATATTTAACACCATACATATCTACACTACAACCAACTTACTCATCCACAATTCCTCCTGTATATTTATCGCTGGGCACAAACATAATCTTGAAACTGTCTGATTTCACCTTCACATCATGCATGAATGTATCAAATGGCGTGGACGCAGTTGTCGTTGTGTAGGTCACATGACTATCATCCAGGTGGACTATCAATGTGTTGGGTACCAGACTGTTACCAAACACGAAACGACTCTACAATAGATAACCAACTAGGTAAGTTAACTTCACAAGTTGTACATAAAAATAAGTTAAGATTTGTTAGGGGTGCTTTATGAATTACTATCATTATGCAATAGTTTATTATCTACCAGTATTATTGGTGGATAAAGATCACATATGCATGTACAGGACTATAATGAGTATACATAACCTCCTTTGGTGAAGAGCCTTTTCACATTTTTTATATTGAGTGTCCTGTTATGGACAGCACATCGGGTATTCAAATAATAAAAAAAGTTATCTATCCATGCCTTATCTAATCCTGCTATTCCAGCAACTAAATAGCAAACTTTCTCACATGAAGTTGGACTATAACCCAGAACCTCAGCTATGATAGGATTGTAATCTCAATACGGCACTTTAGGCTACAGCTGCAACTGAGAAAGAGAAGTGATACTCACCGTTGTAATATCAACTTTACACACAGGTATCAGATCTCGCCAGTGTCTGCTTTTCTTTGTTGTGTTAACACTGAATAAATAACAATGTTAAAATTGGTGAAAAATTACAGATATATATTTAAACAGATCAAAATGATATGTACTCATTATACTTATTACCGCGAGTCTAAAACTTTGTAAACCATGTAAATGATGGCATTAATAATAAACAGTAATAAAGCTACTTAAGTGTACTGTGTAATAACAGTAGCCAGTACGAAATGTAAACACATGCTAACGGAAATTGGAGCTTTGCGCATGTCTGGGATGTTGTTATTATATGGGCATTTGTGGTAATAGATATCGCGGTATTAGTTATACAAGGGCTGATAAGACGTTTCCTATCTTGGCCTACTTTCCCAGGTTAGAATAAAATAAATGTTTTTACCCATCTCACTAGTTACATAATGTTGAATTTATTCCATCTAAGAAAGAGTCGAAAGAGTCTGAATGACTAGGTGAAGGTCACCAAGCAGTATGTGTGTGATATTTATTCTTAGAATCGGAATTTCATTTTAATAACATCACTCCGATTCCAAAAATTCATATTTTATTTATAAATGATAATAAGATGCTTTGTACATTTGTATTTATTTTAAAAATAATTGTATTTTTTAGACAATTTTATTGATTTTTCCTGACTGCCTTTTCATTCTCATAATCAGTTCAATGTCACAGTGAGTGAAAGAAACTATCGCAGCACCAATTAAAATGAAAAATAAAATAGCAACATTTTTACTGTGTACTTTGAGATATCAATCAGCGCCTTACAACTATATTCTTTTACAAAAGGCCACATGTTGCCCTCAACATTAACTAAGCCCCACCTACATGTAGCTAATTCTTGATTGGCAAACACATTCATTAGAAATCCAAGTTGTGATTTAATCACAAAAGAAATATCATCAGGTTAAAAACACAATAATCTTCAAATAGGATTAAAAGCAATTTTACAATTCATATAAGGCATCCAGTTTAATGGGTGAAGGAAGACCACCAATAAAGAGTCTGGACTGAGCATTTTTTTTTCTTTTTTTTTTGAATGGAGTTTGACATCATTTTCACCACATTTCGGGTTATATATGGCATATCCAGTTTTATTGGTGGAGGAAGACCTCAGATTGAATATGAATAGAACCATGGTTCCTCCATGAGTAGCTGGCAAACTTTCTTACACAAAGATTTTGGAGTGAGCAATTTCGAACCTACAACCTTAGCGGTGAGAGGTAAGTGGTCTTTGGATGGAGATAGAGTCAAACCCACAACAAGTGATCTTGAGAAAGTGATATCGACTGTGACTGAGGATGACAGTGCAGTAGAAAGTATTGGAAAAAAAACCCAACTAATTTCCAAAAACCATAACATTAGATATTGAACATACCTGGTTTTCTTTTCTTCTACGTCTTCCCCAGACTTCTCTTGTTTGACAACATTTGTGACGTCTCCTTTTCCATCATCCTCTACTTCCTCTTCCTCATCATCCTGAGCTTTTTTCAGACCAAACAATTTCTCAAGTCGTTCATATGTTCCCGAGCGATTGTAAACATGCACTTCAAACCCGTCTATAAAAACAAACATTCTCGTCTCTGCGTGGGACATATCTGTTGGAAAAATATATATGCATGAACATCTATACATGTACTAATGAATTGGTGTTTTAAAGTGTACCAACTCATAAATGTTATATAGCGAAATGAACAGATAAAAAATACTTGGGTTTTAAATGATTAAGTTCCATTAATGATAAGCTCTGATAGTACTAAAATTTTCTTTGTTTGCTACGTCAGTCCCCATTATCTCGGTCAGTAGTGTGACTGACTATCAATGCAGTGATCCTAAGTTTGAATCTTTGTCCAGCTGCATCAAACATTGTCATTTGTCTCCCACTACTGATTCAAATAATAAAATTATCAGAGATGAGTGTGTTCAAGTACTGGTTAATCTTCCAGAATCCCAGGAAAGAGAGGTTACTGTATGTTAGCCCTTGATAGCATAAAAATGACACAAAATGATTCAATCAATCAAATAGTTTTGCTGTAGCATACATGCTTTTTTATTTCATACATTGATAAGGTGTAAATATAACTTATAAGTACACCATGCAAGATTGAGAAAAGACAAGTAATTGCTGAAATCTGTTCTAGATGGTTAGCATGCTTGATCAAAGACCGAGAGGCACCTAATTCAATTCCCAATGGGATCTATTCTGGAGCTTTAAAATACATTCCCAAGTGCCTGCCTTATTTGTGCTAGGTACGGTGAAAGCAGTACAGATCCTTTGGAAAGGATGTAAAGCCATCTGTCCAGCACATGTAAAAGATCCAATAAAATTTCTCTGAAAATCAGTGACACAAGAGCCGCCACAAATCTTGAAAACCTTTAGATACACAAGGGCATGTAGAAGGGAAAGATAGATGTATGGAGATAGGATGTTCGAATATTTTTGGTTTGGAAGCGTCTTCTAACACAAATTGATTGTTTTAAGCTTGTAAATTGATTTTAACTCCTTAAAAGAGAAGTTTAAGAGGCATTCAATTATATTTTGACCACTTTTTAACCCTAATCCTGAGTCCCTAAACAGCAACAATTTGTTCAGATGGATGAACCAATTGACAGAATCATTATTACCTTTGATACTATTGTTGCTGTTGCTATTATTAGTAGAAAAGGCACTAACTTATATAAGAAAGATTAAAAATTTCCAAAATTTCATTCATGTAGTTGACAGAATGATGATGTGTAAATGCATACATTTATATTTCTGCTTTTCATCAATATCATAACTAATACTTGTACATAAATATACAACATCTTACCTTCACCGAGTTCCCTGAAGGAATAGGGGCGCCACCATTTGAATATGATCCAACCATACTCTATTCTGATGGAGAAATCTTCCGTAATGAAATGTACAGCACGGAACATTATCTTCCCTGACAGCACTGACATTGACAATGACCCTGAAATTTACTTAAATATTCTAACACTGAGAAAAAAGGAAAATATTATTTCGCTTTCATAACTACCATTAAAAAAACAGAAGAGAAAAGATGGTCTTCCACATTAAAGTACATTAAAATTTTCTGAATGCTAATACACATGATCTGTTTCTTTCTCTCTTTATAAAAGAAAGACATTGGGAGTCCAACCAAGTCAGATACATGGGATTGCTTTTATGTGTCTAACTAAATAAACACATTATAGAAGTACATAAAGCCAAAATCCATTTTGGCAATTACGATAGAATTTGAAACAAGAGTTGTCAGAAGACAACAAAGCTCCTCTGTGGGATAAAACTCACCACCCATGCAAAGATTGAGATTGGAGGCAAACACCAAAACTTAAATGCAACTAAATGCAAAAGTTTAACCTGGGTGTATACAGACGATGCCGATGCTGGGGTCATGGCAATAGCTCTCCTGGACATTTGTCCTGGCGGGCTAAAAAGTGGCAGTTCTCAAATTAATTTTACTTTTCAGAAGGAGATCCCTAAATTGTAGGTTGAAATAAAATATCTTTTCCTTTTTCTACATGCTGACAATAAATCAAATGTAGCAAAATGACATTTTTCAAATGTAATAAACAGTTAAGAAGTATACCAGTGAAAAGTAATCTCTATGGATTCTTTCTGAAGTTAAAAGCCATTTTAACACATTACAGCTGATGTATCAATGGTTCGATGCAACACTGATCTTTTTTCTTATTTACCTATATGTAGATACAACAGTGTTTCCCCTGACCCTCGATTTCGCAACCAATTTCATTGACGGAGGAAGCCCTCAGATATATAAACATTAATCTGAGTAGAACCAAACTTTCTCATATAAAGCCTTTAGTCTGAGCTGGGCTCAAATCTGCGATCTCTGCAGGAAGACAGTGCCTTCAATCACTTAACTGAGTCTGCTATGTAGATCTAAGAAAAACATGTTAAGTTCATGTGTTGCAAAGAATTTCACATAATCAAATACGCAATGAAAATAAGTTACAACTTGATCCTCCATGGCTGAGTGGTCTAAGGCACCTCTCAAGATCACTTATCTCTCACTGCTTAGGTCATAGGTTTGTGTCCCACTCGCTCCAAAAACTGTATATGAGAAAGTTGGCCAGTTACTTGCGGAAGGATGGTGGTTCTACTCAGATTCATTCTGAGGTCTTCCTCCACCAATAAAACTGGATATGCCATATATAACCTGAAATGTGATGAAACTTGCATTAAACCCCATTAAAAAAATATGTAACAGCACATACCAATATTGATGCGGCCAAATTTGGCAAGCTGGATGTTTGTGATCAGTGTAGCAATGAGGCCAACCACCCTGGAGTTGTAGTAAGCCAGGTATAACGTCCATATCATAGCAGCAGCCAGCGATATGAAGAACAAGGGGAGGGTGGACTCGGGCAGCTCTACCTCTATACTTTGCATAAACGTGGTATCATTGCTTGGCTTGTCGATCATTTTGTCTGTCATTGTATGACTACGGCATTGATGACAATTTTCTTATGATGTTTACTTCCCTTTACGATGAATCCAGGTTCAGGACAGTTGTATCGAGTTTCTTTTCTAAATACATGTTCTGGTATCTTAAATTATCATAATTTTCAGAACTTTTATTTCTCCATAAGTAAACTGACACTGACAACAACTTATATAAGCCTTGTTTATATTTTTAATTATACTGGGATAGAGTTAACACGCAAATCAATTTTGACTTTAATAGCAATATTTTGCTTTTAACCAATCTCAAAACACATTTCTCTGATATTTCTTGAAAACATATTTTGACGTTTTTGTTATTATAATTTAGATATCAAAGATTCCTGTAAAGTTTTACTTTAGTGTTAAATATACCTGTAACTTAGTTCACTAAAATATGTTAAATCCATTATTATTCTTGAAGGCAGATTTTCTCTGAAAAGAAAATTAATAAACAAGTAAATTAATCGATCAATATGCTCTCATGTTGTAAAAAAAACAAATAAACTAGGCATGTAAAGGCACCCCATCCCCCTAGTTAATCCCTTATCATAAAATGTATTTGATTATGATTTCAAACAGTACAAGTGTAACAACATCAAGTCAAACGAAAGTGTACTAATTGAGTAGTTTACCACCATTTCTTAAGACCATTACTTTAGTTTTATCTAAAGCAGTTCCACTAAAATTTGAAACATCATCAGCATATATTGGTCAATAGTGCAAAGAGGTCATGAATTTCTTCTGTAACAAAAAATAGCTCAGTCACATATATGCCACAAGTATGGCTGAAGGCGCTGTAACCTGTTTTCAATCACAACCTGAATTCCTTCACTCACAGAATAACAAATATCGCATATGTACATGTGTGTTTCAACTTACTGCACAAATGTCAATATTTACAAACAGTATTACACTTCTACAGCCTCATACCATTTTAATTTGACACATAAGGTCATCCAGTCAAATAAATTGTTTGCCGTGCTCCTACCTACTTACTCAAAATGGCTGCTACCCAAACCTTTTTATTGACTTGCAAAACGTTTATTTTTTTCATGCTATCTGTCCATTTTTCTTTAAAATAACTACAATATCAAAATTTAGCAAAAAATAAAGTAGCTAACTACCTACCCAAATGAAAAATGCTTGGTAAGGAGCACAGCAATCAAATATTTTTTTAATGGTAGCCCAGGTAGTATTTTAATAAGACAGTTTTAGTGTCAGAAAAATCGAAGCAATTCAGTTATTGTGCATTTAATTAGTTCATATGTCACACAGCAACTGATTTACCAGGAAGAAGAATCATTATTATAATGACCACTTGAACATAATCGCTCACCCGAAATTATTATGACCATGTAGATCTAACCTCAATCAGCAGTTTTAGTTACTTACTGTCAGCATCTTTTCTGTTATATTGCATTAGTTTATATAAATCTAGATTTGTATATACAGGTATCTTTAATTAGGACTAAATCAGGTCCCATCACCTCAATTGTAAATTAAAAGCGGATTAGCCAGTTTTTGTTTCTGCTGCTTGCCATTGACGATAAAATTAAAGATATTCCGAATGAGATTTGTTTGTTAATGAACCGAACGGACCAATAGCGAACGAAACAAAACAAATCTGAAATAGTCGCGAGGACCACGAATAACGAAATGAGGTTTGTTTCGTGAAAATTAACCGAAATGAAGTTTTAGGTAACGAAATAAAAGCTTGAAATGATGTTTTAGACAATTATATGATAAAAATAAACTTATACAGATCTACACTGACCCAAAATGAAAATTTTACATCGACTTCAAAAGTATCTCCTAAATATATTCAAAGTTAAAAAATGTTTTCATGGAAACTTTATGGCTATATTAATGTTTCTATGTAATTTACTGGAAAAAAATCAGACATCGCATGTTTTTTTCTAAACAATTAAGTGGAGAAAGGTAATGAAATGAAAATTCCAGGAAAATGAGCATGTAACATTTGAGAAAGACATAAAATGCTGACTGAATGCAATAACTGATTCTTTTAAAACGACAGTAACCAGTGTGGCCTCCGTTTTTACGAATGCATTCCTAAATACTTCATCACATGAACTTACGTAACGTTGAATGAGCGTGTTCGGAATACGTTGCCATTCCAAAAGATACATTTGGAAGGTCGTTTATGGTATCTATTTGATGATTGGATCTGACCAACGGACCCAATTCATTTCATATGCTCTATGGGGTTCAGGCTCGGGGGTACAGAGGCATTGCCACTGGTTTCGCATGTAATGGAAATGAAGTCGTGCCCATAACAGTCTGGAAGCTCTGTGGTGCGCTGTCGGACTTTGACCGACGAGCACGAATTGGAACACGGTTTTGTCCCAAACGGTTTATGATCGTCTTTGCCTGATTCTCGGACCCAAAATGCTCTCGGCGTTGTCTTCTTATCCTGATATTATATGAGACCGGAGACCAGTCTATGATCGTCTGTGCATGAACATCGTAACGCCAAGGAGTACTGGTTACAGGTTAGAAACGAGCACGTAGGTGGGTCAACGTAATCACGGGCGTAGGAGCTAGTCGCTTTCAATTATTGGGGGTGTGGGAAACCCGAGGAGAGAGCGTATGAGGATGTTTACTTCCAGGCCCCAAAGTATATGCTGAACATCCAACATGAGTAATGGCCCCAAGGCTTCCACGCCTATGTAATAGCGCGATAAGTACGTAACGTTGTTTCACGTACGCGACGGGGTCTGACACGATCTCTGACATATCCAGTAGTAGTGTACCAGTTCGCAAGAATATGAATAGTCTATCTGGAACAGTCAAAATGACGTGCAACGGTATTTACCAATGACCCGGTCCGGAGCATACCAATAGCCTGATTTCTCTCAGTTTCAGAAAGACGTGGCATCGCTAAATAAAAGTGTGTTGTTTTTTTATAAAGTGTTTTTCTGTGTTAACTAACATGTATAATTACTTGTCTGTGTAAAACTTGTAAGTGAAAAAAAACCCGGATGTTACGCACGTGCAAAGCAAGGAGAACGTTGTTGTTTTTTTTGTGCTCGGACGCATGAATACTTCTGATTTTTTTGGGGGAAATGCATGATGATAATCCACAATTAAATCCTGATGGCCATGCATAACACGTTTCCGAACATGTATGTTAACAAAAGAAATATTCGTTAACAAAAGAAATATTCAAACACATAAAGTGTAAAATTTTCATTTTGGGTCAGTGTATCACAATTGATTTTACACTGATGATATTTCAATTATCAACACATTCGGAAGTTTATAATGTGATTTTGATTGATTGGCCTGTCTGGATTACTTCCCTTGTCTGGATTACTTCCCTTGTATGCTGTACTACCAGGAGAAGTACACTACACTATAATCAGCAATATTCAAGAGACACCAGTTGTATTCAAGGACTTATATAGAAGGATAGGAAACTTGCATCTCGCAACTAAGTGTTGATAAAAAAGCTTGCGAAGAATTAATAATTTGGCAAATTAATTATTCAAATTTCACAGACAACTGATTCAGTTTACATAAAATGTAAGGTGCATGTAGCTTTGATTGTTTTATAGTGTTTTAAACACGCAAAGGAATTAGAGTTTTAAGTAAAATTTCAAGTACTTTTCTGAATTTTTTAGTTGCAATATAGACGTTTTGTAATCATAAATACTTCATCAATTTTAAACACACTTTGCTGGAATTGGTCTCATTTTGTAGAGAATTCCATTGTGCAAAGAAAAACATTTGAGATATATATTTAAATATTTCTGAGATTACTGGAAGTTAGGATATTTGAAAACGAGATTTCGCAAGATTTTGCGTGAATACGCGAGCGTTCATAACATATCAATTAGTTTCTTTTCCTTCTCTATATCAGTCCTTTTTGTATTTAAGACATAACAAAGATCAAGTATTTCGTTGCATATGTATGAACAAAGGTGTTTCAAACCAAGAAGGTTTACAAGAAATAGAATAGGCATGAAATAAATATAAAAAAAAACAACACATGTTATTGTTGGAAAAAAAATATAAATATATATATATATATATATATAAATAAAAAAAATGTATATAAAAAAAAATAAATAAAATTAATGAAAAAAAAAAAAAAAAAAAAAATGTATTCACTTGAATCCAGACCACACAATGGAGAGGAGCTCTCGTCATGGCTATATTTTGCTTGGTCCAAAAAGATGTAACAGTGTCGACAACCGGCAGCCTTTAACGTCAATGTTATTAGGACAAATATGTATTAGTCAATTGGTCATGTTGCTGAGAATGTCTGCTTACGTCAAATGAGCAATATCAATAATATAACTTGGGAGCAATCGGAATATCGCTCGGCCATTTCCGTAAACGTTATTTCGAACGTTTACGGACATGGCCGAGCGATGTCCCGATTGCTACTTACTTTTACGGAAATGGCCGAGCGATGTTCCGATTGCTCCCAAGTTATATCGTCAGACACTTTCAAGATTAATCGTATGCGTGAGCACAAGGACATAAAAGAACCCAATCGTATAACCCTAACCAGTTAAGTTCAGCGGGTCATCAGCCAGCACATACAATCACATACTCCTAAGACGAATACTGCATCGGTTGAACATTTATGATGGAAGCATTGCAAATCAGTGGCGGATTCAGATTTCCATGTTGGTGGGCGACGTGTTGGGAGGTGGGAGTGTACATTTTTCGTCAAATTTCGATACGTTAAGAGAGTGTTAAACACAACTTTAGAGAGGCCTTACATGTTTATACGAATATTTACATTCCCACTGCAATCAGCCTGAATGAACTATATAGATTTAGTGTATTTCATTTCCAAATGAAAAACACTTGCAGCTGGGCGGAGCTAAAAGGACTTTTTGTATTTCATTGGTTGCACAATTTTGTTTTGCTGGTGGGACGTTACGTTGCCGTTAGTTTGCCGTAAGTTGTCCTACAAATACATGCACTTATTCAGTATGTTGGCAACGTCGCCGTTACATTCATGACACTGGCTTTGCGGTTTAATGCGTATAATTTGCTTTTTAAATATCAAAATGGCAAAAATAACGTAATAGTTTTATCAAAAATAGCTCGAGAATATAATGTAAATATATGGGTTAACCCTTTACTTCATAAAGACGCTTTTGGACACCTTTAATATTGAAAGCATTACTTCACCATATGTCAGCAATAGGTGAATTATGTTTATATTAACTGACAGAGTGGAAAACAGTGCAGGAAGTGTTCAGATTGCTCGTCACGAGCAATCTGAACTCTTCCTGCACTGTTTTCAAAGGCCTTCTGTGATTGGAGAGGGAAAACGCCTATCTATGGAGTAAAGGGTTAAAAACCGAAATTTGAGTTTTCATGGGGTGATGAAAAACATTAGGCTAATATAATGTTGCCGAGAAGATTCACGAACATAAAACGGGCCAAATGTTTTTCATCACCCGATGAAAACTCAAATTCTTAATAGAAGAGAATGGGACGTAATATATATTTGGCAGTACGTTAGATCTAGCAGCGGGGCTAATATCTTTAAAGAGACCTCACATATATCGGCGAATTTGGTTTATCTTAGCAATAAAACTGTACATTTATATAAAATATCGTATATTATGGATGTTCTGTTCAATACCTAAAATATTACTTTGTCTCTGTAGTGTAAAATTCTTAAATTTTGTTGACCAAATACTAAATCGTGTCCTGCAATAAAGTTACTCATTGGCCACAATCTGATCCCCCCGGCCTTTATGTTACGCAATGTATTATACTGAGGATACGGAAATACCCGATGTTTCACGATTGTCTCTGGCCAGTGTTGGGTTATGCAAAAACGTCGACGAATAAAACGTAAAATGTGTAAACCTGTGTGTCAACAAATTTCTCAATATAAATAAGATAAACTACAAGGACGGAATCAACAGTTATCTTCGAATAGGACCTTCATCTTTGTGATTTAATAAACTTTCCATCATTTACTGAGCCGACAGTTATAAGTGATACAAATGTACATATAGGTATAAACCTACCATTGATTTGTGTTCTTTATTCTATAGTAAATAATAAAAGTTTGAAGGCTTGTCATTCATAGAGAGATCCAAATGAAAGAAGTGAAACCTACATTTTACTGTTTGTCAACTCTGCACTATTAAAATATGATAAGAAATGTAGGGGCCATGTGTCATATAAGATTTTTTTTTCTGCTCAGTGTGTACACTGTTGACAAAGTGAAAGTAGATGTATTCATACCCCAGTTTCATTTTTTTTCTAAATTCACAATTCAAATATGACAATGCTGTCAAAATATACAAAATACATCAATAATGCCTTTCAAATAAAAAAATGAGCATTAAAATAAGAAAAATGCATTTATAAAGAAGAAAATACGAGGATTATTTATAACCGCCATTATGCTACTTCCCCACGGAAGCACTTCATTTTTCCAATGGTGGTATTATGCTTATAAGGAAACTTTTTTTTCAAATTTCATAATTACCTCTTTTTTACTAAGTACTATCAATCTGCAGTAATGCTGCCAAGTTGCAGGCATTAAATACTGAAACTTTTTCAAAATACCACTTTTTACATGATCGTTATATACAGGCGTGAGATATTGACCGACATGTGTTTGACTAATATTACCCAAAAAATGTTATTTTGCCTAATTCCATTAAAAAAATTACACCAAACTAGTCTTATGACACATTGAACACATAATCTTACCAAAATACATTATTCAATACAATGTACATGCTATCAAATTGCACATTTCAACCATAAAAAAAAAGAAATCTTCAAAAACATGTGTTTTTTTATGTAATTTCAACTTGATGTAAATATGCACATATATTTGCTTTATTTGAGGCATAAACTTGCTAAAATGCGTTGTTGTTTTTTTATGAAGGAAATGTCTCCAATTTGCCATTTAAGACTATGAAAATGCAAAAAAGGTTATTTTACCTATAATTAACATTTTGGAAAACCACCCCATCTCACTTAAATCTCTCTTGTAAATGTAAACCCACCATTGATTTTCGTTCTTTATTCCATAGTAAATAATAAAAGTTTGAAGGCTTGTCATTCATAGAGAATCCCAAGTGAAAGAAGTAAACTTACATTTTACTGTTTGTCAACCTCTGCACTATCAAAATAGGGGTCATGTGTCATATAAGAGATTTTTTTCCTGCTCAGTGTGTACACTGTTGACAAAGTGAAAGTTGACTTCCGAATTCATGTATTCATACCCCAATTTCCAAGCATCAATTTTCTTTCTAAATTCACAATTCAAACATGACAATGCTGTCAAAATGTTCAAAATACATCAATAATGCCATTCAAATAAAAAAAGAGCATTTAAATAAGAAAAATGCATTTTTAAAGAAGAAAAAAACGAGGATTATTTATAACCGCCATTATGAAGAATATATCAGGATTTTTCAAAACATTAAAATTGGCTAAAATCAGTCACACTCCATCCACCCCACTAAAGGACCCCATATTTCCAAAATAGTATATATTTAAGCATGCAAAAATAATATATTGAAAAGGGATTTCCTAACTTGGGCTACGCGCCTAGACTAGTCTCAAATAGATCTCCAGTTTAAAATTGCAATCTATTTTGTTATGCTTATGACAATTGTAGCGTTTCCCCCCTGATATGCTTCCTTTTAACTGTACTTGCTGCTTTTTTGGGAGCCCCGTCTGCACCCCATTGGATCCGCTTAAACAATTACCTCAAGTAACAATATTGCTTATCGAATGTTTGCACGTGAGAATTCCATCTAATTGCATTGTGTTGAGTGGTTGACTCTCATTTATTAAAAAAGAGGCTAAAAACATTGAGACACATAAGACGAGATTAATCATAAGACGCCGACACGCGCACTAATGATGTACTTGACGTGATTAATTTCGCCGATCGATTCCATGGCAACTGCAAAGTAGCTTTTGTTGGTTCGAAAACAATCGGATTAAATGCAAGTCTTTTATCAATTACGAAATGCCCATGATGTTTATTTATACGGCCGGATCACAACAGCCACCGTAACATTACGTTGTCGCATTGTCGCGTCAAATGGATGTTTAATATAGTTTTTATACTGTTCTTTTGCTTTGTTTTCTCTTAAAGTGATAATATATTTTAGTTATGTTAGAACCAAGAAGGTTGTCCCGCGTAAGACTTTTATCAGATGAAAGAACAATTGTCCCCGGGAAAAAAGCAGATATACAAGAATGGCTAAGTACTGTCGACGAATTTAAAAAGGAATGGAGAAATTCGGAGAATCTGAGATCACCCAGTGATAGACCGGAAAAGTTACCGCAGACGATTTATAGAACGCTAGAACGGCTTGATAGTGGAGTTGACACAGACACTAGCGGGAGAAGCGCAGCGACATTAAAAAGACAGCACACACAGACGACTTTATTTAATGTGGATACAAGCGATGAAAGTCAGAGTAGAACCGAAAGGACATTAAAGAGACAGACCACGCAGACGACTTTGTTGAATGGAGATACGAGCAATGAAAGGCAGAGTAGATCCGAAAGGGCATTAAAAAGACAGGTCACGCAGACGACTTTATTGAATGGAGATACGAGCAATGAAAGGCAGAGAAGAGCCGAAATGACATTAAAAACACAGACCACGCAGACGACTTTGTTGAATGGAGATACGAGCGGTGAAAGGCAGAGTAGAACCGAAAGGACATTAAAGAGACAGGCCACGCAGACGACTTTGTTGAATGGAGATACGAGCAATGAAAGGCAGAGTAGATCCGAAAGGGCGTTAAAAAGACAGGTTACGCAGACGACTTTATTGAATGCAGATACGAGCGATGAAAGGCAGAGTAGAGCCGAAAGGGCATTAAAGAGACAGGCCACGCAGACGACTTTATTGAATGCAGATACGAGCGATGAAAGGCAGAGTAGAACCGAAAGGGCATTAAAGAGACAGGTCACGCAGACGACTTTATTGAATGCAGATACGAGCGATGAAAGGCAGAGTAGAGCCGAAATGATATTAAAAACACAGACCACGCAGACGACTTTATTAAATTTGGATATGAGAGATGAAAGGCAAGGTATAACCGAAAAGACTCGTGGTATGCTATGCTTTCTTTTTTTAACGAATTTCATATGTGTATTAATAGCCTTTAAATTGTAGTTTAAATTGTAAATTGATTTACGTAGTTAAATTTAAAATATGATATCCATCTTTTCTCTAATTCCTTGGTCCCATTTAATGTATCTGTACTAAGAGGTCTATCCAGGAGATGATATTAAGGTGAAACACGGTAACGTTAAAATTGATTTCACCCATTTACTTCAAGCATCAAATATATATCCAAATAATAATAATAATAATAATAATAATAATAATAATAATAATAATAATAATAATAATAATAATAATGAACTCATTTGAATAAATTCAATCTTCCATGAGGACCTCAACATTTTAACAAGTAAAGCATTATTTAACATATAAACAAAAGAAGTAAACAAGTATATACATATATGTGTAATAATGTATATCAATTTCGATGAGAGCTTCCCGATTTATTAGAGTTGCTAAGATTTTTTACAATATGAACGTTTAACGATTTAATATGGTTAAATATAACATTGTCTGATAACTGATAAAATATAAATAAACGTTACATTAGTTACCACAAATATACAAAATAAGACTCGCGTTACGATGTTGCAGGGACTCTAAGCCGCCAAATGACCAACTCAATTATGTCCTGTTCTTATACATTTTACAGGTTCTCCTAAGATGCATGCATGCTCGGTTCATTTATTTCGTTTATTTTTCGATATTTGCCAACATACTCCATTATGCATACAATGACTTGATTATTAACATACATGTATATGCATAAGTGTTTTTGATTTAACCATGATAATTTTTGAACATGCATATAGGATGTGCTTTTCTATAATTTTTTATATGTGATATAAACATGTATATGTTGTGCTCTCTATATACATTTATTGAAAGATATTATATATATAGAGAGAGATAGTTATTTGTGAATAACCAAGACATAAATGTACAGACCAGACTACGGCGAGTGCGCCTAGCTACATTGCAAACCATATATACAATATCAAAGCCTCTGCCAAACCAATAGATTTGGTGTCGACCATGAAGTATATACTATGGAATTACATGCAACACATCTGGACAGTGTGGACAAATTTGCATACATGAACTGAAAGCTTTATATGAGTAGGATCCAGTTATGGATTTATGACTACTCACATGCTTTATAAAGGACAAATTTATAAACCTGTTGGATCATATAAATACAGTGAATTCATATATATTTAATTTCATAAAGGGAGATAATTAAATTCACAACAACGGATTTTACGATTTTTGAAATCTGTTTTTGGGATATATATATATATATATATATATATATATATATACGTTTAATTATATTTATAAGAGTGATGACCCTTCCAACGAATAGAAACGAAAATAATAGGGTCTGCAAACAGTATTGGATATTTTAATTTCATATTTGCATTATATAGATATATACTTTCAGAAATATGATAATTATTAACCTGTTTGCATGTTTTTGAATGGGGAATTGAGACCAATTTTAACACATAGTATATGTCACGTAACTTTTTAAGGTGGAACTGAGGCTCTTACTCGATACATCGCAACGGTGGTCGAGTGGTAGAGCGTCTGCATCGCATGCGAAAGGTCGTGGGTTCGGTCCCCGACCGGGTCATTCAAAAGAGTTGATAAACTGTACTAGAAGCTTTCTTGCTTGGCGCTCAGTATTTAGAGGATAGCCCTAGGTCTGGTAGGCCAGGTGTCAATATAATGTGACTTGGTGGTGGTATCATACCATGTGTCTGCGATATGATACGCCACTGTGGCAGCGCTTAGAATACTGTCTCAAGTAGACACCGTCGCGATATAACTGAAAAAGTGTTGGTAGCGACGTTAGACACCATACAACCATTTAACTCAATACGTAATAGGCAAGATTTAACGGATCATAGTCCGCATGGCCATACATGACCTACCCACTGAACGGTTATAAGTACCATTATCAATCCATTGCACGTTATGTATGGCATTTAGGTTTTACTGATGGTGGTAAACCTCGTAATGAATCTGAGTAAAATAACCTGATTTCTGCAAATAACTTGTGAACTTTGGCACATACATATTTTGGACAGAGCTGGGTTCGAACATACGACCACAGCAATGAGAAGTTCAGTGAACTTGTGATGACACTTTGGCTAACTTGGCCATAGAAGACCACTCGAACGATCTGAACTCCTCCATTATGTATACAGTTAAGTACTGAATCTTTACAAAACGAGACAATTCTCAGCAAATTATGATTGCAAACTGTTTATTGTAATACTATTTTTACTCCAAACTGCAATGTTTTCAATTCAAGATCCATTTGCGTGACCAAACCCCGTAAACCAACTAAGGTTTATATACGATTTACATGTTATGTATAAGAAATCAGTTGCTTGTGAATTATGAAAGACGACTAGTCCCTCGCATGTTATTTTATCAACATTTAGTCAGACGATGCAAGTTTCCTATCCTATATAAATCCTTGTTGAAATTGACCATCAATGTCATATTCAGGAGCTGTAATTCCCTGATTTTATAAAACAATCGTTCAGTCTGTACCTTTGTTCGTATTCCAGAATACAGGCCGTCACTTTCTTCAACCGCGAGATCAACCGCGAGAATGCGGACGTTCATGAAAGTGGATATTCCACAGACAGTTCGGGTTTACAGAAAGGTCTGCCGGAAATTGAACATACTCCCAATGCGCAGGATCCTTGGACAGTTCGGAAGACCTCGCATCATACTGAACAACCTTTGTCTCTCCACTGCAGATGTTAAAGCCGCTTGCAGGGCTCTTATGGTAAGACCACATGTTATTACCAAATAACAATTCGCGTGCCCGTTAATGCATTTAAGGGTATGACTACCCCTAGTATAGCAAAAAAAACACACACACAACAACACCGTACTATTCACATATTAAAGTTGTAGGAAAGACATCCAATAAATGATTGTTTAGGCAAAAATGTCACATGCGAAAACATATCATTATAGGTAAAATAGGCAGAATACAACACAACAGGACAGAATAGAATAGAATATAATTCAATGCTAGCATACTGTATTCAAGTTCAGTGGAAACCTAGTTAAATATAACAACGTTGTCGGATTTCCTTATCAGATTCTATAGTTCTCATTCAAATAAAACAATCTGAGAAAGATGCTTACCTCTTGACTGCCATATATCACTTGAAAAGTAGCTACCATGTAGATCATTTTCCAATTCAGTTTGTATAATGCTGAACCGTCAAAGAAATATCCCTACTTCCGCGTGTGTACTATTCACACGTGTCAAGTCACACCCTGTTAGATCAGTCATAAGCACGCCTGACTATAAATCCAATGAACGTGAGCTCGGATCCCCGCCCAGCCACATTCTCTGTGATGATTGATATATACGACATTGCAATTCGTCTCTCATCGTTGATTCAAATGGGAAATTCACCAGTTACTTGTAAAGATGGGTATGTTCGAGTACTGGTTAACCTTCCAGGATCCCAGGAAAGAGTTGTTAGATTTACTGATAGTCTTTTAGCCCTCATTAACATCAAAGTAACGCCTAATATTCAAACAAGCAGACAAAACACACATGACAATCTTTTCACGATGTTCATAATAGATTAACAATGTCATAAAAATTGCTATAAAAATGAGGGAAAATGCAAAGCCAGTCTCTGTCCTCTATATCCGCACGTCCACTTACACCAGCTTAAGCAGCATCTATTCTCAGGCAACACTGAATTAATTCTATGATTCCAAGAAATCAGAAATAATAACAACACTGGAAAGACATATTTTAAACGGTCATAAATCTGACAACGGGCAATTAATGACGCAAGGGTCCATTCTGTTTTTTTTTCAGCCGGGTTACATATCATTTGAGGACATATAACTTTGTACCAGCGTTACAAGATAACTGAATACATAGACAAAATGTTACTTTGTATATTCGTATATATTGCTTCTAAATCACATGTGGTCGAAACACAGTTGAGACAACAATAACCGCTAAAGTTGCCTTCGGCTATGGATTATAATTTATACATATAGCTATTTAAATAAAAAACAAAATCCCACATATTATCTCCCTTTTTCTTTAAATAAATAAATGGGTAAAATTGTGAAACTATAATTGCAGAAAATGTAATAAAAGCTAAAACACTTATTCATTGATATACAGACATAATAAAATACCTTTTATCACTTTATATTGAATGTTATGCAAATTTTTGTAACATGACAAACTTTTAATCTTAGGTATATAAAAGACATAAAAATATTTTTGTCAATCGTTACTTTAAAAGCGGCAGTTTACCAGTTAGGTGAATGGCCCTTGATTTTTAAATCCTCACCCATGAGGTCAACCCTAAAAGTGGTTGTATTCCCACAATTGCTTAATCACCGGTCGTGGAGGATTAAAGCGCCTGTTCCCGTTTACTTCCTTATTTCTTATGTACTGCTACTTTGACTATAATTTTCTGTTTCTTTTTTCTAACTTACTCTTTTCTTATTTAAAACTTATTTTATTTTTTGTTTCTGTACTCATTTCACTCTTGTAATCTTTGCTTCTTTCCATGCCTTCTTTTATACTTCATTCTTATTTTTTATTTCGATACTTCATTCTTATAATCTCTATTTCTCTTCATACCTGCTTGGTTCTTATTATCTTTGTCTCTTCATTCTTATTTCAATCTTGTTTTCTTTCTTTCCATACCAACATCATATCTTAATCTTTTATATTTCTTTCCTTTCTTCTTTCCATACTAACTTCATTCTTTTGCTTTATTCGTCATTCTTGTAATCTGTATTTCTTTCCATACTTACTTAGCTCTTATTATCTTTGTTTCTTTCCCGTCTTGATTCATAATTCAATCGTTTTTTTGGTCAATACTTGATTATTGTTATCGTTTTTGTAAGTATTTTTTTTCCTGCTTTATTAATGTTATATTTGTGTCTCAACTTAATTCATTCTTACCGTCTACATTTTTTTCTATCATTTTCGTTAAAAAATCATTTATTTCATCAAATCTCTATTCTTTGACTGTATAATAAATGCTAACATTTTAAACAATAAAATTGAGTGTATAATAGAAGCACATATCAAACAACAGTGATGTCCGAAGATGCAATAGCGGTGGCGATGCCGAAGGTACTGTAACGATCTGCGAAAGTGCAACAGTGATGTCCGAAGATGCAATAGCGATGCCGAAGATACTGTAACAATCTGCGAAGGTGCAACGGTGATGTCCGAAGATGCAATGGCGATGCCGAAGGTACTGTAACGATCTGCGAAGGAACAACAGTGATGCCCGAAGATGCAATAGCGATGCCGAAGGTACTGTAACGTTCTGCGAAGATGCAATAGTGATGTCCGAAGATGAAATAGCGATTCCGAAGGTACTGTAACGATCTGCGAAGGTGCAACAGTGATGTCCGAAGATACAATAGCGATGGCGGTGCCGAAGGTACTGTAACGATCTTCGAAGGTGCAACAGTGATGTCCGAAGATACAATAACGATGGCGGTGCTGAAGGTACTGTAACGATATGCGAAGATGCAACAGTGATGTCCGAAGATGAAATAGCGATTCCGAAGGTACTGAAACGATCTGCGAAGGTGCAACAGTGATGTCCGAAGATACAATAGCGATGGCGGTGCTGAAGGTACTGTAACGATCTGCGAATGTGCAACAGTGATGTCCGAAGATGCAATAGCGATGGCGATGCCGAAGGTACTGTAACGATCTGCGAAGGTGCAACAGTGATGTCCGAAGATACAATAGCGATGGCGGTGCCGAAGGTACTGTAACGATCTGCGAAGGTGCAACGGTGATGTCCGAAGATACTATAGCGATGGCGGTGCCGAAGGTACTGTAAGGATCTGCGAAGATACAACAGTGATGTCCGAAGATGCGATAGCGATGGCGGTGCCGAAGGTACTGTAACGATCTGCGAAGGTACAACAGTGATGTCCGAAGATACAATAGCGATGGCGGTGCCGAAGGTACTGTAACGATCTGCGAAGGTGCAACAGTGATGTCCGAAGATGCAATAGCGATGGCAATGCCGAAGGTACTGTAACGATCTGCGAAGGTGCAACAGTGATGTCCGAAGATACAATAGCGATGGCGGTGCCGAAGGTACTGTAACTATCTGTGAAGGTACATCAGTGAGGTCCGAAGATGCAATAGCGATGGCAGTGCCGAAGGTACTGTAACGATCTGCGAAGGTGCAACAGTGATGTCCGAAGATGCAATAGGAGTGGCGAGGCCGAAGGTACTGTAACGATCTGCGAAAGTGCAACAGTGATGTCCGAAGATGCAATAGCGATGCCGAAGATACTGTAACAATCTGCGAAGGTGCAACGGTGATGTCCGAAGATGCAATGGCGATGCCGAAGGTACTGTAACGATCTGCGAAGGAACAACAGTGATGCCCGAAGATGCAATAGCGATGCCGAAGGTACTGTAACGTTCTGCGAAGGTGCAATAGTGATGTCCGAAGATGAAAAAGCGATTCCGAAGGTACTGCAACGATCTGCGAAGGTGCAACAGTGATGTCCGAAGATACAATAGCGATGGCGGTGCCGAAGGTACTGTAACGATCTTCGAAGGTGCAACAGTGATGTCCGAAGATACAATAACGATGGCGGTGCTGAAGGTACTGTAACGATATGCGAAGATGCAACAGTGATGTCCGAAGATGAAATAGCGATTCCGAAGGTACAGAAACGATCTGCGAATGTGCAACAGTGATGTCCGAAGATGCAATAGCGATGGCGATGCCGAAGGTACTGTAACGATCTGCGAATGTGCAACAGTGATGTCCGAAGATACAATAGCGATGGCGGTGCCGAAGGTACTGTAACGATCTGCGAAGGTGCAACAGTGAGGTCCGAAGATACTATAGCGATGGCGGTGCCGAAGGTACTGTAACGATCTGCGAAGATACAACAGTGATGTCTGAAGATGCGATAGCGATGGCGGTGCCGAAGGTACTGTAACGATCTGCGAAGGTACAACAGTGATGTCCGAAGATACAATAGCGATGGCGGTGCCGAAGGTACTGTAACGATCTGCGAAGGTGCAACAGTGATGTCCGAAGATGCAATAGCGATGGCAATGCCGAAGGTACTGTAACGATCTGCGAAGGTGCAACAGTGATGTCCGAAGATACAATAGCGATGGCGGTGCCGAAGGTACTGTAACTATCTGTGAAGGTACATCAGTGAGGTCCGAAGATGCAATAGCGATGGCAGTGCCGAAGGTACTGTAACGATCTGCGAAGGTGCAACAGTGATGTCCGAAGATGCAATAGCGATGCCGAAGGTACTGTAACGATCTGCGAAGGTGCAACAGAGATATCCGAAGATGCAATAGCGATGGCGGTGCCGAAGGTACTTTAACGATCTGCGAAGGTGCAACAGTGATGTCCGAAGATGCAATAGCGATGCCGAAGATACTGTAACGATCTGCGAAGGTGCAACAGTGATGTCCGAAGATGCAATAGCGATGCCGAAGGTACTGTAACGATCTGCGAAGGTGCAACAGAGATATCCGAAGATGCAATAGCGATGGCGGTGCCGAAGGTACTTTAACGATCTGCGAAGGTGCAACAGTGATGTCCGAAGATGCAATAGCGATGCCGAAGATACTGTAACGATCTGCGAAGGTGCAACAGTGATGTCCGAAGATGCAATAGCGATGGCGGTGCCGAAGGTACTATAACGATCTGCAAAGGTGCAACAGTGATGTCCGAAGATGCAATAGCGATGCCGAAGGTACTGTAACGATCTGCGAAGGTGCAACAGTGATGTCCGAAGATGCAATAGCGATGGCGGTGCCAAAGGTACTGTTACGATCTGCGAAGGTGCAACAGTGATGTCCGAAGATGCAATAGCGATGCCGAAGGTACTGTAACGTTCTGCGAAGGTGCAACAGTGATGTCCGAAGATGCAATAGCGATGCCGAAGGTACTGTAACGATCTGTGAAGGTGCAACAGTGATGTCCGAAGATGCAATTGCGATGGCGATGCCGAAGGTACTTTAACGATCTGCGAAGGTGCAACAGTGATGTCCGAAGATGCAATAGCAATGGCGAAGATGCAATAGCGATGGCGAAGAGAGTGATTGAGTTACGCGAATGTGGGATGATGATGCACGAAGGTGCAATGATGATGCACGAATGTGCTGCCATGGTAACTTCATGTATTTTCATCGCGGCAACCGACTGTTGACAACCGTCAATGTCAAGGTCGCACATTTTACATGGTTATTTCTTTCTTAATTTCTTTAATTTTCTTGTTTCTCATATGGAGCTTTCGGACCGAATTAAGTTGCATTTTCCAGCATCGATCCCAAACATTCGGCATGGCTATTTTTAATTCAGCATAAAACTCTATCAATAAGAATAAAACATCCTCAAACTTTTTTATTCAGCATGAAACATCGGCGGCGTATATTGATTTCTCCGGCAATGCCCTGGGAGCCATGGAATGTGGAATTGTTTTGCACATGCTGGCCACCAACCACACCTTCACACAAGTGGTATGTGCATAATGATAATGATAATGATAATGATAATGATAATGATAATGATAATGGTAATGATAATGATAATGATAGTGATAATGATAATGATAATGATAATGATAATAGCGGGATACAAAGTATACTTAAATCTATTCTTATACAATTTTAGGGAGCGATTACTGTCATGAAAAGGAAGTTCCATGGTCTCTGTTACATGTACTTAAATAAAAAAAATAGTTTCCGTTCAAGATCGTTAGCTTCTTTTAGAATTTTGAATGGAATTTTTGTGGATTCCTAACGCAAATACATTGAGCTTGGAATTGTATTTGAGCCAAATCAGGCCAAGGTCACCGTTACTTTAAATAGAATATCAGCTTTTTGTCTGTCCGGAAAATGTTTTCGCACAATAACTACGATTTGTATTTTGAGGATTCGTTTCTAGGGCAAAAACGGAGCTTGGTAAATTTCTTAGACGAAATCGGGTAAAGTTCAAGGTCATTGTTCGTGTGGTGTGATGGGATGTTGTGTAGTCCATACATTTTAATGACAACTGATGGTTTATCTTTGGGGCGGGGTGTAAATTAAAAGTTTAGGGGAACTTGTAACAGCACACGATAGTATACTGTACAACTGTGGACTTTCAGCGCCTTGCAGACAACACCATTCGTAGTGCTGGAATGTTGTCTATGATAAAATATTGCCATGGTTACAAGGTCATCCGTGAACTCGATATATCTGGGAACAGATTAACGGATAGGGACGGGATCGCTATTGCAGAAATTATAACGGTAAGATTAGTTGTTAAAACCTCGCTTATGAATAAACTGATGTGTAACGACATTTTCAACACAAAGCATGTTATGTATGGCAACCAGTTTTTGGATGAGAAAGACATCAGAATGGTCTGAGTAGAACATAAAGTAACTGGCAAACTTTCTCATGTAAATATCTTGAATTGAGCGGGACCCGAACCCTCGACCTCTGCGGTGAGAGATAGACGACCTCGCCATGGACTCCTCCATCTTGGAATGAATCTGAGTAGAACCAAGTCCTTCAACAAGTAACTGGCAAACCCTTTATCGCATATTATTGATATATTTGAACGGAGCTTGGCTCGAGCCAACAACCTCAGCGGTAAAAGGTAAAGTATCTTGGTACCTCTCCCTATGACCGTGTGTAAAATACGTGTTGATTTCAGTCTGTTTTATTAATCACGTTCGGTATTGTAAAGCCAGTATTGCCTGATCGTTACTACGCACAGACCACGTTCGGTACTGTCAAACCGGTATTGCCTGGCCGTTACTACGCACTGATCACGTTCGGTACTGTAAAGACAGTATTGCCTGGCCGTTACTACGCACAGCTCAAGTTCGGTACTGTAAAACCGGTATTGCCTGACCGTTACTACGCACATATCACGTTCGGCACTGTAAAACCGGTATTGCCTGACCGTTACTACGCACATATCACGTTCGGCACTGTAAAACCGGTATTGCCTGACCGTTACTACGCACAGATCACGTTCGGTACTGTTAAACCGGTACTAAGCACAGACCACGTTCGGCACTGTAAAACCGGTATTGCCTGGCCGTTACCACGCACAGATCACGTTCGGTACTGTAAAACCGGTATTGCCTGACCGTCAGTACGCACAGATCACGTTCGGAACTGTTAAACCGGTATTGCCTGACCGTTACTACGCACATATCACGTTCGGCACTGTAAAACCGGTATTGCCTGACCGTTACTACGCACAGATCACGTTCGGTACTGTTAAACCTGTACTAAGCACAGACCACGTTCGGCACTGTAAAACCGGTATTGCCTGGCCGTTACTAAGCACAGACCACGTTCAACACTGTAAAACCGGTATTGCCTGACCGTTACTACGCACAGATCACGTTCGGAACTGTTAAACCTGTACTAAGCACAGACCACGTTCGGCACTGTAAAACCGGTATTGCCTGGCCGTTACTACGCACAGATCACGTTCGGCACTGTAAAACCGGTATTGCCTGACCGTTACTACGCACAGATCACGTTCGGCACTGTAAAACCGGTATTGCCTGGCCGTTACTACGCACAGATCACGTTCGGTACTGTTAAACCGGTACTAAGCACAGACCGTTACTACGCACATATCACGTTCGGTACCTGTAAAACCGGTATTGCCTGACCGTTACTACGCACAGATCACGTTCGGTACCTGTTAAACCTGTACTAAGCACAGACCACGTTCGGCACTGTAAAACCGGTATTGCCTGGCCGTTACTAGGCACAGACCACGTTCAACACTGTAAAACCGGTATTGCCTGACCGTTACTACGCACAGATCACGTTCGGTACTGTTAAACCGTTACTACGCACAGATCACGTTCGGCACTGTAAAACCGGTATTGCCTGGCCGTTACTAGGCACATATCACGTTCGGTACTGTAAAACCGGTATTGCCTGGCCGTTACTAAGCACAGACCACGTTCAACACTGTAAAACCGGTATTGCCCGATCGTTACCACGTACAGATCACGTTCGGTGCTGTATAACCGGTATTGCCCGTTCGTTGCCACGCACAGATCACGTTCGGTACTGTAAAACCGGTATTGCCCGTTCGTTGCCACGCACAGATCACGTTCGGTACTGTAAAACCGGTATTGCCCGATCGTTACCACGCACAGATCACGTTCGGTACTGTAAAACCGGAATTGCCTGGTCGTTACTACGAACATATCACGTTCGGTACTGTAAAACCGGTATTGCCTGGTCGTTACTACGAACATATCACGTTCGGTACTGTAAAACCGGAATTGCCTGGTCGTTACTACGAACATATCACGTTCGGTACTGTAAAACCGGTATTGCCTGATCGTTACCACGCACATATCACGTTCGGTACTGTAAAACCGGTATTGCCTGATCGTTACCACGCACATATCACGTTCGGTACTGTAAAACCGGTATTGCCTGATCGTTACCACGCACATATCACGTTCGTGACAGCCAATTGTAAAGCTTTTTTACTTCATAAACATCACATTCTACATGTATTCAGTTGTTATATATTCCATTGTGAAACTAGTAAACTGTATTACCATTACTATACCTATACTCGTATTAGGTTTCATACAAAAGGTACGTGAGCTGGAAACTTCTACTTATGAGGCAACTAATGTGATGATGGTAATTAGTTACGCATTTAGATATCGAACTCTCTATCATTTCTTCAGATAAGTCCCCAACTCCGAGTACTTCACGCGCACCACAACGAGTTCCGAGACGTGGCAGGCAAGGAGATAGGGAAAGCTATCGGTGAGTTACATATATTGTATTGTATTAACTGTGCTGTGCTGTGCTGTGCTGTTCTGTGCTGTGCTATACAAATGATAATATATCTTAAGTTAGTTTAAATAATAGTTTAATATTGAATCCTTATCCCAATATATACATGTATATAATATATATACACACCGTGATTGCTGTTGTTGTGTGTGTGATTTCAATTAACTCCCTTTATGAAATAAAGTATTCTGATTTCACTGTATCTTCATACTCCAGTGGGTGTCCACGTCTATCCTTTATATAGCGTGTGGGTAGTTATGAATCCTTGACTGGGCTCTACTCATATACAGCTATTAAATTGTAAATAGTCCATACTGTTCATGACGGTTTACTTGTTAGACCATAGTATATAAACCATGGTTAAAACCAATTTTATTGAGTTGGTTGATTCCATAGTCTTTTGTCACTGGTTTGAATTGTAGCTAGTCGGCTCGTCGTAAATCTGGTTTGTAGATTTGTGTTTGTTTGTTCACGTGGTATCCCCATATATATGTAGCATTTGGATGAAGTGAGAACATATAAGTAAAAAAAAGTATTACATATATTATTTTGTGTTTTGTTTCATTTTTACATAAGTCTTCGTTTTTGACGACTGTAATTAAAACCGTGTTTTCGTTTTGACTTAAATGTTCTTTTAGTTCAAATGAGCCAGCATTTACCTGTTTATTTTGGTATTTGGGCATTGATTTCAATTAGGGGCCAGCATATACTTGATTATTTAAGTACATTATGCATCATGATTGCAGGAGGAACGTGTTTTCTGGAAGAGCTAGACCTTAGCTGGAATCACATAAGACAACATGGTGCCATCGGCATTGCAAGGGGTATAGAGGTATTGGTGTTACATACTTTTCCTAATATATGTATTCATGACCTGAGTATATGTGTTTTCATATTGTGGCAATAATTAATGTTAATATCGCTTTTAGTATATATATTATGAACTACATGCATGAACTTTAAAAAATAATTGGAGATCGTATAGAAGTGATAAATATCGAAAATATATCCAATTGACTAAAGCGATATGAATAATACTATTGCTGTTTGGTGCGATACGTCACTACGATACGTCAATACGATACGTTAATACGATACTGTTCGGTGATATACGTCAATACGATACTTCGACATCTGTATTGTATCGTGATGTATTATATAATTGTATTGTATTTTATTACCTGTACTGTAGTGTACTGTAACATAATGTAGTGTAGTTTAGTGTAGTGTAGTGTAGTGTAGTGTGCTTTACTGTACTGTACTGTACTGTACTGTACTGTACTGTACTGTACTGTACTGTACTGTACTGTAGTGTACTTTACTGTACTGTACTGTACTGTACTGTACTGTACTGTACTGTACTGTACTGTACTGTAGTGTACTGTAGTGTACTGTAGTGTAGTGTACTGTAGTGTACTGTACTGTACTGTACTGTAGTGTACTGTAGTGTACTGTAGTGTACTGTAGTGTAGTGTACTGTACTGTACTGTACTGTACTGTACTGTACTGTACTGTACTGTAGTGTACTGTAGTGTAGTGTAGTGTAGTGTAGTGTACTGTACTGTACTGTACTGTACTGTACTGTACTGTACTGTACTGTACTGTACTGTACTGTACTGTACTGTACTGTACTGTACTGTACTGTAGTGTACTGTAGTGTAGTGTAGTGTAGTGTAGTGTTATGTACTATACTTTACTTTACTGTACTGTACTGTACTGTACTGTACAGAATAATAGTTAAAAGCTGCCCTGCAATGTATTATATTATGTTGATTATATCAACAATTCTTTGGTCATACAACGTCAGTGCGTATTTAGTTGATACAGCAAACTGTATCAGTGTGTAGTGACATGACACTGAGCCAATCGTATAATTATAAACACACAATATTCTTCTTTATTATGTGATTTAACGTCCTTTCAAATACATTTCCGGTTATATATGGCATAGAGCATTATTAGAATGTTTAGCCCTCGGAATGAATCTGAGTAGAAGCACCGTCCTTCCTCCAGTCACTAATAAACTTTTCCAAATGAATATTTTGGACCGAACTTGGCTCGGCCGCAAGAATGAGAACAATCGTAAATACTCGGCTAATTCCGCCATCCTTCAGTTTCTTGATAAAGGTCTAGAGGTAGAAAAATTGAAAATGAGTTTTAATTGAAAACAGTCAACCCTGACTTAAATACCCAGTCAAGGAAAGAAGCAAAATGGTCTTTTAAGACAGATTGGTGTTCAATACAAGTTAATTTGCTCTAAAAGCATATTAATGGAATATAACAAAATATTCTTCTTAAAACGAGTGGCTGCTTAAAAAAGGTGACCACTTATAAAGATTTGACTGTATACATACCTTTCATAAATCGACTCCTCGCAAGTTAACATCTATTTCACAGAAAAATATTTCCCTGGACTTCATCAATCTTGGTTGGAACGGATTCGGTTTCGAGGGTTGTGTGGCCCTGTCGGACGCACTGATGCGGAACACGTACCTGGAGAAACTCGATATCTCGTGCAACAGGATACATCCGCCAGCCCTGATGGAGCTAATGAAAGGGCTCTTCTGTAACAAAGTCCTTAAAGTATTAATTGTAAGTGTATAGTTCCGGGCTGTAATTCGCTATATCACATGGAATGCCATATATACTGGTCATACCTATTACCGCGAGTCTAAAATATTGTCAACCATGTAAATAATGGCATCAATAATAAACAGTAATAAAGTTACTTAAGTGTACTGAGTAATAAACTGTTGCAGGTACGAATTGTAAACAAATGCCGACGCTAACGGAAGTTGGATCTTTGCGCATGTCTTGGGATATTGTTATTAGACGGGCATTTGCGGTAATAGGTATATCGCGGTATTAGGTTTACAAGGGATAGTTTACGCCTTTAAAAAACGAAAGCTTTTCAATATGGAATATGTCTTTTATACTTCTTGTGTTATCATTTTTATCAATTCATACATTTGTGTTTCAAAGTGATAAACTTGTTGAAATAAAATTGAACAACAAGTTAAGAAAGTTTAGTCTCGGTTTATCACTCATGTCATAAGTAAGGTTACATACTTACGTTTTTAAAGGCT
Source organism: Panopea generosa (assembly GCA_029582155.1). Taxonomy (NCBI): domain Eukaryota; kingdom Metazoa; phylum Mollusca; class Bivalvia; order Adapedonta; family Hiatellidae; genus Panopea; species Panopea generosa. The sequence goes on along the minus strand of CM055896.1, from coordinate 4,231,792 downwards.
TTAATTTATAATAACTTATAATGTTATAACATAACTCGTGTCAATTAAGATGCATTTGTCTGGTAGTTGGCTAATTGCCTCAAGCTACAGTGGTTCCCGATTCGATTCCCGGTGGGATAAAATCGGGATTTTTTAGTTTAAACATATTTTATTCACAAATAGTATACAATTACATTGAAAATATCACATATTAGTTAACACATGTGTATACAATTATGAAAGGGATTCAGAAGAAAGCTTACAGCTTTTGTGAATCTGTCTCCCAAAATCAATCTATTAAATATGTGACAGTATTACAATTATATATATATATATATATATATATATATCAATGAATGATAGTATAATGATCTGTAGATGTTCCTACATATTATATATAGAGATATAAATTTCTTAATAGAATATGTCAAGAAACTTTGCATATTGTAACAAACAGAGAGAGAGAGAGAGAGAGAGAGAGAGAGAGAGAGAGAGAGAGGGAGAGAGAGAGAGAGGGAGAGAGAGAGAGATGGGTGAAATTTTGCTGTTCGTCTCAACAGGAATAGGAATAGCCATTGAGGGACTTAATGGTATGGTCAGTTATGTACAGATATATCGAAACTAAGTTCAGATAAATGTTAGTTAAAATTAAGATTTGAAAGGATTTGAAAATATTAACTGTTAAGTGGTTTATGCGCTACTTGAATCTTTTTGATGCTATTATATAGTCTTGTACTATTAGAAATAAGCTTGTATTGATTTCAATGGATAACAAGGGATCTCCAAACAAAAGTGTATTTACAGTTGGTTGTATGTTTAATTCTCGTATTTTTTGTAACATAATGTCTCTCTGCTCCGTATACAAAGAGCAAATGAAGAGGTAATGATCTGTGTTTTCTATTAATCCACATGTACAAAGTGGGCTGTTGATTAAGTTTTTAGTGTATAGAAGATAATTAAGAGGACTACAGTATGTTCTTAGGCGAGTGTGTTGGATCTGTGATAATCTCTTCCCTGCATAATAGTGTTTTGGAGTAATAAGTCGGTTGCTATTGAGTTTATTCTTAAAAACTGTAATTGATTCTGAGTTTTTTATTTCTATTGATAGTTCGTTCCAGTCCCTTGTTGTAGAGGGAAGAAAAGATTTGTAAAAAAGCTGGGTATTACATGGTAATGTACGGTTGTCATTTGAATTTCGCAGGTTGTACGTAACTGTATTACCGATGTTTGCAGGGACTAGAGCAGTAAGAGGAGATGGTGCAAGGTTGTGAGTCATTTTATAAAATAAGGACAATTTGTGTTTTTTACGTCTATGTATTAACCATTCCCAGCCAATTTCCTGATAAAGTGTTTGAATTGAGATTAGTTTAGTAGTTCCAGTTGCTATTCTAGCTGCTTCTGTTTGAATGGATTCTAGTTCTTGTTCTTCGTATTGGGTACAGTTATCCCAGACTACATCTGCGTATTCCAAGATGGGTCTAATGAATGTTAAATACATTATTTCTAATGATTTTCGATCTAATTGAAACTTAAATTTTCTCATAATATTAATTTTCTTCCAAGCCCTTTCTTTAATACTATAAAAGTGTTCGTGCCATGTTCCATTTGAAGATAGAGTTAGACCTAAATGTTTATGAGTGTTTACTTCGTTAATGGGTACGTTATTCATTATTAGGTTTGGGTGAACAGGTTTGTTAATTTTCCTCGAAATAACCATTGATTCGGTTTTCATAGGATTAAAAGTAACTAGCCATGTGTTTGCCCAGTGGTTAATAGTGGCTAAGTCACGATTGATCATTGTAGCAGCATTTTCGGGTGTATCTACTAAAATATATAAACTAGTATCATCTGCAAACAATTTAATTTGACAGTTTATTTGGGAGACAATGTCATTAATGTAGATTAAAAATAAAAGAGGCCCGAGCGTTGATCCTTGCGGAACTCCAGCCTCAACTGAGGTAGTGTCTGATATATGGCCAGGAATAACAGCACGTTGTTTTCTGTCTTGGAGATAATTTGTAATCCAATTTAATAGAGGACCCGTTATTCCAACTGACTTTAGTTTAAGAACAAGTCCTCTATGCCAGACCCTATCGAAGGCTTTTGATATATCACAAAACACAGCACGTACTTCCTTTCCTTCGTCTAGGGCCTGGCAAAAAGTATTGTATATGTCTACAAGTTGATTAGTAGTAGAGTCATTGGGGACAAAGCCAGATTGGAGGGGTGTTATAATTTTATTATGGTTAAAAAAATTAAATAAATGTTTATGTACTATTCTTTCCATTAGTTTGTCGATAGTTGACAACAATGATATGGGTCGATAGTTCGAAATATCGGATGGGTCATTTTTTTTTAAAATAGCACAAACATGGGCCAACTTCCAATCGGAAGGGACTTCGCTTATTTCAAGCGAACGATTAAAAAGGTTAGTCAATGGAACTGTTAACTCAAGTGATAGTTCTTTAAGAATTCTATTATTTATCATATCAGGCCCTGCCGCTTTGCCAAGCTTTAGCTGTTGTAGAGCTGTTCTTACTTCTGCTTGTGAAATTACGATAACACTTAATGTTGGTCTATTTTGATCTATCAATATATCTGGCAGGACTATATTTTTGTCATTAAGTTGTGTTTGTAAAGTGAAATGATTATTTAAGAGATTAGCTTTTTCAAGACCGTCTGTATATATAGTGTTATTATGTTTAAGTGGGGGTATGCTAGATGAAGTGCAATTTGGCTTAATAAATGATTTTAGGAGTTTCCACCAGTCAGAGGTTGATAAGGAACTAGACTTTAACTTTTCAGATAGATTGTTTAATTGTTCCTGCTTGGATTTGCGTATTTTTGTTATTGTTTCGTTTCGAAGTTTTTTATAGTTTGACCAATTCTCAAGTGTGTTGGAAATTTTAGCTTTGTCATATAGTTGTTTACGTTTTCGCATAAGTTTACGTATTTCAGATTTCATCCAAGGGGGGTCAGTTGGGCGAATTGTTACAATTTTTCTTGGAATTGAGCTTTCAGCGAGTTTAATTATTGTGTTTGATATATTTTTTGCATATGTGTCAATGTCGTTGTCATAGTGGGAGTTCCAGTCGGTGTTACGCGCTTCTTGTCTTAAACGGTCATAGTCGCCCTGATTATACATCCAAATAGTACGTTTGGAGCAATTTGGTAATGGTTTGCTTATGTTGATATGGCAGAAGATGGGACAGTGATATCTCATATTTTGATCAAGAAAAGGTTCGCCAACTCCGCTAGCAGCAATTGTAGCGAGTTTAGATACAAACAATAAGTCAATAATAGATGAAGAATATTCTGTAAAATGGGTGGGTTCTGCAATTGTTTGCGAAAGGTCAAATCTTTGCATTAGATTAATAAGTTTCCTATTAGTATTTGGTTTAAGAACATCAAGGTTGAAATCTCCCATTATAATAATATCTTGTATTCCTGTATCCACAGCGAGGCCTATAGACTCTTCAATAGTATTTAATGTAGCTTCAGGAGAATTTGGAGGTCTGTAAAACGTACCATAAAGCATCTTTTTATTATTAATGTAGACTTCTATCCATAAGCATTCGATATTATTGGGTTCAAGTTCAGTTCTTCTTATTGCGTGTAATTTATCGCTTACGTATACAATAATACCACCATGAGCGTCTAATGGTCTGTCTTTACGAAATGGGACTAAATAATTGTCAAAGAATATATCATCGTTTGACACATTGTCTGTTAACCAGGTCTCGGTAAATGCTAATATATCAAAGTTGAATAATTCTGCATAGAGTAATTCTTTCTTTGGCAGAAAACTCTGGACATTGTAGTGAACTATTGACATATTATGTTGATGAGAAGTGTTTTCGTTATTGACTGGCGAATTAAGTGTATGGATTGGGCCTGGATTGGATTCAATATCCCCATGTTGCATTATGATTATAGCTAACCAAGACAATAGTTCAAAACTTGTGAGAGACTTAAGTCCCTTAGTCTTAGATTGAGTAAGGGCGAATGTTCCTATTCTCGCCCTGTACATATTTAAATCAACACACATTATGTAATTCCAAAGTCATAACAATCACCAGAGAGGGGCGACCGATGAGACAAAACGAGCAAAATGACCCAGACATAACAGAGATGAAGAGAGGTAAAGGAATAAAAGTCTGAAAGAAGAAAGGATATAAAAATAATAAAGGCAACTTGAAACGATTTGAGAATCATTCAAGTTGTTAGATGAAGGAAGGTGTTTGTGGATATTCTCATTTCATATATTATTTTTTTATATATTCGAGGTAGGAAGTAAAAAATAGAAAAAAAATATGGAGAAGGCTACCCTTGTCAAATGAAAGTGTGCCTTACTTAGAAACAATAAATCAGTTATAACCTTAGTAACTATAGCATAATATCTACAACAGCAACAAAAACAATCATCATCATCATCATCATCATTATTATTATTATTATTATTATTGTTATTATTATTATTATTATTATTATTACTACTATTATTATTATTATTATAATTATTATTATTATTATTATTATTATTATATTATTTATTATTATTATTATTATTTTTATAAAACAGTACATAAAAACTTCGTAGAAGTAAGTGTGAAAGAATTTAGAACATTCTCATAGTTGTTAATTAGTTGACGTGATTAAATTCAGAAACTGTTACATATCATAAAAACACTTTCCTTAAAAAAATTTAATGGACATATAAGAAAATTTTCGACGAAGAACAAAATGAAAATTAATATTTTGACATTTTGTAAACAGCAAAAACAAAACCTAATACTGATTTCAAACAAAAAAGTATTCATACCCATATCGCTTCGAAGTGTTCCTCACATAAAAACAATCAAGTAAGGTAATTATGATTTTACTATAGATCGAGCTTCAATAGCTAGTACAACCTTCTCATTCGTGCCTTATCTGTGACTAATGTACAATAGTACCTTTGAGAATCTACATAATACATTCATATTTACGCAATATCCGCACGCACGCTAGCTCGTATTCAAGCAGCCATGTACGTATGGACGCACTCACATACATACACATATACGCATACTCTCATGCACGATATCACGTAAGTTACATACACACGCACGCACACACGCACGCACGCACGCACGCGCGTGCGCGCACATGAACACATATTATTGAGAGATAATATATTTACATACATATGAAAAAGCAACACAGTCTGCAGCTGGTAATATTGTACAAACAATAGGAATTGAGGAACACAACATATATATACTGTTCCAAAAGAAAAACAAATACAGAAAATATATATAAATATACAGGCTAAATGCCGAAACGGCTGCTGATTTGTAGGTAAACACCTGTAGGGTTATTTAGAATACTCAGCAGTAGATAAGCAACTAAGACTGGTGGCGGTTGTGATCAATATAGTTCAGTAACAATATTATATAGCCGAGATTACATAGTGTGGTTTGTCATGCATAAACAGGGTTCTACCTAGACAGTTTTATCTATACCATCAATATTAAAATCACATGTTTCTATAATATTTTTACATGTTTTAATACAAAATGTTTAAAATCAGACACGTTTCATAGCATGAGAGTCTTCCTTTGTGGGTGCGGTTTAGTGCGGCTATGCTGCACATGTGATGTAGTTAGCTGTTACTAAAACCACGGATATACTATTCGTGTCCAGGTCCATGGTTTCGGTTACAATTTACCATGCTCAAAGCAGATATATGCCCATACACGCTATACACTGTATAAAAACACCTCAATTATCTCATCTAACGGTATCGTACAAATAGTTACATAATATCATCGTAATATGAATCTTAATAACTGCTGTAAGCATTCTAGATAAACTACCATATGTAAGTGGAGGTATGGTGATTACAGGCGTGCCACAACATGTGTACTCGCATAAAGTAAGAATGCAGTATTAATATCAGAAAATCATTTTAATTAAACACGAATGTGAGTCCATATATAGGCGGGCAGAAATGTATTATAAACTACTGTATGGAAAGCTGTCTGAGACATGTTGACTATATCGTATCTATACATCATGCATACATACAAAAGTTATTATTAAGATTTTAATCAGTTCATTTTAGAAAACTCATGGTTTGAAGGATCACTTGGGTCACTTTGGAAACACTTCACCGCGGTCTATGATCTTTTATATGTATCCATCCAGGTCACTTAGTCCCCGTATTCTTGATATTCTGTCATTTTTGTCTTTCACAAGAACGTTTCCGTCGTGGGTCCATGTCTTCGTGATTGAGCTATTCGCGTTTTTCACATGCTGTCGGCATTCAAATGCAATAGATTTTCTGAATTTGGTCAGGTCTTCATTCAAGTAGATGTTAATGTTTTTTTCGCGTAGTGTCTTCCTGCCCTTAATAAACGCGGTTCGCGATTTGTATGAGGTGAATTTCACGATGATTTCCCGAGACTTGTTTACTGAGGAGTCAGGCCTTCCAATCCTATGGGATCGATCGATCTCTGAAGAGTTTAGGGTGACACCTGCTTGTTCTGCAACTTTCAGCACGATTTTGTCCGTGTCTTCACCAGCACTCTCTTTAAAGTTGCTGATTCGTATACAGTTCCTTCTACTGTACTGTTGAAGGTCATCCTGATTGTTCTGAAGTTCAGCAATCTGACGTCTTAATATGTCATTTTCGTTTCGTAGGACACGAACTTCATCTACCACTTTTGCAGTTTTTTTGGGATTTTTTAAAACCTTATCATCGGGTATAATGCTGTGAAAAGTATGCCAAGTAAAGTCTTCGGTCCCGTGTGCAGTGAGATTCATACCATTTGTGCACGTATACTATATCATTGGACTTTGGACAATGTAAATCAGTGATTCAAATGTCCGTAAAGCTTCATCGTAAATGATGGACGATTTATTTTTGGCGGATGGAAATAATGTGATTGATGTAATTCGAATTAAATCAATGTTGTTTTTTTTAATTTGTAATCTTGATCATATCATCTGCGATACTTGCTTTTCTAAAAGAGAAATTCTTGACAATTTCGTTTTGGAAAATAATGTTACGGTAGGCTACTAAAGTTTCTGATTGGTTGATTAAAACAATCGGACAACCTCGGTGATTTCCTTAGTGTTTCAAAAGAATATCGTTTAGGCAAGGAATTAGAGAGGCGTAGAAGTCCTTGCGTTAAGATGTTAAAAGGTTTATTTTTTGTCATTTTTATTATTAGATATTTTCTACTTGACAAACGTCTTGGACACGATAACTGCAATGACCTGAATTATTGAATTATTATAGTTACTTGTAATCACTTCAGATGGACAGAAACCCCTTGACACCATCGTTCACGAGTGTGTTCCTTGAGGGTATCAAAAGGTCTCACCACACCATGGCGCTCGAAGCACTCAGTTTGCAGGTGATTTATATATGTGTTATACATACCAACTTAAATCATATGGAGATATTTCAGAAAATTAATACCATTTGTTTTTAGGCTTTTTGTTGACTTACAGAGATTTCTCAGTGAGATATATTATATAATTTTACTATTATAAGCGACGAAATTATAAATGATAATCTCACAGCTTTTTTCATAATAAAACAAATAAAAATTAAAAATAAAGGTTCCACTGAAACCAGGACTGATTCTCTATATCTAATGACTGTTTTAAATTAAACGGAATTGAAAAAGCATAGTTCCGGTGTATAACTGAGACAACGATCGGTGTGGTCGTTCTTAAGAAATAATGCAAAACTAAAGCAACATGCTACATGCACATTACTACTCTACTCAGACATATTATAATGACATCGGTCAAACTGTCATGGAACGTCCTCTTAACGTTGAATGTTCCGTTGATCTCAGTAGCCATTTCCCTGATATAACCTGGCCAGGACTTGAACCCGCATTTTCCTTATTTTAATGCTCATTTTTTTTATTTCTCTGCCATTATTGATGTATTTTGAATATTTTGAAAACATTGTCATGTTTGAAATGTAAATTTAGAGAAAAAAAATATGCTTGGCCATTGAGGTATGAATACAAGATTTTGGAAGTCTACTGTCACTTTGTCAACAGCGTACACACTGAGCAGAATAAAATCTTCTTGGATGACACATTATCACTACGTTTCTCATCATATTTTGGTAGTGCATAGGTTGACAAACAATAAAATGTAAGATTCGCTTGTTTCATTTGAGTCTCTCTATGAATGACAAGTATGCAATTTTATTTTGTTAAGTATAGAATGAAGAACAAAAAGCAATGGTGAGCTTACACAAGAAAGCGAATATTTCAGTAATAAATATTGCTGATCTACGAGATATAAAGATTTAAATATGTTTATATATTTCAAAATACTGTTAGCAATATATAAATTGTGATATTTCTAACTGGCTTTGTGTTTCTTAATTTGAATAAAAACAGGGTGTTGTCGTCGATCGAGATTTTCAAGCAATCCTCGAGTCAATTCAACAAGAGAGGGAATTCAGAGTAAAGTACGAGACGTCACTTCCGGTGTCTTGTAGGAAACGGTCCGAAATGATGGATGAAGTAAGATATGTTTATTGTATTTGTTTGAATGAATCGAACACGATAATCTTTATCAATCGTTTACGACAATTTAATAATAAACCACGGTAAATAACAAAAAAGTATTTTTATTTTATTTTATTCGGGAAGGCACAGTTCCGTGAGTTCCTCAACATTGCGGAGTATATGGTCAAGTGGTAGAGCATCGAACCCAGCATCGGAGGGTGGTGGGTTCGACCCCCCCCACACACCACAACGACCATGTGTGGTGTTATTGAGCAAGAGGTAGTTCCGCTTAGTTCTGGTTCTACTCAGGAATACTTGAGCGTAATTTGTCTATAAAGTTGTAGTAGTTTGTTTAACAATTGATGTAAAAAGTACGTTTAAATCAAATATAAACATTAGGCTAAAGTACATCAAAGCGCTAAATAAAACACATAACAAACAAAATACTGTACAGTGCACCTATTATACATACTTAATGAACAACAGGGCTGCGTTCAATAATAATAACTATATACTGTTTTGACTATCATTAACTGAACGATGTATACGCTCATGTAGTGTCAATTGCGCACCCTTTTTAAAGAGTTAAATTAGGATTCTCCACCAAACAACGCTCTTTTGTATATGTCCGAGCAAACTACTAAATAACTGTAAGATTGTGTTTCTTGTTTTTTTTTAGATCGAGATGCGCAACAACTACAATATTGAACCTTTACGCATGTTATATTTGCTAAAAGAACGTAACCGTGCCCAGGATTTCTTCCATAAGATCAACAAGGACCATGACGACGGCCTCACACCAGATGAACTCTCGCTGCTCTTCAAGGTAACTTTCTTTTTCAAATTCTATATAGTTTATTCACATTTTCTATTATATTACATTAACTTTTGTGCTGTCCACTTTCTTGAATGGTGTCACTTATATTTTCTTTGGGGAGTTCAGTGAAGGACAAATGTCCACAGACAGACAAACTATAGTACGCATATACATACGTTGATCAGGTTAAGTTTCGTCACATCTTTGTTGTAGCTTTTATGGAACTTATGAGTGCTTTATCGTTGCAGGAATCTGGCATCCCCGTGTCGAGGTTCGTGATAGAGAGAATAATGCACTTTATGGATACAGACAACGACGGGAAAATAGACCTGGGGTAGGTGATTTGTTCCAAGTTTGATGACGTGCTTAAGTTGTCCTTAAAGAGGAAATATGCAATGTTGAAATCGATGTTCACGGTTTTAAAGATTTGAGTTAGATATATATTTATTTTCTATATCAAATCGATAAAACAGGGGTGTGGTGGTGGTGGGGGGTGGGGGGTGGGGGGGGGGGGGGATGTAATACATGCAATCACACATACACATTTATGCGAAAAATGATGTCCTGCAATCTCTTTCAAAGTTTATCCGTTTCAAAATTAAACTTCCTCACACAAATTATAGTACGTGTATACAAGAAATTATAAAAGAATTGCTCTTTTATTCCTGGATGAAGATATGAATTACAGAAAAAGTGTGGGTGGAAATTTACCAACATTGTCGTATGACCTTATAATCGCTTCTGTTGGGTGTATTGTTTCCTTACAGCAATTATAAGAACATTTAAACACTTTTATGAATTTATTATAGTATGTCGCATGTCTAAACTTTACATTAATTTTTTTTTTAATGTTTTAGAGAATTTCTGATCGGCGACAAGAAGATGAAGAAGATATCACGTGATCACGCGCGCAACTCGATTAGAGACGAGACGCAATACAGTCGCTATTCACGCACTTTTCGCAAGGCACATATACAGCAACTTACTTCAAGGTTAAAGGTCAGAAATATTAGTAGTCTGTAACGTTAATGTATTGATGCTTATTATACTGTTGATGCTACAAACTGTGATAAGAAGACAAGAAAAAGAACCAGAATGTAATACAATGATAATGATAATGATTGATTGATTGATTGATTGATTGATTGATTATATTGAGTATCATTTTTATGCCATTGATGGCTAACAGACGATCAGTTAATCTAGCCACTGTTTCCTGGGATCCTGAAAGGTTAACCAGTACTCGAGCACACCCTTTCTCCGCAAGTAACTGATAATTTTCCCACTTAAATCAGCGATGAGAGACGAATGATACTGAGACACAATTTCATATATCAACCATCACGGAGACTGTTGCCGGACGGGGATTCGGACTCACGACCCCTGGATTGATAGTCAGACGCGTAACCGACTGAGCTAATCAAATGATAATGCAATAAGTATATGAATATGTTTGAATATTAAGCACCATTTATATGTCAAAGAGGGCTTATGTTCGGACGATCAGTTAACCTAACATTCTGGAGGGTTAACCATAACCCAAAGTAATTAATCACTTTCTCACTTGAATCAGCGGTGATAGACAATGAGACGCAATGTCGTAACCGATGATGAAGAAGCAGACGTGAAGAAAAACACGAGAGAAAAAAAGAAAGAAAACAATACACTTTAATAAGAAGAAAATAAATGTAAAATAAGTAAATAAGAATCATACTATGAAATATTGAAAAAATATAAGAACAAAAACGAAAAGGAAAGGGAAATGATGAATCATGTGTTGTTGTTGTTGTTGTTGTGTTTTCTGTTAGAATTGCATTAAAACCTGTGTTAGTCTGCCATTTATTGAAAAGGGTTAAATTATCTCTTATGTGAGGCAGTAACTGTTAATGCGTAATTAAAAAAAAAATTAAAACATATTATTTTATTATAATTATGGATGTCGCTTCTAGTATAAATAATTGGTTGTATCTAATAAATACTCTATTGCCCAATCTTTCATTTTCGTTTGCAGGTAGACGAAAGCAATGGACAGAATTATTTGTCGCCAATAGTATCTGTGACACCGTCCCCTGCCAGCAGCAGACGTTCATCTATGAATTACCCTTAATGAAACCACAGAAATGTCCGTTACAAATTTTCTGTAAGGAGACTACAATAGTATCCGTGACACCGTCCCCTGCCAGCAGCAGACTTTCCTCCATGAACTACCCTTAATGAACTCACATAAATGTCCGTTACAAACTTTCTGCAAGGAGACTACAATAGTATCTGTGACACCGTTCACTGCCAGCAACAGACGTTCCTCCATGAATTACCCTTAATGAACTCACATAAATGTCCGTTACAAACTTTCTGCAAGGAGACTACAATAGTATCTGTAATACCGTTCCCTGCCAGCAGCAGACGTTCCTCCATGAATTACCCTTAATGAACTCACAGAAATGTCCGTTACAAACTTTCTGCAAGGAGACTACAATAGTATCTATGACATCGTTCCCTGCCAGCAGCAGGCGTTCCTCTATGAATTACCCTTAATGAGCTCACAGAAATGTCCGTTACAAACTTTCTGCAAGGAGACTACAATAGTATCTGTCACACCGTTCCCTGCCAGCAGCAGACGTTCCTCCATGAATTACCCTTAATGAACACACAGAAATGTCCGTTTAAAACTTGTAAGGCGACAACGGTTATGAAGGAATTACCTACCGCAACAGTCAACACTAAAAATGTATCCAAAAATATCAATATAAAAGTACTTACGTATCCCAGTTGGGCCTTCTTCGAAAGCAGAAATGTTCGTTACAAAAATGTCTGCAACAAATCTACGGGCGTGATGGAATTCCAATATTCACGACATTAAATATATCTAAAAGTGTTATACATCCATTGCTCTTTATGGCATCAGCAGTCTATTTATATTGCCGCCAAACACTGCTATAATGAAACCAGTTACAAATCAAAGTACCCATAGTACTGATAGCTGGGCCTTAGTAGATATTCATATACCTTCCTAATTTGATTGATATTATTGTTGTGTTTGGTTTATTTTATGCACATGTGTAAAAATGATATACCGCAATGCCCACACTATATATTTATTGTTTGGGTTGTTGCATATATAATATACATGAAAAATAAAGAAACTCGTGGTATAAAAAGTAGTTCCTGTCGCGTGTGATTATTTTGACATCGATCAAGAGCTTGATCACGCCTTGATCACGCTAATATAAGTAGTGCTATACCTTTGACATACAGCTCGGCTAAATTTCTACTAATGCGATGTGTTTACTGGGTGATCAATATTGTAATATGAACCCTGCTTCATTATGATCGAGCGTGAATACTCTCGGGAATTTACGTCACTTGACGAGTTGATGATTTAAGAGTACCTGTAGCCGTTCGGACTGTTTCGGAGCTTTAGTTACATTGCACTCCTAGTAGAGTTATTGTATTTGAAAAAAAAACACCATAATAGTTTGGGTTTATTGAATATACACCAATAATAATCAACTTTATTCAGGTAACACACACACACGCACGCACGCACGCACGCACGCACGCACGCACGCACGCACGCACGCACGCACGCACGCACGCACGCACGCACGCACGCACGCACGCACGCACGCACGCACGCACGCACGCACACACACACACACACACACACACATTTTTGTGCAATAGAATTATCACTTAGCTTGTTATTCTCTGAGTCTCCGCGCTCAAAAAAACCAAGCCATGTAAAATATAATTGTATACCTTAGTTTCTTGTTTCATGTGGTTAGGAACATTGGATTTTTGCTCTAGTGATATGTCGATATATAAAAAACGCGAGTAGAATACTCGTATACTAGTATTTGGCCATGGCGAAATGTTATGAAAATTTTGTGTTTTAATGATTTACTTCAACGAAATACCAGGATAAAATAACAACACAAAATACATTGTTTTTCACAATCTCTCCGGGAGAAGAATAATACTACATATTGAAATGGTGTGATTGCCATTACTATCCCGCCCTCTCTCCCCGAGATGAATATGCAGTGATCCGAACGGTATTCCATACTCGGCATGCCACTGATGCTCGTGTGGTTTAACCTGATGATATAAATGAAACTAATATCTGCAATTGTTGTTTATCCACACTATCAAAGACAAATGATTGGACCACAACATACCAATCATGTACTATACTGTAAATATATAATATTTCTGCATTGTCTTTCAAAAAGTCAGTAAATTTGATGGTCATTTGTCATATGCTTATCAAAGTCAATGTCTTTGAATATTTAGCGTCATTCTTATGCTATTGATCTTGGAAGGGTAATTTTGTTAGCACACCATCTCCACAAATATTTAATAACAATGTGGCGTAATGTTGCATATCAATCACCACGCCGAAACTGTGACCGGGCTGGAATTCGAACTCATGACCCCTTGGTTGATAGTCAGATGCGTTACCGACAATGCTAACCGGTCAATGTTTAACATACTTTCTTGTTCATTTTTGTTGAGGACCTCAGGAAAGATTGTATTTAGTCGTACTGAGTTTTCTTCGATAAGCTAAGGGTCCATCTTTATTGTGGATTTCATCTACATGTATGTAACACTTTACTGACATTTTATGCCTATTTCTTTCAATTGAACTGAATTTAAGTTAGCTGAAATTTACCAAGGTTGAAACAAAAATTACAGAAATGTTAACAATTCGCTTGAACGTATTTCTTATCACGGTGAATCTGAGTCTCTATTTCAATGACAAATTTACATATCAGTTTATATATGTTAACAAGCCAACACACTACTGTAATGCCATTATCAACACATTTCAAGTTATATATTCCATATCCAGTCTTACAGGTGGAAGAGTAGAAACCCCTTCCATAAATTTTTGGACCTAGTGGGACTCGACCCTACCTCCTCAGAGGTGAGAGGTACATGATCTAGAGATGGCGTCTTAAACCACCCGGCCACGAAAACCCTCTCAGATAATTGTGAATTTTGAATGAATCATTTGACAAATTAATAAATCCTTCGCGTGCTATCTTATCAATATTTTAGTGGGAAGATACAAGTTTCCTTCTTTTTATATAAGTCCTGGATTTAAGGCACCCTCCCTTGATCCTTTACCTCTCACCGCTGAGGTCGTGGGTTCAAACACATTTGTTAGAATGCTCTTTAGTTCCAGGTACAAGTGATTTTACTCAGATTCACTCTGAAGGAATCGGATGACATATTATATGCATGTATAACATATACTAGTAGTGTGTTGGAAATGGCGCTATTAAAAAGTCGTATTTACATGTATGAAAAGGTATCGATAAATAAACTGATTGTAAACGTCGTTAATTTTTTGTTTGTTTTAGCTTTAGGCTGACACATATCTAGTATAGAATACTAAATACGAATTGGTGTTCCGGAACAATGACGATTATTCGAAGTGTCGTTACTATATGTTAAACATTGTCCGCAAATATCCTTGTGATTTCAGTTGGCGTTTTTTATAACCAATTGATATTTATAATGTGTCGATGTAGTTTATACAATAAACTTTCTTTCTTTCTTTCTTTTTGACTCTTCATTCCTCCGAACCCCACATTCACACCATTTACAAATCTAACTTCTTCTTATTATTATTATTCTCTCTCTCTCTCTCTCTCTCTCTCTCTCTCTCTCTCTCTCTCTCTCTCTCTCTCTCCCTCCCTCCCCCTCTCTCTCTCTCTCTCTCTCTCTTTCTCTCTCTCTCTCTCTCTCTCTCTCTCTCTCTCCCTCCCTCCCCCTCTCTCTCTCTCTCTCTCTCTCTCTCTCTCTCTCTCTCTCTCTCTCTCTCTCTCTTTCTCTCTCTCTTTTCTCACACATCTACGCCACTTACACATCTATTCTCTCTATCTCTCTCGCTCACATCCACGCAACTTCTTCTTTATCTTCTTCTTCTTCTTCTTCTCTCTCTCTCGCTGTTTGTCGGGCTGACAAAAATAACGAAAAAAATGTAGTATCATTGTCATTGAAGAATGGGTTTCGAATCTTTATTGTTGTTACTGTCATATAGTTAACGGATGTATCAACATATATTCAACTACAATAAAAAATAACTCCATGAGAAAAATGTCAAACTGTAAACACATCTCAAATGGATTAACAATAAAAAAGAAAAGACGCTTTCCTATAAGTTATTCCAACTATAATATCCGCTCTGTACAAGTTAATAAAATTCAATATACATCGGCAGTTGCAAATACGCTTTTATTTTGAACGACACATACCAACACATTTTAATTTTAGAAAACAACAGAGCAACATAAGAAAAAATAAAGAAGACATGGCAGTAACAAAAACTTTGGTTAATTTTTAAAGTTGTAACATAAATTTGATAATTCGGCATTGTCACTCAATTCAGTATCTAAAAATAAGCAGAACACTCAAAATAAGATAAAACAACACACACGTTTTGCCCCCCCCCCCCCCCCCCCCCCCCCCACCCCCACCCCCAACCCGCCTTAAAACGTTAAAGTTCTTGATTAGATTACTTTATACTCAGCTGATTGTGAAGCAGCTCTGAACCATTGCAAATCGCCCCTAAGTCGGTATCCTGAGCAAAACCAGTGTTGAATATTGTTGATGACAGTCTATCGATGAGCGAAGGAATCGAACCCCCAACCTCTGATGTGGGTGGTCAACACCCTATCCTCTATATCGCCGCTACATAAACATCCTTATGCATACTCGTTTCTGTGGTCAAATATTGTCATACCTTAACATAAATGTACTTTATCAAGGACCCTCGGATCGACTCGTATTCAATAATCCTCTTCCGAATCTGCGGTGACAATCTTGAAGACTTTAACCACATTCGGATTACCTTGTTCCGACAGCGCAAATCTGTCCCCATCCTTGTTGAATGCAACACATAGCGGCCGTGCCAACGTGTCCATGAGCACTTGCCTCAAATCTCCTGTGTCCCTGACCTTGTGGATATCATTCGACCAGAAGCCGCAGATGTACAAGTTCCCTTGGATGTCGACGCTGACGCCTCGCGGACCGGAAACCGGATACACAAACAGTGGTGTTTTGTCTACCTTCCCGCCTTTAATTTTCAAAGCCGTCACGTTGTGGTTGTTGTAATCGGATACATAGATACGCGAACTAAATCGGTTAAACGCGACGTACTCTGGGTTACTAAACACCCGCTTGCCGATGTAGTCTGTATCGACCATCATTTTGACCGAACCATCCAAGGCAAGTACCCGTATGCAACCGCTCGTGTAAGTCACCACAATGTCATCTTCCGCCTGGCAGATGCCATGGGCGCCACGTGTCGTCTGAACGTATCCCAGCTCAGTTATGCCGTCTTTGACTGAGAAAAGCCTAATTTTACGCTCGTTTGGGAATGTAACCGCGCACTTCGCTTTCTCGATAAAAGTAAAGTCCCATGGTGGATGTTGGCAATTAAATGTACAGAGCAAGTCACCGAATTCTCCAAACATTTTGAGTCTGGTGTTAAAGTGATCAGCGAGAAATATTTTCTTATTGTTCCACATTTTAATGGAGGTAATCTTGCATTCCTTTTTGTCGCCTTTGACCTTCGCGTTGAACGTTTTTAATTTCTTTGCCGTCTTTTTCGCGTCCTCCTCTTCTGCCGGTAATGGCGTCGGTGGTGGTGGTGGGGTGACAAGTCTGCGATTCGGGTAAGTGTGTTTAACATCAAGTTTACCGAGCATTTCTAGCGCACCAAGCGTTTCTGCTACCTGCCGATCTTCCTCAAACAGGTAATGAATCTTTGCAGACTCCTCGCGGATTTTTCGAAGACCGCTGGAGCATTCTTCATACTTGTTTTTCCCTTGTTGAATGACGACGAATTCTTTCTTCGGTAGTTTTTGTTGCTGTGATGAGTGGATGGCGGTTTTTGAGTGATGCATAGCGCTCTGCACACTATTGCAATAATTGATCTGTTCTTGTATAATTGCAAAGTCTGTTTGACTCACAGCATTAAATTTAGCCGTTATCTGTGCTTCTAATTTCTCAATGTGATTTACTAGCTTAGTTTTAGCCTCTGCGATATCGCGAAGCATTTTCGATTTTTGAGCTTGTGTACCTCTCATGACCTCTTGCCTTTCCCGCTTAATCGAATCTGATTCCGTGACAAGCCTTTCCATGTCCTTGAGCAATCTCGTAGGATCAGTCGACTGCTGTTTACCGACGATTTCACTTATCTGATATATTCGGTCACACTTTCTGTGTTGTGTTGCTATGCAGACAGGACAACTGGGCGTTTCGTGGTCCATACAGTACATATCCACGTCTTTATGGTGTTCCTGGCACATCACCTCCTCTTTTATAGTTTGAGAAGGGTTACTGCGCACGTTCTCCAGAGGAGAAATCTCGTGTTTTTTCGTTGCTTTCATTGACTGGTGACATTTGGCACACTCGTCACAAAGAGCTTCTGCGCACTGCTGGCACCATGATTTTGCGATCTTTGACTCTTTGTTGTCCTTGCATGGCTCGCAAAACTCGAGTCTGGAACTGGCGGGAACAATATCGATAAGCGTTCCAACTAGATGATTCATCGGGAAATTCTCCGCCCAGTCACTCACCGCCAATGCAGGCTTTGGAGAAAACGTCACCGCTTTGCATGTCGGGCACGGGATTCCATTTTTCGTCGCGTTTCCTTTTTCGGGGGAATTGATCAAATGGTTCTTTAAACAGCTCTCGCAGAATGTGTGAAAACACGGCAACGAACGTGGCTTGTTCAGTCGTTGTAGACATATTGAACACATGAGCGACATTTTCAACACTTTGTTGTCTCCGGAATCCGCCATGTTTTATTGTGTCCTTTACGTAGATTTTACAATTGTTCTAAATTAGATCTTTAATCCGAATTCAAATAGTTTTAAATATCAAAATTTTTAAAAATATTTCCTTTCATACGATAAGCCACCATTTCTGCGTTTGTTGCGTATGGCAGATTTTTTAACGTCTATTTTCGCTATATCATGTTTTAGCATGATTTTCTTTACATACCAGTTATTCTCTACGGATATATAATTCTTTATTAGTTATTGTATTCTGATGCATGTATATTCCTTTTTTTCACACTCATTATATAAAACAAAAGTAAGAGAGATTATTAAAGGGTGTGCTTTGAAATTTCTATACACCTTTTGAAGTTCCGCGGAGCGTCAAAGCGATCGACCGCTTGGCATTGTCTCTTCGGTCGGTAAAACAGCCAATACTCTGTCTGGCAAGTAAGATTTAGTATCCATTTCAAATAGTTTATACTTTAGAAATCATTAACGTAGTATTAGTATTACTATTACACCTTTACTTTATTCTTATTTTAAATTTAGTTCTAGTTTATATAATCTATTTTCAACTCGATTGCGAAATAATCTCAGAAATTATTTGTAATTTTTATTTGGCAAACGGAAGAACGCGAAACTAACAGAAGACGAATAAAGTTGATGAAAGAGACACTTTTGACAGATTTAAAATTAAATTGAATATCTACATTATGAATATATGAAATTAAAATATGAATGCAGACCCTTCTGTTTTTGAAAGAGGCCGGGCCTAATTCTGTAAAATTAATAAAAGGTCACCCACTTTAAACATGTGTGGTCATATATTACATTCCAGCGGTGGTCTAGTGGTAGAGACGGAAGGTCATTGGTTCGATCCTGGCTGGGCCATATCAAAGACGTTAAAGATGGTCACAGTACTAAACGCTTGCTTGCTTGGCGCTCAGCATTTAGATAGTTCTAGGTCTGATTGGCCCTTTGTCAGTATAATGTTCCTGTTGGGGCATAATGCCACTTTGCCACACATTATGCCACTTTGCCACACATTATGCCACGTTGCCACACATTATGCCACTTTGCCACACATTATGCCACGTTGCCACACATTATGCCACTTTGCCACACATTATGCCACTTTGCCACACATTATGCCACGTTGCCACACATTATGCCATTTTGCCACACATTATGCCACGTTGCCACACATTATGCCACTTTGCCACACATTATGCCACTTTGCCACACATTATGCCACGTTGCCACACATTATGCTACTTTGCCACACATTATGCCACTTGGCTGTGGCATGATACGGCAGTGTGGCAGCGCTCAGATGCTGTCTCTCAAGTGGACACTGTCGCGATATAGTTGAAAACGGCGCTTTACACCATGCAACTGCAACATATTTTATACATTCCGTGATTTTTAAAAAAATACAAAGATACAAAGTAAATTCAAAATAATTCATATACTGTAGATCTAATTCCTGGTTATTTAACGTATTATGAATCTGATTTAACTTACTCGTTTTTTTACACGTGGCATACATATGGTAACTCTTTCAACTTAAGAGTTAGAAAGGTGACAACTGTATTTTTGTTTCTATGCGTGGAATGTATTTAATACCCTTTGGTTTATGTACACAATAGCATGTAGGCTACTAACCTATTAGACTTGGCACAGCTACTTAACATGCTACTATACATACTACTGCATTACCGTCCACGAACGAGTGATGAACCAAGCGGTGTCCCGTACGTGCCCTCTGACAAAGTCAGTGAAAGTCCGTCTGTCGAATCGTCTTACGCCTCTTAAAATTGTATTTATTCTATTAGATAATAAATTGCAATCCCCATGTTTTAAAAATGTAAGCACCATCCGCCATCCACTGACATGAGTTGCTTCATTCTCTTCGAATGACGACAGCGACAGAAATAAATGTGTTCGTGTATAAGTTTATCAAATTCAAAATGGCAGCCTCCATGGACTCGTACTAATTTGAAGAAACAAACATAATATCAGCGATTACACGTTATCCAAGATGTTGCATATAGCACTACCATCACCGATGTTTAGACTTCTTCAAAATAAACATATCATCAATAGGTAAGAAGACGATTATTTAAATTTATTAACGATATTGATAATTTCAATATGAACTCGTCTTTTACCCACAAACAGTTTCGCCCCCTACGTTTTATACGTTGCTGATTTCTATTTCATTTAATTTTTTAAGTATTTATTTTCATATTGCCTTGTTACTAGTAACTGTTGTAGAAAATATACTATTTCTTTCTTTATTTTAGACAAAATCAAATAAATACATGCATATTATATTTTTTTTAAAAAAATGAAGTTAAAAAATGAATCTAGACAGTAAGAATGAACACTTTTATCACGGAGATCGGTGAACCTATGGAATGGTCTGTTTTACAAAACTGTATCTGCCACATCTGTAAACATGTACAAAATGCTACTAAATGATGAAAATTGGAATCGTAAGAAATTTTATCCATAATGAGAGCATTCAATTGTCATGATTTATGTCAGAGAGTCATATAACAACCTGAATATTTTGAAGTGTTTAAAAGCTAATTATCCACTAACTGATGGTTTTACTTAGATTTGAATTTTACCGGAACCTATGTAATACTTTATGAGAAGGTCTCTGTTAACTCTTTTAAAACAACATTTAATCAAATGATATTTATGCAACTGAGGTCACAATAAGCAACTTTACAGAAGTAAAATCGTTATTGTAGCAACAGGTGCATTTCTCAGAAATTGATGCTGAATGTGTATACAGTTGGCTAAAGCTTTGAGAAACACATCGTCAAAATTTATGATTTTTGGTGCTGCTCTTTGTTAACTCTGCTATGATA
Source organism: Panopea generosa (assembly GCA_029582155.1). NCBI lineage: Eukaryota > Metazoa > Mollusca > Bivalvia > Adapedonta > Hiatellidae > Panopea > Panopea generosa. Next base: position 4,210,794 of record CM055896.1, on the reverse strand, counting down.
CTTGATATGATTTTGATTTATATATTATAGTAATAAATATTTCTTATTTAAACTATTGCAAAATTCAATTTCTCCAATTTTGTTTATCCTAATATTACAGATGCACACATTTTATGAAAAAGAGAAAACATGGTGGATCCTTGCTGTTATCAAGGTGGTTAAACTGTTCAGCTGTCCTGGCTAATAAGGTATTTATAGTTATATCACTTATATTACATATCATTGTTACCAATGCTCTTATGCTGCACATATATCATGTCATGCTGATTTCTGTGAAGCCATAGACTTTTAATAAACAATCACATATATATATTTTTATGCCCCCCCCAAAAAAATTTTTGTGTGGCATATAGTAATCGCAGCCTCTGTCGTCGTCCTTCTGTCCGGTATTTCGTTTCTGGCCTGTAACTGTGTCATGCATAGATGGATTTTGTTGATACTTGCTACAAATGATCAACATAGTATAACGACGTGTCACTAGTAAGACCCACACCCGTACCTCAAAGGTCAAAGTCACAATGAGTTTGTTTGACAACACTTTGAGTTTGTGTGAGATTTCGTTTCCGGCCTATAACTTTGTCATGCATAGATGGATTTTGCTGATACTTGCTACAAATGATCAACATAACATATCATATATTTTTATTTTCACAGACCATTTGGGGGGCATGTGACACTTAACAGTGACATTTCTTGTTTAATGAGTTTTTACATCATTTTCAACACATTACAGGTTATACATGACATCCCATTTTATTGTTGGAGGTAGCCCTTAGGATGAATCTCAGTAGAACCATCAAGTAACCATCAAACTTTCTCACATTAACTATTTATACTGAGCTCCAATCCATGACATAAGTGGTCAGAGATAAGTGGTCTCAAGACAGCCACAGCGGGTAAGCTACATGTATACTGAGGTTATGTTGGTGGAGGGTCCTCCATGGCCAAGTAGTCATCGTCTTAAGATCACTTACCTCTCACCGCTAGTTCCGCTTGCTTTATGTGAGAAATTTTCCAGTTACTTACGGAAGGACAGTGGTTCTACTCAGTCTGAGGTCTTCTTCCACCATTAAAACTTGATATGCCATAAATAACCCAAAATGTGTTGAAAATGGTGTTAAACCCCAATCCATGTTGGCAGAAAGTATATGTACACCAACAGCTCAGACAAACATATTTTAGAATTTCTTTGCTTATTATTTTTTCAGCAGAAATCACCAGACTTTGACTTGTCACAGTTCCCACCAGAAAATATCCGCAATTTCAGCATCATTGCCCATGTTGACCATGGCAAAAGTACATTAGCTGACAGACTGCTAGAAACTACGGGTATGAGTACATTGCTCTTGTAATAAAAGTTTTACATTTTTGCTTGTCTATTTTACTATGATCATTATGTGCATAAACAGGAAAATCAAACATTCAGTTGTCAGCGGGCGGGAATGGGAGTGGTAGGAGCTCTGAAATCATGATTATGGTTACCCAAGTATTTATTCATGCACCTTGTGCCAAATATAGCACATTGGTGGCATGATTATAGCATTTTATTCAGTGGTTTGATATGTGTTTTTCTGCACTTTCGCGTTTCATATTGGGCTCAATAAAAGAAATAAAAAGCCACATCAGTATTCAGTATAGTGTTGTAAACATATCTGAGTTTTGCTGTTGATTTTTGTTTGCTTGATTTTTGCTTTTTTAATGGGGTTTAACGCCATTTTCAACACATTTCAGGCATATATATCCAGTTTTATTGGTGGAGAAAGACCTCAGAAAGATTCTGAGTAGAACCACCATCCTTCCGCAAGTAACAGGAAAATTTTCTCTCATAATTTTTTTAGAGCAAGCAAGTTTTTGAACCTATGACCTTAGCAGTGAGAGGTAAGTGATCCTGAGACGGCACCTTAGGGGTTTTACTGTATTCATGTGTTGTAAAAAAACCTCAAAAGTGACCTACTGTATATAATTTGGATTTAGTCTTCATTCCACATAATTGTAAACATTAATTTTAGTGACTGTTATAACTTAGTTACTCATGTTGATTGATTTCTAGGTGTAATCTCGGCCAATATAAAGAATGAGCAAGTGTTGGACAGACTGCAGGTGGAGAAGGAACGAGGCATCACAGTGAAGGCCCAGACAGCTTCAATCTTCTACACACACAATAACACAAAATATCTTCTCAACCTTATTGATACACCAGTTTGTTATATTTACATATTTGACATATTCTTCATTAGTATCTCTCACTCTTCCTTTTTGAATGAAAAATAGCTAATTTCATCCGTTACTCCATGTAGGCTACATATTAATTATATGTAGGACAGTCATTTATTTTGTTTGTCTCTCTTTCTGTCTCTCGCTGTCATAGTAGTTGTGCTGGTGGTAGTGGTCTGCCCATTTGTCTCTTTCTCTCTGTATATCTCTCCATGTATATATATATCTCTCTCCCATTCTGACTCTCTTCTATCTCTCTCTCTCTCTCTCTCTCTCTCTCTCTCTCTCTCTCTCTCTCTCTCTCTCTCTCTCTCTCAGGTGCACTCAACTTGGATGAACAATTTGCTATTAAATTTAGTAAACTAATGACAGATGACATATAAATATAAATACTGGATAATGATGGCTAATTTCTGTACTAAAATACATCATATTACATACATGTATAAATCATAATATCTTTGACAATGCTGTTCATAAAGTGAGAGTATAATTTCTATAACATATTTTTTTACAGGGTCATGTCGACTTTAACTATGAAGTGTCAAGGTCACTAGAGGCTTGTCAAGGTGTTATTCTTCTTGTGGATGCAAACCAGGTCAGTGACATTTTGGTCAGTTTTAACCCTTTGCTCCATAAGCATTTTCTTGGACTCTTCCAAATTGAAAGCATTAATTCACCACGTATCAGCAATGGGTGACTTATGTTTATATTAACTGACAGAGTGGAAAACAGTGCAGCCTGAACTCTTCCTGCACTGTTTTCAAAGGCCTTCTGTGATTGGTGCGGGAAAATGCGTATCTATGGAGTAAAGGGTTAAAACATTGTTTCTGTTAAAAAATGTACTCAGTGATTGACTCGGGTCACATGTACATTCACATCATTAGGTTAGTAGAATGTAATGTTCTCCTCTTAAGTTAACAACTGGAAGTTTATTATTTGTGATTTTTAATAAATCTGACATTTCAATAATAAATTTTATACTGGTCAAATGGTTGTAACTACGTGAGCTCAGCCAGTAGCATGTCTTACTAACAATCCAGAGGTTGTTAGTTTGAATCCCCGTCTGGCCACAGTCTCCATGATGATTATTATACAACATTGTTTCTTGCTATCATTTGTCTCTCACCACTGATTCAAGTGGGAAAGTTATCCGTTGTACTTGTAGAGATAGGTGTGTTTGAGTACTGGTTAATCTTCAAGAATCCAAGGAAAAAAGTGATTAGATTAACTGGTTTGGTTTACTAGCCCTAGGTGGCATAAAAAAGATGTAAAATATTGAAACAAAGTTGGACTTGGCTAATTTTGCTCCAGCAATGAAACGAGCATTATAAATATTTTACATGTAGTAATGTATTTTACATGTAGTAATGTATTTTACATGTAGTAATGTATTTTCATGCTGTCTGGAAGATTTCTGAGGGTGAAATATGAAACAAAATTGTGCTTACCGGTAGTGGCTGACTTATGTTATCATTTTTCTTCTAGTTTGGTTGTAATATGATTTTTTTATATATATTTTATTGAGTATTGATTCATTTTAGCTCATTTGAAGACTGCACTCATACTTTTTAGCTCACCTTGATAAAGTCCAAGGAGAGCTATTGCCATGACCCCAGTGTCATCATCGTCTGTAGACACCCAGGTTAAACTTTTGCATTTAAGTTTAAGATATCTATGCAACCACTCATTGGATGTGAATGAAAGTTTGCATGTGTGTTCACCATCATCAATAGAACACACAGACACAAGAATCATAACTCTGGATTGCATTTTGACACAGTTATGGCCCTTTTTGGACTTAGACACCCAGGGGCGAGCTTTGTTGTCTTCTGACAACTCTTGTTTGTCAATCGTTCAGGTTCGCAGCTATAAAACTTTATTCCATGCTCAACTAAAAAATGATTTGACTCGTTATTACCAAATGAATGAAAATACCAGTAAGTTTCTACCTCAAATAAACATAAATACTGTCATAATCTAGTTTGAATCAAACGATTGTGCTTTAATATATGTTTTTTGTACAAATCCTTGAAATTCTGTTTGAGTGTGAATTTGAGATGAGCATGAAACTTTTTTTTATAACTTCCGGGTCGAATCCATTTTCTGTGTAAAACAAGTACAGTCAAACCTGTGTAAGCTGTGACCTCTATTAAGCAGTCACTTGTCTTAAGCAGCCACATTTGCTTTTTCCCCTTCTCATGCTTTCAGAGCAAATTAACCTGTATTAAGCAACAACCTGTCTTAAAGGTCACTTTTGCTCCTCCCTTTACTGGCTGCTTAAGACAAGTTTGGCAGTATAGCTATTATTTTGAGAGTTTTTCTGGCTAGGCTTTGGATCAAACACACAACCTCTTCCATGAGTGCCCAACACCATCTCCATTACACAACCACATTGTTACCATTTTTATGCCTCGAATCCCTAAATGATGACTAACTGCTCGTATTTTATTTACAGGGAGTACAGGCCCAGACAGTTGCCAACTTCTTTTTGGCGTTTGACAAGGACCTTTCCATCATTCCTGTTTTAAATAAGATTGACTTGAAGGGAGCCAAACCAGCGGTGGTCATACAACAGCTTAATAATGTATTTGATATCACTCCTGATGAAGTGCTGCAGGTAGGTATTAATGGGTAGCTAGAATAACATGCTTTAACCCTTTACTCCATAGATACCAATCACAGAAGGCCTTTGAAAACAGTGCAGGAAGAGTTCAGATTGCTCGTGACTCTGTCAGTTAATATAAACATAATTCACCAAATAATTCAAAAGCCTTCTATATTAGGTGTCCAAAGGTGTATAATTATATTAGAGGTGTCAAAAGGCATCTTTATTAGAAGTGTCAAAAGGCGTCTTTATTAGAGGTGTCCAAAGGCGTCTATATGAAGTAAAGGGTTAAAGGGAATATATCAGGAAAAAACGCAATAAATGTCTTAAAAAATAAGATTATTTTTAAAATGGACAAAACACATCTCATTATCATTAATAAATGAAATCTGAATGGTGTGGTATGTCAAATCCACCAGAACATGACCAAATTCGATATTTAGAACTTGAAATGAAATCCTCAGTCTTAAAATAAACATTATTAAAAACTGCTTGATGACCTTCATGTCGTCATTTGAACTCTTTCTATGATGAAACAATTTTTATATCTTGTAAACCTGTATAACAGATAAAAAATGAAACCATATTACTCATTTAATTCATCACAAAATATGTAGCAATTTAAGCAGGAAATCTTTTTTTAGTTTTTAGTCTAACCTAGGTGTGTAGCACAAGTTAGGAAATCCCTCTTCAATATATTATTTTGGCATGTTTAAATAGATATGATATATTGGAAAAAAAGTTTTTATCCAATTAAAAAAAAATCTGATGTAATCTCTTTAAAGGGAAACACGACATGATTAAAGTCAGTTTTACTCATTTCAAACCAAGGACTTATTTGGAGAAGCAAAAGCAACTGATTGAGTTTCAAAATAGCCTGTTAAGCCTTATGGCTTTCATCACCCCATGACAACTCGAAATTATGCATTTAATCTTTAATTGATATAGTCTGTTTTATTTTTCAGGTTTCAGCCAAACTAGGTACAGGTGTTGATGAATTGTTAAAAACAATTATAGAGAAAATCCCCCCGTAAGTAAAAAACGCATCTTGTTTTAGATCAAAAACATTGCAAATGCAACTATTTCATAGTTTCAACTGGATTAAGATAAAATTCAATGATTTTTTAATTGAGTTATGGTCCTTTGTTCTTTTAAACCAACGACCCTGAGGAAGCAATTTCTCCCGCAGTTTTAACCCGATGAACCTTGCTGTGCATGGTCAGAATGTGAGCCTGTGGTCTTGACATTCAGATTCTGATTTTCTTACAGAGTTATCGGCCTTTGATATGTTTATTGAAAGTACACTCATTTGCAACTTTACACTTCTGTCCATAAGTATGATTATTTTTCAACATTATTGTATTTCCTATAATGACTGTCCCATTTTCAATCCTCAGTCCAAAGTCAGATGTACAAAAGCCATTGAAATGTTTGATGTTTGACTCGTGGTACAACCAGTATAAGGGTGCTGTGGCCAACGTAGCAGTCATAGATGGATGTGTTCGAAAAGGTAGTTAAGAAATTTTATTTTTTAACTTAGTTGTTTTACAGCGATTGTGAAACAAGTTCTTCCAACTTTAATAGACATATTATGCTCTTCCTATGTAGAACCATTACTAAGCATATGCAGATAAAGTGTTTTGGTCAATAACTACGCACATAGTAATGACATATTGTGTACTATGTACTAAACATTAAAATATTAATTCTTTCTAAAACTTGTGTTGTACGTGTTTGTAGTGGTCATTTCATTAGCTCTCCATGTGAGGGAAAAAGATATTAATGGTATCGTGGCTGATTAATTTAAGGTACTGTCTTTATTATTTATCTCTTACCGCAGCCAGAGGTCTTGGATTTGAGCCCATCTCAGTAAGAAAAACTTTATGGTAGAAAGTTGAACATTTACCTGCGGAAGGATAGTTATTTTTCTCAGATTCATTCTTTGGTCTTCTTAAGTCAAAATAAGTGGATGCCATATACATGTATAACAGAAAATTTGGACACTAGGTAAAATGACAATGTCCAATGGTCAACTTCCTGGCTTGCAGCACTTAAATGGCAATTTATAGTTAATACTCCTGTTTCAGCATTGGTGGATTACAGAACTGTGGTCGGTGGGGGTCCAATAATTTCAGGGTGGGGGTGTGGGAGTCAGAGATTTTAATCTTCAATACAATTGTTGTATTGAAATTGCTGTGGATGTATTTAACAATATTTCTAAAATCCAAAGGAAGTCTGAAGCCCCTGCTCTTTGATATGTCAGTAGTACAATATAGAGAAATGGCTGTTCAATTAGTGCAGTTGGGAGATCACTTGATACATATCATTGTAACCCAGATTCAAATCCCCATCAGGGTGTTGTATGCAATAGGGTTCACTGGTCACCAGAATTGGACAGATTCATTATCTGTGGTTTCTTCATTTTTTTCACCATCAGCTTGTTTTGCTGTTGTAATTTTAATTTGTGACTCAAAACAACATGGACAGAAATACATATGCTTTTCCAATGGTCATGGTGGTCCATGGATTCAAACACCAGATTTAAAGTCTTGATCCACTAGTCACAGTGCTATTGATGATTGTTTGTTTGTATCGGAGCATTTAAACAGTTAAAAAGACATTTTTCCTTTACAAATTACTGCCTACTTTCGCCTACATTCAGAGACTTATTACTCCTGGATTGACATTCATCCACCTTACCAACTGAGCTAACTGGGCTTGACAGTGTAATAGTATCCAATCAGAATTTAGACACTGACAGTGGTGTAAAAAATAACGATGTGTGCTAGTATTAACAATCTGGTATGATCTTTACAGTTTATAGTGGCTAAAAAACAAACATCATGAATTCTATGTATTCATTTTAGGTGACAAAATCCAGACTCACTACCATCAGAAAATCTATGAGGTTATGGAGATTGGTGTCATGTACCCGACGGAGTTCCCGACAGATGTACTGTAAGTGCCAAGTTGTTATATACCCCATATACATGGGTAATAGAATTCATTGAAATAAAAAAGATACTTCATTGAAACCAAGCTGCATATAATTGTATATGACAAACCAGTACAATTCCACCTTGTAAACTGTTGTAGATATGCGGGTCAGGTAGGATACATCATGGCAAATATCAAGAACATCAAGGAGGCACTGGTGGGGGACACCATCTACCATAAGGACCTCCCTGTAGATCCTCTGCCAGGTTTTAAACCAGCCAAACCTATGGTATGTGTCATTATTTTCTTGCATAACATGTCATACCGTTTATCATCTACATTTACTCCCATTGGAAATGATGTATTTTAAACAAAGTAAGTTTAGTTTATACTTTAAATTAATTCTGGCTCGATTGTGAAGAAATCTCAAAGTTTATATGAATGGCTCTCATATCTGCTTCCTGGGTAGAACCAGTACTGAGTGTTGTCTTTTGAGAGGCATTGGGTCAGCTGGGGGGGCCAAGCCTGCAACCTCTGGCATGAACGGCCAACACCCTCTACCACTCACACTACCACCACGATTATAAGTTTACCATTGACAACAAGTGTAACATATAAAGGGTCATTCAAAACCCAGTGGGTACCCAGCGAGTCGTGTAAATCACAAACATTATAATTTTAAAAACGAATTTGAGTTGGTAACAAAATGAATTAATTTTTTTAAAAAATCAACGAAATAGTCTGGTTCAATATTACATGACTTTAGTATACATGACTATTGTTATTATAATGTAAAGGGAGGTAATTTCCAACATACAATTTTTAAGACTGAACTTTGCTTCATTTACAGTTCTTTATTTCCATGCAAACATTCATTGCAAAACAAATCTTTTAATAACAAAACAATTTTTATCACACAAAAAGCTGTTTTGAACTGAGAATGCAAAAAATGAAATCATACTGGTAAGTTATTCATAATATATTTTTTATAATTGTCACTTTCACATTGTTTTTTAGCCAGACCAGCTTAGCTCAGTCGTTAGCACATCTTACTGTCAATCCAATCCAGTCTCCATGATTGTTGTTATAAGACATTGCGTCTCATTGTCATTCATTTCTCACTGCTGATTCGAGTTGGAAAGTTATCAGTTACTTGCAGAGATGGGTGTGCTCAACTACTGGTTAACCTTCCAGGATCCCAGGAAAGAGTTGTAAGGTCAACTGAATATCTGTTAACCCTCGATGGTATAAAATGATGCCAAACATTCAGACAAACTGACAGTTCACATTGTTTTGTTATGCAGGTATTTGCTGGTTTATTTCCGTCAGATCAGTCACAGTTCAAGGCACTTCAGACGGCCATTGGGAAACTAACACTTAATGATTCTAGTGTTGATGTCCATATAGACCACAGGTAGTGTAAGAGAATTCGTTTGTTGTTATATTGTATATGTCTTGCTCTCATTTTGTCTTATTTGTTTTACATGTTAATTATTTTATATCACTATCAAGAATTTAGTTTTATTTGCGAAAAAAGGTCAAAGCTTATATGAATCGGTTCCTGGGTAGAATCAGTACTGAGTGTCATTTTTTGTGAGGCATTGTGTTGAGCCGGGGACCGAACCTGCACCCTCTGACGAGAGTCCATCATCACTCCATCCACCACAACCTTGCTAAAATATAAAATAAAAAGAAGGAAAAAGAGGGAAGCCTGTAGCATCAGATATTCCCAGACGGATGTTTTCAACATGATATGGCCGCAAACATTTGCCTTGTTTGTTTTACATGTTACTTATTTTGAATGACTACTGGGGTAACAAGGATTTTGATAGCAAGGCTAAAGAAATCGTAACATAAATTGTTGGAACTATCTAAGGGAGATAAGGTTCCTTGTGAGAATGTTTGCCATTTACTTGCTGAAGGACCATGCTTCTACATCAGAATAAAACTGGTTGACATATCCTACAATGAGTTAAAAATAGTGTTAAAGCCCATTTTATATATATATTTTTATTTTTAATTTTCATTTTCAACACATTTCGGGTTATATATGGCATATCCAATTTTACCGGCGGAGGAATACCTCAGATTGAGTAGAACTACTGTTATTCCGCAGGTAGCAGGACTCAAACCTACGACTTGAGCGATGAGAGATAAGTGATTTTGAGATGGCGCCTTGGACCACTCGGCCACGGAGGAACCTATTTTATAAAAAAAATTCACATTAAATCTAAAGGATTGTGAAAGTGAACTATTGAAACACTACATGAATTTAACATTTTGTATACGCAGTGCTGTGTTGGGCCAGGGCTGGAGATTAGGGTTTCTTGGTCTTCTCCACATGGATGTGTTCACCACAAGGTTAGACCAGGAGTTCAATGCGTCTGTGATTGTTACTGCACCAAATGTTCCTTACAAAGGTAAAGAATTACTGCAACACTCCATATTTCCTGATAAAGTTGAAAGCATTTCAGCTTTAATTATTCCTTGCAAAAGAAAAATATCAGCACCAAATATTCCATATAAAGGAAGAGTTTTAATACCAAATATTCCTTTTAAAAGAAAAAAGTTTCACCACCAAAACTTCTTTTTAAGGTAAAGAGTTTCAGCACTAAATATTTGTAGTTCACCTAAGCAATTCTCAAAATGTATCACAGCACCTTCATTTCATACCAAATTTCCACCACACTTACACAGTTGTTACCTAATACCATGAAACCTATGATAATAGTTTGAAAAAGGCTTAATTTGATAGTAAATGTATGAGTGTCTTTTATATAACAGGTGAGCAATTTAGGCCAACATGACCCTCTTGTTTGCAAAGGTTTCAACATCAAATATTAAATAGTTCACATGATAGGTACTATTTTTAATATTGCGTTATATATGGATATGGACCATTTTCTTATATGTGTTAAAAATATCAAATATAGTCACCGTAATAGTTTTCTTTTAAAGTATTTTAAATGCTTATATTTCAGTGAAAATAAAGGGTGTAAAGAATATTAAGTTCTATGGTAGTGATGAACTCACCATACTTAACCCATGCAAGGTAAGTATTTAGAGGTTGATATATGGACGAGCAGTGCCTTGCAGCGATAATAGAGTTAATGGTAGCCTGATGGTCGTTTTAACTCTGCGGGGGTTGTTATCATTACAAAGCTTTGCTCAATCCATTTATCAACCTCTTTCACCTGTTACTAAATGTTATGTGTACACATACTTTCCTTTATATTTTAATCGGTCTAAAAAAATACATGTTATAACAAAAACAATGTCATTGACACATCTGCCTAACACGACATTCAGAATGATAAGATATGACGTGCATGCTAAGCAACTGCACTGTAGAGGTATATAAGTGTTAACTTGATATTTAAGTTATTTGGTTTATACTAATTTATTTTAGCTTGATTGAGAAGAAAGGTTATATGAACAGCTCTTAACCCTTTGCTCCATAGATACACGTTTTCCCACACCAATCACAGAAGACCTTTTAAAATAGTGCAGGAAGAGTTCAGATTGCTCGTAATGAGCAATCTGAACACTTCCTGCACTGTTTTCCACCTGTCAGTTAGTATAAACACAATTCACCCAATAATTCAAAAGCCTTCTATATTAGGTGTCCAAGGCGTCTATATTAGAGGTGTCCAAAGGCGTATATATGAAGTATACAGTTAAGTCTGCTTTCTCGGTAGAACCAGTACTGAGTGCTGTTATTTGAGAGGCAGGGGATCAAACCTGCAACCTCTGCCATGAGTGGTTAACACCCTATCCACTATACTACCTCTCCACTGATACAGGAATGATGTGAGGCAGGTCTATATCAGCTTAGTTCAGTAGTGATCATAGATGAAATTTAGTATAAATATGTTACTACATGTATATTTAGAAACACATTAAAGAACATACTGTATAGGGTACTTAAAATGATTTTCTTATCAACATTATTATGATTGCAATGGTTATTATAACTGTATATAACTTGTATATGATATTTAGACATGTTAAGTCATGTAGATAATTCTGACCCTCAACCTTCTGTCCTTTGACCTCCTTTCCCCTCCACTTTTGATTTTGTTTTAATAGAAAAGTTTGCGATACTCTTTTGATGGGATAATTTACTTTAATCTTATCGGAAGCTGTTTATATGCATTATTAATACACGTGTTATATTCAAGAGATATGAAAATGCAATACAGGGTTTTATTCAGTAACATCTCAAATAAACGACCAGTAACATCAACATACACTTATTACTGTGGGATGTGGATATATACGCTCGCGCTAAATACATTACATTTTCATATCTCTTCCTGTGTTGTATTTTCATATCTATACTTGTATTGCATTTTCATATCTCTTGAGTGTACATACATTTATTTTGTTAACAGCTACCAGATACAAATATCATAACTGAGTACAGTGAACCAATGGTGAATGGAACCATCTTAGCTCCTGATGAATATATTGGTGATATTATATCACTGTGTTTGGTAAGTAGTGCACCCTAGTGTGCTAATTCTTTATGGGTGTTGATACTGTTTGACATTATATCACTATACATTCAAACCTGTCTTTAGCAGCCAGTCAAGGGAAGGAGCAAATGTGGCCTTTTAAGACAGGTTGCTACCTAATACAGGTGAATTTGCTCTGAAAGCATAGAAATAGGAAATGTAAATGTGGCTACTTAAGACAAGTGACTGCTTAGTAGAGGTGGCTGCTTGCACAGGATTGACTATATTTGGTAACTACCCCAGAGTTGTCATTAGAAGCAGAGCGCCTGTGTTTTAATATGACCACCAATTATATCCTGACCACAAGATTTGTAAAACGTAAAATTTTCACACCCATCATTACGATCACTTAAGCTGCCAGCTGATGCAATTTACAGTGTAATGAAAAGTGCAACAAGCATATCAATGACTAAGACTATATCACATTGAAAACACCGTTTCTCATCCGATCACCGAAGTAAACAACATTGAGGTGAATGGGTGACCGTCTGGGAATACCGGGTGCGGTAGACTTAAAAACATGAGTAGTTTAGTGGTCCATTGGTTTAGGCCTTGGATTGTGAACCCTGGGGTCGCATGTTCGATCCCCTGCTCCTACAACTAAAAATACTTTTACTTGTACTTTAATAACAAAAATCGAGGTTCCATGTATCCATGTGCTTAAAAGTGGTCATGTAAAAGAACCAGGGACACTACAAAAGGGTATTCTGTATCTCTGCACTATCCTCCAAAAATCTGAAATTACTATTACTCTTCTGGAGGCGTCGCCCATATGGGAAACCGGTGGAGATGATAAATAAAATTATCATCATCATATAAATGCCATTTCCACTTCAATTAACCAATAAAGGGCATATAGAAATACGTCCTTGTTTGTACATACATCTATATTAAATTTTCTTAATTTCAATGATGGGACCACCTCGCTATAAAGACAATTTTGTCTTGTTCCAAAGGTGGTTTTATTATAGGCGGTTTACTGTATTTTAATGTTAACCTAAAAATACACAACAATATATTGTATCAGGAGAGAAGAGGGACTTACCCAGAACAGACGTATATAGATGACAACAGAGTTATGTTCAAAATGGTGCTACCTCTAAACGAAATTCTAGTCGACTTTTTTGATGAGTTAAAATCCATGACATCGGGCTATGCAAGGTAATTCATAGACGCTTATAAGCTAACTGGTACCTGTGCCATATGCTGGTAGTTATGAAAATTGGTCAATTGATTAGATATTTAGCATCATTTTTATGTTATCAACGGCTAATAGTCAATCAATTGACCTAATCGCTCTATCATGGGCTCCTGGAAGGTTAACCACCTATCTTCGCAAATAACTGATAACTTTCCCACTTGAATAAGTGGTGAGAGATGACCGACAATGATACGCACTGTCGTATATAAATTATTGGTTATATGAAATGTTGTATATCAATATCAGTTATACAAAAAATGTTTTAACTACAAACAGCACCACAATGTTATATTTTCATCTTTTTTTTTATGTGAATTTTGTATAAAATTTGATTTTGATAATGATAATAATGTAATAACATTAACCAGGATACTTTTCAGAAAATGCATAAACTGAAAAAGAAATTTTAAAAAATTACAAGTTTAGACGGAGACGATTTCTTTTATTTGCAGTTTTGATTATGAAGATTCAAATTATGTGCCATCAGAATTGGTTAAAGTAAGTCTTAGATATATTCTATACATTTAACATGATAACTAAACACCCCACATAGACACACTTGTAACAATGTCATAGATTGGTGTGGTTCGGTGATAGTTGTGTGGTTGGGTGACCACATAGCCTCAGAAGACTCCAAATTTATCATAGAAAATAGAAATAAAGTATCTTTATATAAAAATATGAGAAGCTGGTTTCTATGGCTCCATGGCTGATGGGGTTTAAAGCATGATCGCCTTCCTCTCACCCCCAAGGTTGTGGGTTTAAGCCTAGCTTGACACAAAAATATGACACCTTTTCTCTTCGGTAATTTCTTTAACTCTTTACTCCATATGCATTTTTACTCTTCTAAACTCAAAAGCCACACAGTGCTAATTTCCATGAATAGAGACATTTCACCTATTTATTCTGATAGAGCAGAAAACAGTGCAGAACCTGTTCTGATTGCTCGTTACACTGTTTTCAAAGAGGGGTTCAATGGTGTCCATATGAAATAAAGGGTTAAGCACTGGGTCATGGAAATTGCCGAAAAACCGATACTTCATAATAGTACCACTGTGTATACCGGAGCTACTTAAAAAGGCCGTTTACCGGTTTTACTGCACAGCTCTACTTGTATGGTTGGACACATGATTGGTTATTTACCAAACATAACAGCAGAAATTTAAAATTAATATTATAACATATATTGAACTCTTATCTATTTTAGGTAGAATATTTAATAAACGGTAAAGACGTTGAAGAATTGACAATGTTAATTCACAAGTCCCGTGCAAGATCTCTTGCAAGGAAGGTGTGCGTGAAATTGCAAAACAATATTCCAAGGCAGCTGTTTTTAATAACAATACAAGCAACAGTCGGCAAGAATGTGATATGTCGAGAGGATATCAGACCGTTCAGAAAAGATGTGACGGCTAAATGTGTAAGCATTCACGATAACTTTAGTTTTTTATTCAGATAATGCAAAGGACACATACATATATATATATGTCTCTAAATTAATCAATATTTTAATCAATAAGTTGCATACTTATGTAACAAGATAAAAAAATTGAATCTGTGATAGCTGATATATTAGATGTTTAAATAGTAACTAAATTAATATTTTATTTATATTACATGTTAATGTTTTTGTAATTATTCTATGTTAATGTGCTTGTATCTTTTATTTATGACATATATATCCCAAAAATCCCAAAAATCGAAAATTCAATTGTTGTGAATTTAATTATCTCCCTTTATGAAAATAAAATACATATAAATTCACTGTATCTTCATGATCCAAGGGGTTTCTAAATCTGTCCTTTATATAGCATCTGAGTAGTCATTAATTCTTAACTGGATCATACTCATATAAAGCTATCAGATCATGTATGTAAATTGTCCTTCCAGTTCACATGTGTTGTATGTAAATCCACAGTATATAAGTCATGGTTGACACCAAATTTATTGGTTTAGCAGAGGCCTTGATATTATATCTATGGTTTGCATTGTAGTTAGGTGCGCTTGTGGTAGTATGGTCTGTACATTTATGTCTGGTTATTCACAAATAATTATCTCCATACATATATATATATATATATATATCGCAAATGAAATCAGGTAGATAAGTGTACATCATATGACGACAATACAATTTGAAATGTAATAAGTGTTAAACCACAAAATACTAACTGCTGTTTCACCAACGTTTTTGTAAGCTTTACTTAAAGAGGTCTCGCCTGTATCGCCAATATTTTTTCGATCTTAGCAGTAAAACTGTACATTTATATCAAACATCATATATTATAGATATTCTGTTCAATAACTTTATTGTTTTTTGTCTGTGTAGTGTAAAATACTTTAATTTTGCTGACCAAATAATAAATTGTGGCATGTGATAAAGTCACTTATTCAACAGTATTGGGTTATGCTAAAACATTGACGAATAAAAAGGAAAAGACCTGTGTATTAAAGAATTTCTCATAAATAACATAAGTTACAAGGATGAAATCAACCAGTATATTCGAATGTGATCCTCCTCTTTGTGATTCTATTAACTGTCAATCATTTACTGAACAGAAAGTTATAAGTGATGCATCTTTAAATACTTAAAACCGTAACTTAATTTTGACTTGTTACTTTTATACTTTTAAATAAAGAAAAAAAGTATATATATTTAAAAAAATGTATATTTGTCTCATGTCTAACAGATGAACAAACATTGAAAACTGTAAGAGTTTCTTGAAAAATTGATTGGCAGATATGAAATATAATAGCATTTATTACATCTATAAGATATTCATGTTTGGGGCTATGTGTTTTTCAGCACAGTGGTCTTTTCATGTTTTGGACAATGTATTTTTCAGTACAATTGTCTTTTCATGTTTTGGACAATGTATTTTTCAGTACAATGGTCTTTTCATGTTTTGGACAATGTATTTTTCAGTACAGTGGTCTTTTCATGTTTTGGACTATGTATTTTTCAGTACAGTGGTCTTTTCATGTTTTGGACTATGTATTTTTCAGTACAGTGGCATTTTCATGTTCGAGACTATGTATTTTTTCAGTATGGTGGTGATGTAAGTAGGAAGATGAAGTTATTAAAGCAGCAGGCAGAAGGCAAGAAGCGGATGAGAATGATTGGCAATGTAGAAGTACCGAGAGACGCATTTATAAATGTGCTGAAGAAATAACAGCAACATACAATGTAGAAATACAAGAGATGCATTTGTGCTAAAAAATGACAAGAAGCCAAAATGTAGAAGTACCGAGAGATGCATTAATAAATGTACTTCAGAATTAACGGCAAGCATCAATGATTCTTTGATATCATATTAAAGCCGTAAAACTTTCAATCCTGACAGCAAGAAGTTGTAGGAGTGGTTAAAGTATAACAGCTGTCAATTAGGTTTCATTGTGTTGAAATACACCATTAATCTGCTGCTTTATACCTGCTGAAGGTATATAAGCACCTATCTCAGGATGACTTTAGCATGTTTTGTATAAATCATTCTACATACAATTTAAAATCAACCAGTACCCTCCCTTCACTTTGGGGAATGGGGCCAGGGCCCTCTGATAGTGGAATTTTCATGTTGTTTTCGTATTGCATCTTATCTGGTAAAAAAACTAAAAAAAAACATAGATCACAAGTTAAAAAGAAGGAACATAAGCCTAACCAGTTGAAGTTTTCAGGGCAGGTGGGAAAGAGGGTCAAATTCGGCCCACCAATCAGGGCCATGTAATTAGGTTTAAACAGATAAGATTCTGTCAGATAATGGATAATAAAGATTCCTATGTGCATTTCCATTGTTTGAATGTGACTCTTTATAACCTTAGTAGTTTTAAACTTATTTATTTTACATCGATTGTGAAACAAGTTCTCACGACTCAGACAAATCACACTCAAAGTCTTCCTGGGCAGAATCTGTAATAAGTGTATGCAGATAGATATAGTTCCTTGCTCAAGGCTAACTACATATACATGTAGTCATGGCGGAGGATCGAACCAACAACCCCCTGATCCTGGGCCTGATGCTCTACCACTGAACCATGTGCTCTACCACTGGACCATGTGCTCTACCACTGGACCATGTGCTCTACCACTGGACCATGTGCTCTACCACTGAACCTTGTGCTCTACCACTGGACCATGTGCTCTACCACTGGACCATGTGCTCTACCACTGGACCATGTGCTCTACCACTTGACCATGTGCTCTACCACTGAACCATGTGCTCTACCACTGGACCATGTGCTCTACCACTGGACCATGTGCTCTACCACTGGACCATGTGCTCTACCACTGGACCATGTGCTCTACCACTGGACCATATGCTCTACCACTGGACCATGTGCTCTACCACTGAACCATGTGCTCTACCACTGGACCATGTGCTCTACCACTGAACCATGTGCTCTACCACTGGACCATGTGCTCTACCACTGGACCATGTTCTCTACCACTGGACCATGTGCTCTACCACTGGACCATGTGCTCTACCACTGGACCATGTGCTCTACCACTGAACCATGTGCTCTACCACTGGACCATGTGCTCTACCACTGAACCATGTGCTCTACCACTTGACCATGTGCTCTACCACTGGACCATGTACTCTACCACTGGACCATATGCTCTACCACTGGACCATGTGCTCTACCACTGGACCATGTGCTCTACCACTGAACCATGTGCTCTACCACTGAACCTTATGCTCTACCACTGGACCATATGCTCTACCACTGGACCATATGCTCAACCACTGGACCATATGCTCTACCACTGGACCATGTGCTCTACCACTGGACCATATGCTCTACAAAAGAAATTGCTACTTTGAGGATTGTTCATCGATTTCAGATAATATAAGGATGATTTTGTGAAAAGTTATAAAAAGTCTTAAGATGAAATATTAAAGTATTCATACACTATTTATTTTATATTCATTGAATTCTACATTTACACATTTAAGGTCCATTTGAGGATGTATGATGCAAAGGATATATAGTGTTATTTATTTACCACCCGTTATTTATTTTATGCTGTTTAATGAAATCTACAGAAGTCTCAGTCAATAATACTTTAAAAAATTTCGATGTTAAAAATAGTAAAATTATAACTAATATTTTCAGCAGTTTATTGTTTTTAACTATAAAATAAAAGTTGTTGATTTTAGTGATATTCGATTAGAATTAATCCAACAGTGAAATTGACATGCCATACTGTTTCATTGTTCACTTAATGATAACTAAGGACTTATATAGAGATATATAATGTTATATAGAGATATATAAGTCCTATATAGAGATATATAAGTCCTATATAAAGATATAAGTCTTATATAGAGATATATAAGTCTTTGGTAAAACTTAACCTTTCTTTATATATCTACTACCTGTTATTTATTTAAAAAAAAACTTTAGGAAATATGTCAATGCTTTTATTATTTATTACTTCGCCTGTGCAAAAGTACCACTGCGGGTGGTTTCTGATAACATTAATCTGTTCTGTTTGGATAGAGCCTCAAAACCACTAATTTTCATGGGTCCTGGAAGGTCACTAGTCATCTTCACATTTCCCTACATGATTTAAACAAATGTTGTATGTCAATCATCATAGAGACTGGCTGGGCGGATTCAGTTACAACCCTTTGATTGATAGTCCGGGGCGCTACCTGAAAATTGTTATAGCAGTGTTGAAACAGAGTCCTAATTTTAAAAATAAATATTACGTGCACAGTATTTTGCGATCTTCACCTCAAAATCAAGGACTTATGTAGCGAAAAGTAACTGATTGTGATGTTATGAACTCTCACGTATACGCTACACGCAAAATCTCACGAAATCTCGTTTTCAAATATCTTAAATTCCATTCTCAGAAATACAAGTCAAAATTCTTTTTTTGCACAGTGGAATTCTCTACAAAACGAGACCATTTCTAGCAAGTTGTGTTTACAATTGTTGAATTTTTATGATTACAAAATTTGTATGCTGCAACTAAAAAACTCGAGGAAAGTACTTGAAATTTTACATCAAATTACAATATTTAACATCCTTTTGGTGTTTAAAACATTATAAAACATGTACAGTTACATAAACCTTATATTTTATGTAAAAGAAATCAGTTGCCTGTTAAATTTAAATGATCAATTTTCCGAATTATTAAGTCTTTGCATGCTATTTTATAAACATTAAGTAGAGAGATGCAAGTTTCCTATCCTTCTATATAAGTCCTTGGTAGAGAGATGGAAGTTTCTTATCCTTCTATATATTTCCTTGGTAGAGAGATGCACGTTTCCTATCCTTCTATATAAGTCCTTGGTGGAGAGATGCAAGTTTCTTATCCTTCTTTATAAGTCCTTAGTAGAGAGATGCACGTTTCCTATCCTTGTATATAAGTCCATGCTAGAGAGATGTGAGTTTCCTATCCTTCTATATAAGTCCTTGGTAGAAAGATGCAAGTTTCCTATCCTACTATATAAGTCCATGGTAAAGAGATGTGAGTTTCCTATCCATCTATATCAGTCCTTGCTGGAGAGATGCAAGTTTCTTATCCTTTTATATAAGTCCTTGGTACAGAGATGCACATTTCCTTATCCTTCTATATAAGTCCATGGTAGAGATGTGAGTTTCCTATCCTTCTTTATAAGTACTTGATAGAAAGATGCAAGTTTCCTATCCTGCTATATAAGTCCATGGTAGAGAGATACGAGTTTCCTATCCTTCTATATAACTTGGTAGAGAGATGCAAGTTTCCTATCCTTCTATATATGTCCTTGGTAGAGAGATGCAAGTTTCTTATCCTTCTATATATGTCCTTGGTAGAGAGATGCAAGTTTCTTTTCCTTCTATATATGTCCTTGGTAGAGAGTTGCAAGTTTCTTATCCTTCTATATATGTCCTTGGTAGAGAGATGCAAGTTTCCTATCCTTATATATATATAAGTCCTTGGTAGAGAGATGCAAGTTTCCTATCCTTCTATATAAGTCTTTGGTAGAGAGTTTCAAGTTTTTTATCCTTTTATATATGTCCTTGGTAGAGATTCCTATCCTTGTCAAAATGAAATGAAAGCCTATCGAACAAAGATGGCCTGTAAAGCGAATCCGATCGGAACAAAAATTGAAGTCGTATGAATATATTGCAATAACTGTAAGACGGAACTTTATTTTGGTCTAACCTGGATGCGTAAATTGAGTTAGGAAATCATAACCAAAGTATGTCAGAAGAGAAAGTCCGACAGCTAGATATAGTTAACAAAACAGTTAACCAAGTAACTAGGATTTCGATCGAAATCTCAACTTTTTTAAATCGGATTTTATCCAAATTTGGAAAGAAAGAAAAACAATATGCTACCATGACAATTGTCTGAAATGTTATTCGTTTATCCAAGGACTTGTATAGAAGGATAGGAAACTTGCATCTCCTGACCAAATGTTTATAAAAATAGCACACGAAGGATTGATTATTTGGTAAATATAATTGAATTGTTTTCTTGTACATAACTGTAAGTTGTATGTAATCTTAGATGATTTGAAATGTTCCGATCACGAACAATAATTTTGAATTAAAGATATTGACGTTTGAAGTAAAATTTATCATAATTTGTATTTTAACCCTTTACTTCATATAGACGCCTTTGGACACCTTTAATATTGAAAGCATTAATTCACCACGTATCAGCAATGGGTGAATTATGTTTATATTAACTGACAGAGTGGAAAACACTGCAGGAAGTGTTATGATTGCTCGTTACCAGCAATCTTAACTCTTCCTGCACTGTTTTCAATGGCCGTCTGTGATTGGTGCCGAAAAACGCGTATCTATGGAGTAAAGGGTTAAGCTGCAGTATACACATTTTGAAATTATCAGAAGTAACTTCAACAATTTTAAACAAAAAATTGCTGGGAATGGTTTTGTTTTGATAAGAATTTCATTCTGCCGGCAATGTTAGAATTTTGATTTGTTTTCCTGAGATGAAAGGAAGTTGAGATAATGAAAACGAGATATTGCAAAATTTTGTGTGAATACGCGAGCGTTCACAAAATATCAGTCAGTTGCCTTCCCTTCTCTATATAATTCTTATCTTAATAAGAATGTAGATCATTGTGAAATCTTAATTTTAATGATTACAAGAAGTCCCTTCTAAGCGATCCCTATTCTTTTATAATTTGAAGATTTTAGTACGTATGCACGCACGGACGCATGTACGTGTTTATACGGATAGAAATTGCTGTTATCAATGTCACCATATCAACCGAATTAGCTATTTTGAAACTACGTCATTCTATTTTTAGATGGAATCTTCCGTACTAGAGGTGTTTGGTATGCTAGCACGAAATTTCCAATAAATTTAAATATAATTATGAACAAAGGAAACATTTGGAAATTAAGTGTTAACATTAACATCGATATTATTTTTATCGGATGAAATATTCAATGAATAAGCAAGAAATATTCAATGGTAAGAATTGTCCTTTTATTGATTTTTACCCACGTCTACGCCTACAAAGAGACTGGTGCTTGAGAACACTTGGCAACGCTTCATATTCCATGTGTAATATCAGTCTCAAAAGTTCAAATTGAACCCTGTATTCTTCAAAGTTTTTATTAAAATCATGTTTTCTTTTCAATTGAAAGTTGTTTTTTAAAAGAGATAATGGCAGCGGTGGGATTCGAACCCACGCCTCCGAAGAGACTGGTGCCTAAAACCAGCGCTTTGGACCGCTCGGCCTCGCTACCAATATCGTATATACACGTAACATACTCGAGTATAGTATCTTCCTATTATGGACATGTTGTATATACACACAGATATCGATGTTATGTTAACATTATAGATGTAGTTCGTGTAAGGTAGCGTGGCCGAGCGGTCTAAGGCGCTGGTTTTAGGCACCAGTCTCTTCGGAGGCGTGGGTTCGAATCCCACCGCTGCCACTATTTTGCATTATTAAATAAAAATATTTTACACTGATGTCATTTATAAGAAGTGTCTAATGAATAAGCAAAAAATGTTCAATGGTAAGAATAAAATTATGAAATTAAAATATTATACATGTACATACAAACAAGTGCATGCTGTTTGCATACGTATCGAAATCTTTAATTTTTTATTATTTTATTAAACTTACACCCCTGAAGAAATTTGTGCCTTAGATCACATGGCGACAACGCTACCCAGTCCCTACGTAAATGTTGTATATTCAAAGTTTACGTTAAGGCTGGCTGGTCGTTTGTGGTCCATAAAAGGCGTGGACGTGGGTTTAATAAAGAAAAACAACTTTAAGATTCAAATGCGTATGTACACAGCACACACGGGAGCACGCACATTTGAATGCTATTTTATTTATATATTTTTCTTACCATTGATTAGTTTTTGCTATTCACTGAACATTTTTTCTCCTAAAAGTCATATCAATGTAAAATGGAATTTCTATCAAGTACAGTTTAATTTAGTAATATAAACTATTGGAAGCGGCGGGATTCGAACCCACGCCTTCAAAGAGACTGGTGCCTGAAACCAGCGGCCACGC
The DNA here is from genome assembly GCA_029582155.1 of Panopea generosa. Lineage (NCBI taxonomy): Eukaryota > Metazoa > Mollusca > Bivalvia > Adapedonta > Hiatellidae > Panopea > Panopea generosa. The sequence goes on along the minus strand of CM055896.1, from coordinate 4,187,805 downwards.
TACCATATATGAACTACATTTATAATGTTAACCTAACATCGTTATCTGTGTGTGTGTGTGTGTGTGTGTGTGTGTGTGTGTACAACATGCACATATGTGAAGATAGCATATACTCTCTCAATACGATATATAAAGATAGAATATACTCGCTCAATACGATATACGAAGATAGCATATACTCTCTCAAAACGAATGGGTAGCGTGGCCGAGCGGTCTAAGGCGCTGGTTTAAGGCACCAGTCTCTTCGGAGGCGTGGGTTCGAATCCCACCGCTGCCAATATTTTTTCAAGAATCATTAAAGATTAACTTTTAAAAAGTAGGAATAATTTTAAACCTTTGTAGGACATAGGATTTAATGTAGTAAATGATTATAGAATTTCAAACCGGTTTTTTGCAGTTTCCTCTTATCAACTTTTTTTTATACAAAAAACATCGATCGCCGTTTCCGCAGCGCAAAAACAAAACTCGTTCAAATTAACTACGAAACTATACACATGTCATCCTAGTGGTCTAGCTGTACCTTTTGTAATGGGGCGGATATTGGCGACTACCTTTACTTGTTATTTTTTCATTGAACATTTCTTCTGATAAACATCATTTCGATGTAAAATTTGACAATTAATTTCTGCCAAAGATAAGCTATTTAGTAAGATAAAATATTGACAGCAGTGGGATTCGAACCCACGCCTCCGAATATTTTCAACTAATAAACAAGTAGGCGTAGTCGTCAATACCCCCGCGCCCCCCTCACCCCCCACCACCCACCCCGGGTCATTGAATAAAAACTAGGATGATATGTGTACAAAGTTTCATGCAATTGCTTTGAACGGGTTTTATGGTTGCACTTCGTAAACGGCGATCGATGTTTTTATAAAAATATAGTTGATGGGATGCTATTTCATTTATATATTTTTCTTACCATTGATTAGTTTTTGATATTCACTGAACATTTCTTCTCCTAAAAGTCATGTCAATGTAAAATGGAATTTTACCAAGTACAGTTTAATTTAGTAATATAAAATATTGGCAGCAGTGGGATTCGAACCCACGCCTCCGAAGAGACTGGTGCCTAAAACCAGCGGCCACGCTACCATCTATAATGTTAACCTAACATCATTATCTGTGTGTGTGCGTGTGTGTGTGTATGTATACAACATGCACATGTATGAATATAGCATATACTCGCCCAATACGATATATGAAGATAGCATATACTCGGACAAAACAAATGGGTAGCGTGGCCGAGCGGTCTAAGGCGCTGGTTTAAGGCACCAGTCTCTTCGGAGGCGTGGGTTCGAATCCCACCGCTGCCAATATTTTTTCAAGAATCATTAAAGATTAACTTTTAAAAAGTAGGAATAATTTTAAACCTTTGTAGGACATAGGATTTAATGTAGTAAATGATTATAGAATTTCAAACCTGTTTTTTGCAGTTTCCTCTTATCAACTTTTTTTTTATACAAAAAACATCAATCGCCGTTTCCGCAGCGCAAAAACAAAACTCGTTCAAATTAACTACGAAACTATACACATGTCATCCTGGTGGTCTAGCTGTACCTTTTGTAATGGGGCGGATATTGGCGACTACCTTTACTTGTTATTTTTTCATTGAACATTTCTTCTGATAAACATCATTTCGATGTAAAATTTGACAATTAATTTCTGCCAAAGATAAGCTATTTAGTAAGATAAAATATTGAAAGCAGTGGGATTCGAACCCACGCCTCCGAATATTTTCAACTAATAAGCAAGTAGACGTAGTCGTCAATACCCCCCCCCCCCCCCCCCCCCCGGGTCATTGAATAAAAACTAGGATGATATGTGTACAAAGTTTCATGCAATTGCTTTGAACAGGTTTTATAGTTGCACTTCGTAAACGGCGATCGATGTTTTTATAAAAATATAGTTGATGGGATGCTATTTCATTTATATATTTTTCTTACCATTGATTAGTTTTTGATATTCACTGAACATTTCTTCTCCTAAAAGTTATATCAATGTAAAATGGAATTTCTACCAAGTACAGTTTAATTTAGTAATATAAAATATTGGCAGCAGTGGGATTCGAACCCACGCCTCCGAAGAGACTGGTGCCTAAAACCAGCGGCCACGCTACCATCTATAATGTTAACCTAACATCATTATCTGTGTGTGTGCGTGTGTGTGTGTATGTATACAACATGCACATATATGAATATAGCATATACTCGCCCAATACGATATATGAAGATAGCATATACTCGGACAAAACAAATGGGTAGCGTGGCCGAGCGGTCTAAGGCGCTGGTTTAAGGCACCAGTCTCTTCGGAGGCGTGGGTTCGAATCCCACCGCTGCCAATATTTTTTTAAGAATCATTAAAGATTAACTTTTAAAAAGTAGGAATAATTTTAAACCTTTGTAGGACATAGGATTTAATGTAGTAAATGATTATAGAATTTCAAACCTGTTTTTTGCAGTTTCCTCTTATCAACTTTTTTTTATACAAAAAACATCGATCGCCGTTTCCGCAGCGCAAAAACAAAACTCGATCAAATTAACTACGAAACTATACACATGTCATCCTAGTGGTCTAGCTGTACCTTTTGTAATGGGGCGGATATTGGCGACTACCTTTACTTGTTATTTTTTCATTGAACATTTCTTCTGATAAACATCATTTCGATGTAAAATTTGACAATTAATTTCTGCCAAAGATAAGCTATTTAGTAAGATAAAATATTGAAAGCAGTGGGATTCGAACCCACGCCTCCGAATATTTTCAACTAATAAACAAGTAGACGTAGTCGTCAATACCCCCCCCCCCCCCACCCCGGGTCATTGAATAAAAACTAGGATGATATGTGTACAAAGTTTCATGCAATTGCTTTGAACGGGTTTTATGGTTGCACTTCGTAAACGGCGATCGATGTTTTTATAAAAATATAGTTGATGGGATGCTATTTCATTTATATATTTTTCTTACCATTGATTAGTTTTTGATATTCACTGAACATTTCTTCTCCTAAAAGTCATATCAATGTAAAATGGAATTTCTACCAAGTACAGTTTAATTTAGTAATATAAAATATTGGCAGCAGTGGGATTCGAACACACGCCTCCGAAGAGACTGGTGCCTAAAACCAGCGGCCACGCTAACATCTATAATGTTAACCTAACATCATTATCTGTGTGTGTGCGTGTGTGTGTGTATGTATACAACATGCACATATATGAATATAGCATATACTCGCCCAATACGATATATGAAGATAGCATATACTCGGACAAAACAAATGGGTAGCGTGGCCGAGCGGTCTAAGGCGCTGGTTTAAGGCACCAGTCTCTTCGGAGGCGTGGGTTCGAATCCCACCGCTGCCAATATTTTTTCAAGAATCATTAAAGATTAACTTTTAAAAAGTAGGAATAATTTTAAACCTTTGTAGGACATAGGATTTAATGTAGTAAATGATTATAGAATTTCAAACCTGTTTTTTGCAGTTTCCTCTTATCAACTTTTTTTTATACAAAAAACATCGATCGCCGTTTCCGCAGTGCAAAAACAAAACTCGATCAAATTAACTACGAAACTATACACATGTCATCTTAGTGGTCTAGCTGTACCTTTTGTAATGGGGCGGATATTGGCGACTACCTTTACCTGTTATTTTTTTCATTGAACATTTCTTCTGATGAACATCATTTCGATGTAAAATTTGACAATTAATTTCTGCCAAAGATAAGCTATTTAGTAAGATAAAATATTGACAGCAGTGGGATTCGAAACCACGCCTCCGAAGAGACTTGTACCTTCAACCAGCGTCTTAGACGGTCGGTCACGCTACCCATTCGTATTAAACATTGGGGGTACGCTATCTTCGTATTGGTCAAATTTCACGACGAAATAATTTTTATCTTAAATATTTTCAACTAATAAACAAGTAGACGTAGTCGTCAATACCCCCCGCCCCCCCCCCCCCCCCCCCACCCCGGGTCATTGAATAAAAACTAGGATGATATGTGTACAAAGTTTCATGCAGTTGCTTTGAACGGGTTTTATAGTTGCACTTCGTAAACGGCGATCGATGTTTTTATAAAAATATAGTTGATGGGAGGAAACTGCAAATATAGATGTGAAATTCTGTCAACGTTCAAATTAAACCTTATGTCATTCAAAGGTTAAAATTTATTTAAACTATTTAACAAGTTTATCGGGAATGACTCTCGAAAAAAGATATTAGCAGTGGGGGATACGAACTCACGCCTCCGAAGAGATTGGTGCCTTAAACCAGCGCCTTAGACTGCTAGGCCTCGCTACTGATTTCGCATACAAGCATAGCATATGCGAGTATACGCTATCTTCATATAAGTACATGGTGTAAAACAAACATTAATATTAATGTTATGTTAACATTATAGATGTAGTTCATATAAGGTAGCGTGGCCGAGCGGTCTAAGGCGCTGGTTTTAGGCACCAGTCTCTTCGGAGGCGTGGGTTCGAATCCCACCGCTGCCAATATTTTGTATAACTAAATCAAACCATTTTACATCGATGTGATTATATGCGAAGAAATGTCGAAATAATTAACAGGGCCACATGGACGTGTGTATATGGATATATATTTTTATTTTACTATTGAACATTCATTTGTTGAATATTTCTTCGGACAAAAATCATATCGATGGAATAGATCCTTCAAATACAGTTTCATTTAGTAATATAAAATATTGGCAGCGGTGGGATTCGAACCCACGCCTCCGAAGAGACTGGTGCCTAAAACCAGCGCCTTAGACCGCTCGGCCACGCTACCTTATATGAACTACATCTTTAATGGTAACCTTACATTGTTATCTGTGTGTGTACATATAGAAAGATAGCATATATTCGTTCAATACGTATACGAAGATAGCATATACTCGCTCAAAACGAATAGGTAGCGTGGCCGAGCGGTCTAAGGCGCTGGTTTAAGGCACCAGTCTCTTCGGAGGCGTGGGTTCGAATCCCACCGCTGCCAATATTTTTTTCAAGAATCATTGAAGATTAATTTTTAAAAGTAGAATTTTTTTTTAAACCTTTGTAGGACATAAGGTTTACTGTAAACGTATATAGAATTTCAAACCTACCTTTGCAGTTTCCTCCTATCAACTTTTTTTTACAAAAAATATCGATCGCCGTTTCCGCATCGCAACACCAATAACCGTTCAAAGTCACTACGAAACTGTACACATGTCAACCTAGTGGTCTAGCTGTACCTTTTGCAATGGCGGAGGGTATTGGCGACTATGTCTACTTGTTACTTATTGATTGAACATTTCGAAATTTCTTATAAACATCATTTCGACTTGAAATTTGACTATTAATTTCTGCCAAAGATAAGTTATCAGTAATATCAAATATTGGCAGCGGTGGGATTCGAACCCACGCCTCCGAAGGGACTAGTGCCTAAAACCAGCACATTAGACCGCTCGGCCACGCTACCCATTGGTTTTAAACATTAGGAGCATACGCTCTTTCATATTGGTAAAATTTTACGTCGAAATGATTTTTATTTTAAAAATGTTCAACGAATAAACAACAATTAGACGTAGTTGTCAATATCCCCCGACCTCGCCCCCCTCACCCCCCCCCCCCCCGGGGCCATAGAAAAAAAACTAGGATCAATGTGAAGCTTCATGTAGTTGTTTTAAACGGATTTTATGGTTGCACTTCAGAAACGGCGATCGATGTTTTCATAAAAATATAGTTTATGGGAGGAAACTGTGCAAAGATAGGTGTGAAATTCTATAAAAGTTCAAATTAAACCATATGTCCTTCAAAGGTTTAAACTTATTTCTACTATTTAACAAGTTTATCATTAATGACTATCGAAAGAAAAAAAATGGCAGCGGTGGGATTCGAACCCACGCCTCCGAAGAGACTGGTGCCTTAAACCAGCGCCTTAGACCGCTCGGCCACGCTACCTATTTCGCATACAAACATAGCATATGCGAGTATATTCTATCTTCATATACATGTAAGTACATGGTTTAAAACAAATATTGATATTAATGTCATGTAAACGTTATAGACGTAGGTCATATAAGGTAGCGTGGCCGAGCGGTCTAAGGCGCTGGTTTTAGGCACCAGTCTCTTCGGAGGCGTGGGTTCGAATCCCACCGCTGCCAATATTTTGTATATCTAAATCAAACCATTTTACATCGATGTGATTTGATGAGAAGAAATGTCCAATGAATAAACAGGGCCACATGGACGTGTGTATATGCATATATATTTTTATTTTTATTTCACTATTGAACAGTTATTTGTTGAATATTTCTTCGGACAAAAATCATATCGATGGAGTAGATCTATCAAATACAGTTTCATTTAGTAATATTAAAATATTGGCAGCGGTGGGATTCGAACCCACGCCTCCGAAGAGACTGGTGCCTAAAACCAGCGCCTTAGACCGCTCGGCCACGCTACCTTATATGAACTACATCTATAATGTTAACCTAGCATTTTTATCTGTGTGTGTACATATAGAAAGATAGCATATATTCGTTCAATACGTATATAAGAAGATAGCATATACTCGCTCAAAACGAATAGGTAGCGTGGCCGAGCGGTCTAAGGCGCTGGTTTAAGGCACCAGTCTCTTCGGAGGCGTGGGTTCGAATCCCACCGCTGCCAATATTTTTTTCAAGAATCGTTAAAGATTAATTTTTAAAAGTAGAAATAATTTTAAACCTTTGTAGGACATAAGGTTTACTGTAAACGTATATAGAATTTCAAACCTACCTTTGCAGTTTCCTCCTATCAACTTTTTTTACAATAAACATCGATCGCCGTTTCCGCATCGCAACACCAATAACCGTTCAAAGTCACTACGAAACTGTACACATGTCATCCTAGTGGTCTAGCTGTACCTTTTGCAATGGCGGAGTGTATTAGCGACTATGTCTACTTGTTACTTATTGATTGAACATTTCTTCTGATAAACATCATTTCGACTTGAAATTTGACTATTAATTTCTGCCAAAGATAAGTTATCAGTAATATAATATATTGGCAGCGGTGGGATTCGAACCAACGCCTCCGAAGGGACTGGTGCCTAAAACCAGCACCTTAGACCGCTCGGCCACGCTACTTATTTCGCATACTAGCATAGCATATATAGCATAGCATATGCGAGTATATTATATTTTCATATACATGTAAGTTCATGGTGTAAAACAAATATTTATATTAATGTCATGTAAACGTTATAGACGTAGGTCATATAAGGTAGCGTGGCCGAGCGGTCTAAGGCGCTGGTTTTAGGCACCAGTCTCTTCGGAGGCGTGGGTTCGAATCCCACCGCTGCCAATATTTTGTATTACTTATCCAAACCATTTTACATCGATGTGATTTTATGAGAAGAAATGTCCAATGAATAAACAGGGCCACATGGACGTGTGTATATGCATATATATTTTTATTTTTATTTTACTATTGAACAGTTATTTGTTGAATATTTCTTCTGACAAAAATCATATCGATGGAATAGATCTATCAAATACAGTTTCATTTAGTAATATAAAATATTGGCAGCGGTGGGATTCGAACCCACGCCTCCGAAGAGACTGGTGCCTAAAACCAGCGCCTTAGACCGCTCGGCCACGCTACCTTATATGAACTACATCTGTAATGGTAACCTTACATTGTTATCTGTGTGTGTACATATAAAAAGATAGCATATATTCGTTCAATACGTATATAAAGATAGCATATACTCGCTCAAAACGAATAGGTAGCGTGGCCGAGCGGTCTAAGGCGCTGGTTTAAGGCACCAGTCTCTTCGGAGGCGTGGGATCGAATCCCACCGCTGCCAATATTTTTTTCAAGAATCATTAAAGATTAATTTTTAAAAGTAGAAATAATTTTGAAACCTTTGTATGACATAAGGTTTACTGTAAATGTATATAGAATTTCAAACCTACCTTTGCAGTTTCCTCCTATCAACTTTTTTTTACAAAAAATATCGATCGCCGTTTCCGCATCGCAACACCAATAACCGTTCAAAGTCACTACGAAACTAAACACATGTCATCCCAGTGGTCTAGCTGTACCTTTTGCAATGGCGGAGGGTATTGGCGACTATGTCTACTTGTTACTTATTGATTGAACATTTCTTCTGTTAAAAACATCATTTCGACTTGAAATTTGACTATTAATTTCTGCCAAAGATAAGTGATCAGTAATATAATATATTGGCAGCGGTGGGATTCGAACCCACGCCTCCGAAGGGACTGGTGCCTTCAACTAGCGTCTTAGACGGTCGGTCACGCTACCCATTCGTATTTAACATTGGGGATACGCTATCTTCGTATTGGTCAAATTTCACGTCGAAATGATTTTTATCTTTAAAGTGTTCAACAAATAAACGAGTAGACGTAGTCGTCAAAACCCCCCGCGCTCCCCCCTCCCCGGGTCATTGAATAAAAACTAGGATGATATGTGTACAAAGTTTCATGTAGTTGCTTAGAACGGGTTTTATGGTTGCACTTCGTAAACGGCGATCGATGTTTTTATAAAAATATAATTTATGGGAGGAAACTGTGCAAAGATAGGTGTGAAATTTTATAAAAGTTTAAATTAAACCTTATGTCCTTCAAAGGTTTAAATTTATTTCTACTATTTAACAAGTTTATCATAAATGACTCTCGAAAACAGATATTAGCAGCGGTGGGATTCGAACCCACCCCTCCGAAGAGACTGGTGCCTTAAACCAGCTCCTTAGACCGCTCGGCCACGCTACCTATATCGCATGCTAGCATAGCACATGCGAGTATATTCTATCTTCATATACATGTACGTACATGGTTTAAAACAAACATTTATATTAATGTTATGTTATCATTATAGACGTATCTCATAGAAGGTAGCGTGGCCGAGCGGTCTAAGGCGCTGGTTTTAGGCACCAGTCTCTTCGGAGGCGTGGGTTCGAATCCCACCGCTGCCAATATTTTGTATAACTAAATCAAACCATTTTACATCGATGTGATTTGATGAGAAGAAATGTCCAATGAATAAACAGGGCCACATGGACGTGTGTATATGCATATATATTTTTATTTTTATTTCACTATTGAACAGTTATTTGTTGAATATTTCTTCTGACAAAAATCATATCGATGGAATAGATCTATCAAATACAGTTTCATTTAGTAATATAAAATATTGGCAGCGGTGGGATTCGAACCCACGCCTCCGAAGAGACTGGTGCCTAAAACCAGCGCCTTAGACCGCTCGGCCACGCTACCTTATATGAACTACATCTATACTGTTAACATAACATAGTTGACTGCGTTTGTGTTACACGATACACATATATGTAGATAGCGTATACTCATATATTTTGCACTTCGAAATGATTTTTATCTTAAAAACTTTGAAATTAATAAACAACAAAATCAAATAGACGTAGTCGTCAGTACCCTCCCCATGCGCCACAACAAAAGGTACAGTTCGACCACTAGGATGGCACGTTTAAGAACTTTCGTATAGTTACTTTGAACGGTTTTTGGAAACGGCGATCGATGCTTTTGTAAAAAAATAGTTTTGAGATTATTTTTTTTTAATTATTGGTTGAGGAAAGGAAACTACAAAGGTTTGTTAGAAATTCTACAAAAGTTCGCATGACACCCTATGTCGTTCAAAGATTAAAGATTATTTCTACTTTTTTAAAACTTAATCTTGAATGATTCTCGAAAAAGATATTGGCAGCGGTGGGATTCGAACCCACGCCTCCGAAGAGACTGGTGCCTTAAACCAGCGCCTTAGACCGCTCGGCCACGCTACCATACTCATATTTAATTATCTTTAGATATCATCATATGAATTTAGGCCTACCATGTTTAGTAAACTTTATCTTACTATCTGTTGACGTTATTGACTTTGTACGACTTAACTTTACTTGTACACTTTATTAAAAAGTTGAATATCTGAACCAGATTATTACCGTAAGGTTTAAAACATACTGTGTTTAATCTGAATAAATTTTAGTTACTGTACATTTACTGGTAAAAAAACTATTGCCAGCTGTGAGATTCGAACCGCACGCCTTCGAAGAGACTTGTGGTTTAAACCAGCGCCTTAGACCGCTCGCTTCCCTGTATGAACCTCATCTATATTGTTAACCTTACATTAAATATCAGTGTTGTATTACAACATATACATATATGTAGATAGCGTATACTCGTATATGTAATATACGATATGGGTAGCGTGGCCGAACGGTTCAATGCGCTGGTTTAAAGCATCAGTCTCTTCGATTTTGTGGGTTCAACACTCACCACTGCCAATCAATTTTTCACCAATACATGTACATAACGGTAATTATCTGTTTTAAATCATTTAACTTTTCAATAAAGTATACAAGCATAGTTAACTAAAACTTAGTTGTACTGAGTCAAAATAACGTTAACCTATCGATAATAAAATAAAGTTTACTCTACATGGTAGCCCTAAATCCATATGTTGATATTTTAAGATAATTAAATACGAGAATGGTAGCGTGGCTGAGCTGTCTTCGGAGGCATGGGTTCGAATCCCGCCGCTGCCATTCAATATTAACTGTTTAAAATGTAGGAATAATTTCAAACCTTTCATGGACATAGAGTTTGATGTGAACTTTTATAGAATTCCAAACATATCTTTCTAGTTTCCTCCCATCAACCATTTTTCAAAAACATATAAATATCTCAAACCTTTTTTTTCAAAAGCATCGCTCGCCATTTTCAAAAACCGTTCAAAGTAACTATACGACACTTTGTACACGTGCCATCCTAGTGGTCGAGCTGTACCCTTTGCTATGGCGGATAAGGTGGGTATTGACGACTGCAGATACTTGGTGTTTATTTATTGGACAGTTTTTAAGATAAACATCATTTCGAAGTGCGAAACATACAAGTATACGCTACCTACATATTTGTGTATGGTGTAACGATGTTTGGTTAACATTATAGACGTAGCTCGTATAAAGTTACGTGGCCGAGCGGTCTAAGGCGCTGGTTTTAGTCTCTTCGGAGGCGTGGGTTCGAATCCCACCGCTGCCAATATTTTATATTACTAAATAAAACGGTATTTGGTAAAAATAAATTGTTTCCATTTTACATAAATATGATTTGATCAGAATAAATGTAGAACGAATACCGTAGAATAAGCAAAAACCTTTTATTGGTAAGAAAGAAAAAACACTATATAATAGCATCTATATAGCACCCATATGTGCTGTGTACATACGTATTGGAATCTTATTTTGTTTTTCTTTATTAAATTCAATTTTTGTAGTTAACTCCCATCCAACATTTTTAAATAAACAATATATAGAGATTACACATGGAATGGGTAGTGTGCCAAGTGGTCTCAAGCACCAGTCTCTTTGCAGGCGTTTGTTAAAATCAATTTAAAGATTTCATGGATGCACATGATGAAATTTTTTTTATTAGTATTGGAGTTTTTTTGCTAATTCATTGACTTTTTCCTCTGATAAAAATCATATCGATGTAAAATAGAAACCATTTATTTTTACCATATTCCGTTTTATTTAGTAATATAAAATACTGGCAGCGGTGGGATTCGAACCCACGCCTCCGAAGAGACTGGTGCCTAAAACCAGCGCCTTAGACCGCTCGAATACATATCGATGTAAAATGGAAACAATTTATTTTTACCAAATACCGTTTTATTTAGTAATATAAAATATTGGCAGCGGTGGGATTCGAACCCACGCCTCCGAAGAGACTAAAACCAGCGCCTTAGACCGGTCGGCCACGTAACCTTATACGAGCTACGTCTATAATGTTAACCAAACATCGTTACACCATACACAAATATGTAGGTAGCGTATACTCGTATGTTTCGCACTTCGAAATGATGTTTATCTTAAAAACTGTCCAATAAATAAACACCAAGTATCTGCAGTCGTCAATACCCACCTTATCCGCCATAGCAAAGGGTACCGCTCGACCACTAGGATGGCACGTGTACAAAGTGTCGTATAGTTACTTTGAACGGTTTTTGAAAATGGCGAGCGATGCTTTTGAAAAAAAAGGTTTGAGATATTTATATGTTTTTGAAAAATGGTTGATGGGAGGAAACTAGAAAGATATGTTTGGAATTCTATAAAAGTTCACATCAAACTCTATGTCCATGAAAGGTTTGAAATTATTCCTACATTTTAAACAGTTAATATTGAATGGCAGCGGCGGGATTCGAACCCATGCCTCCGAAGACAGCTCGGCCACGCTACCATTCTCGTATTTAATTATCTTTAAATATCAACATATGGATTTAGGGCTACCATGTAGAGTAAACTTTATTTTATTATCGATAAGTTAACGTTATTTTGACTCAGTACAACTAAATTTTAGTAAACTATGCTTGTGTACTTAATTGAAAAGTTAAATGATTTAAAACAGATAATTACCGTTATGTACATGTATTGGTGAAAACTTGATTGGCAGTGGTGAGTGTTGAACCCACGAAATCGAAGAGACTCATGCTTTAAGCCAGCGCATTGAACCATTCGGCCACGCTACCCATTTCGTATATTACATATACGAGTATACGCTACATACATATATGTATATGTTGTAATACAACACTGATATTTAATGTAAGGTTAACAATATAGATGAAGTTCATACAGGGTAGCGAGCGGTCTAAGGCGCTGGTTTAAACCACAAGTCTCTTCGAAGGCGTGCGGTTCGAATCTCACAGCTGGCAATACTTTTTTTTACCAGTAAATGTACAGTAACTAAAATTTATTCAGATTAAACACAGTATGTTTTAAACCTTACGGTAATAATCTGGTTCAGATATTCAACTTTTTAATCAAGTGTACAAGTATAGTTAAGTAAAGTTCAGTCGTACAAAGTCAATAACGTCAGCAGATAATAAGATAAAGTTTACTAAACATGGTAGGCCTAAATTCATATGATGATATCTAAAGATAATTAAACATAAGTATGGTAGCGTGGCCGAGCGGTCTAAGGCGCTGGTTTAAGGCACCAGTCTCTTCGGAGGCGTGGGTTCGAATCCCACCGCTGCCAATATCTTTTTCGAGAATCATTCAAGATTAAATTTAAAAAAAGTAGAAATAATTTTAAATCTTTGAACGACATAGGGTGTCATGCGAACTTTTGTAGAATTTCTAACATACCTTTTGTAGTTTCCTTTCCTCAACCATTAATTAAAAAAAAATAATCTCAAAACTATTTTTTTACAAAAGCATCGATCGCCGTTTCCAAAAACCGTTCAAAGTAACTATACGAAAGTTCTTACACGTGCCATCCTAGTGGTCGAACTGTACCTTTTGTTGTGGCGGATGGGGATGGTATTGACGACTACGTCTATTTGATTTTGTTGTTTATTCATTTCACAGTTTTTAAAATAAAAATCATTTTGAAGTGCGAAATATAGGAGTATACGCTATCTACATATATGTGTATCGTGTAACACAAACGCAGTCAACTATGTTAGGTTAACATTATAGATGTAGTTCATTTAAGGTAGCGTGGCCGAGCGGTCTAAGGCGCTGGTTTTAGGCACCAGTCTCTTCGGAGGCGTGGGTTCGAATCCCACCGCTGCCAATATTTTATATTTCTGATAACTTATCTTTGGCAGAAATTAATAGTCAAATTTCAAGTCGATATGATGTTTATGAGAAGAATTGTTCAATCAATAAGTAACAAATAGACATAGTCATCAATACCCTCCGCAATTGCAAAAGGTACAGCTAGACCACTAGGATGACATGTGTACAGTTTCGTAGTGAATTTGAACGGTTATTGGTGTTGCGATGCAGAAACGGCAATCGATGTTTTTTGTAAAAAAAAAAGTTGATAGGAGGAAACTGCAAAGGTAGGTTTGAAATTCTGTATACGCTGACAGTAAACCTTATGTCCTACAAAGGTTTAAAATTATTTCTACTTTTCAAAATTAATCTTTAATGATTCTTGAAAAAAATATAAGCGGTGGGATTCGAACCCACGCCTCCGCCGCGAAGAGACTGGTGCCTTAAACAAGCGCCTTAGACCGGTCGGCCACGCTACCTATTCGTTTTGAGCGAGTATATGCTACCTTCATGTACGTATTGAACGAATATATGCTATCTTTCTATATGTACACACGCAGATAACAATGTTAGGTTAACATAATAGATGCAGGTCATATAAGGTAGCGTGGCCGAGCGGTCTAAGGCGCTGGTTTTAGGCGTGGGTTCGAATCCCACCGCTGCCAATATTTTATATTACTAAATGAAACTGTATTTGATAGATCTACTCCATCAATATGATTTTTGTCAGAAAAAATATTCAACAAATAACTATTCAATAGTAAAATAAAAATATAAATCCATATACAGACGTCCATGTGGCCCTGTTTATTCATTGGACATTTCTTCTCATAATATCACTTCGATGTAAAATGGTTTGAATAAGTAATACAAAATATTGGCAGCGGTGGGATTCGAACCCACGCCTCCGAAGAGACTGGTGCCTAAAACCAGCGCCTTAGACCGCTCGGCCACGCTACCTTATATGAGATACATATAAAATGTTAACGTAACATCGATATCAGTGTTTGTATTACGCGATACACATATATGAAGATAGCGTATACAATGAGCAATATATATGAGTTGTATACAACATGAGTAGTGTGGACGAGCAGTCTAAGGCGCTGGTTTAAGACACGAGTCTCTTCGGAGGTGTGGGTTCGAATCCCACCGGCTAAGACTGCTCGGCTACGCTACCTTATTTGAGCTACATCTATATTGTTAACGTTAATCATCGATGTCAGTGTTTGTATATATACGACATATAAACACATGTGAAATAAGTATATATTCGCATGTTTTATATGAAATGGGAAGCGTGGTTCTGCTGTCTGGTTTAAGGCACCCGTCTCTGCGGAGGAGTTGGTTCGAATCCTAGCGCTGCCAACATTTCTTCTCCAATAAATATATAATTCTAAACTTTAACAAGATTGATTCTGAACATGTTTCAAACGTTATTATCAATTTTAAATGAATCCACTTTAATAAAATTAACAAACATATCAAATTGACTAAAATATCGGTTCTAGAACTTGTGTTAACCCCATTCCTCGGCCCATAAAAACAACAACAAAACAACAACAACAACAACAACAACAACAACAACAACAACAACAACAACAACAACAACAACAACAACAACAACAACAAACAAACAAACAAACAAACAAAACCATACAACAATAGTGCCAACAAAAATAATGACAACGACACTGATTACAACAACGACGACAGCAATAACAACAATAGTATCATTATCAGCAGCAGTAGCTTTATCATCATCAACGACAACAACAATAACAACAACAAACAAAACAACGTCCACATATATACCACGTCCACCCACATTCCCATTTTAACATTTATATGACATAAAAAAATCACAATGTAAACATTATGCTTAAAATCTACGCCTCCCATTCTCAACACGAAATTCCAAATTGCCAATTAAATTGAGATAATTATTTAATAAATTTTTACACAACTTATCTATACTAAATAAAAATTGACACAACGTGGTACATATAATGTATGTATATATTGTACGATAGTAAACGATAAATACGGTAGCGTGGCCGAGCGGTCTAAGGCGCTGGTTTAAGGCACCAGTCTCTTCGGAGGCGTGGGTTCGAATCCCACCGCTGCCAATATCATTTTAATGAAACATCAGACATTTTTTTATCAAAACCGTCAGGGTTTGCTGCAAACATTTTTAGAATCATAGTTCTGTAGTTTTCTCCAATCCCACCTTTTTTTTTTTTAAACAAAATATACACAGAGTATTTACATTTTAAAGATATGTTTTACAAAAAATCATAATTCTGTCATTTAACCTTTTACAGTAAGAACTAAATATGAAAACCAAACTGACAATAAACTTGATAATCTTCATTAAACAATGACAATAATGGGGTTCGAATCTAGAGGTTTGAAGAGAGTACTGAGGAACACGTTACATGAGAACGGTCAACCATGGTCCGCTTATTTTCTGATGATCATGAAATGAAAATAACTAATATATACAGCGTAATAGTAAACCGACTTTGTCTTGTTTCCTGTAGATATGACCTTTAAAACAGCAGTTTTAAGCTGATTCAAATGAAACTTGCTGTACAACATGTATATGATCTGACTATAAGCCATGTATTCCAATTTAATGAGTTTTAATGAGTCGTGGCGCTTTGCATTTCAAACTAAAACTATCCAGTAACAGTTATTAATATATGGGGACAGACTTTCAGACAGTTTATGTTCAAAATATGTTTTACGTCAGAGGTATGATACGCACTGTTTTAGTACGTGTACACATCCATGGCCTTTTTAAGGAGATTATGGTATCACTGAATTTCTTGTAAGTCATTACCTTTCCCTGTCTAGCATAAAAATGCATTCTGTTAAATGTGCTTAAAGCTTAATTCAGGTTTGCAAGGCGATGCAATGCGACAATAAATACAGTACAATAAAAAAATAATGCAATACACCGCATCGTGGTCTTGTTGTAGAGCGTCCGCCTCGCATGTGGAAGGTTGTGGGTTCGATCCCCGACCGGGCCATACCACAGACTTGAAAAGTGGTCCTAGAAGCTTCCTCATTGCAATACACAAGTAATGCTATACACAAGTAATGCAATACGCAAGTAATGCAATACAAATCATGTTTAAACATATATTACTTTTCCGTACAAATCATCGCAACGCAACGCAATACAACACAATAAAAGTACATACAAAACAATACAGTACAGTACATAGCCAACTTTAATGCATTAAAAAATGAATGTAAATTATTAAAAAATAACCTTTCACTTTAACTTGAATAAAACGGGGACTTTGCTTTATGGTAAAATTCAACGTAACTTTCCATTAATAAATGTTAAAGTCGGATAACGTTAACTCGATAAAACTCCATTTATAAATACTCGTTAACAAGTTACGTTCAACACCACAATTGTAGTCTATCCTACATTTATTTATTGATTTATTAATTTATTGTATACTTTCATCAGTTTAATTCCGCGGCATGCATGACTAATTTTAATGTGATACATCAGATTTGCTAAAACACGGAGGCCCGGCCCGGATATAAAATAATGTTCAAAAGCGTTTCGGATCACCTTCAGTTTTTTTTAGTCATATCTGGGATTTGCTTCTGAAACATCAGGCGATATATCTTGTGATGTTTACGTTCAGGATGCATACTGAAGGTGTACGCAAACATACCGTTGATAACAGTTCAAAAGCAAACTAAAAAAACTTTATCCTCTTCAAACAATAGCAGGACCCACCTCATTTACATATACTAATGACCCAGAGAGAGAGAGAGAGAGAGAGAGAGAGAGAGAGAGAGAGAGAGAGAGAGAACAACACAACAAAACCCGGACAAACAAATACAAAAAAATAACGATACAAAATCAAAAATTAAATACATATACCTAATATATAAAGTGTACATTTTAATATGAAATCGAAACATCCATTTAAGATCAGAACCTCCCAACTTAACCAACCCTAACAAACTCTTAATTTATTGTTAACCATTGTTCATTGTTATTCATGGAAAAACAAAACTTCAGAGAAACAAAACGCGTGTTGTATAATCACATCCACGCTATAGGGTAACCAGGGCCTAACAGCATTCACAAACAAACGCCAAACAAACGAAATAGGAGACTTCCTTCAGCACGGCGCATTGAACTAGGGGCAGTTTTGTATTTTATGTATGTCAAAAACGAAAAAAGAATAGAATGAATGGATATTGAAAACGTTTTGTTAAACATGATAAAAAAAGAATATACGCTTTACATAAAAGTTTGACAAAAGACGACGTAATTTCATTTTCTTTATTTAATGTTCGGCGAATACCGGGGCATCAAAAGAAACTTTAATTCCATATCTATTTTTTAATTCAAAATTTAATATGTTCTTTTTTAAAATTAAGTGCATATATAGTTTAATCCCTTTATAATGTGTAGTTCTATTTTAGCTATGGACATTTATTAACATTTTTTTTGCCGGAAATGAACATGAGGAATGGACGGTTAATTATTCTACTTGAAGCAACTTTGATTCTTTTACAACTTCTGGGTGAGTATATTCGGTTTTATTAGTTTAGTTTGAAACTATTTGTTTTTACATTGATTGTGAAACAAGATCATTTTTAAACTGATATTTTGAATTTTGGTCGATGTCTTGCAGATGAAACGTCTTTCTCAAGGACACAACAAATGGCCGCGGGGGATCGAACGCACGGCTCTTTGATACTGTCTCTGATGCTCTACCACTTGACCACGTGCTCTAATCTAATTTTATTTTCACTACATGTTTTTAGTTTTTATATACAAACGATTCCACGGCTTTTGTCCGGCCGTCAGATTAGGCGTCCCCCGCTTGTCATTCAGCACATCTGTACCCAAAACAACTCGGCGATCGTAATTTGGGCTTAAATTTTATTTCGATAGAAGAATATATTATTTAAAATGGCTTACAACTGATTGACTGTAAAAAAACTACACAAAAAGCACACTAAGTACTAGTTCTACTGTAGTAAACGTACGCGAGGGCAAGCCACAAGAAGCTTTCATTATCGCAGTCAACTGAGCTTAAAGGAACTATAGTACATGTATAAACAAAATAAAACTTGATGGACACTAAGTGTATATTTAACAGTTTTAAATTGTATTTATTAATGGATCAGTGTTGTTTTAAATTGTTAAAAACGGCACACACACGCACGCACGCACGCACGCACGCACGCGCGCACACACACAATACAAGTACAAAAATAGCACCCCCACCCCGTCAAATAAAAACCACAAAAATCACCATAAAAAAACACACACAATAAAACCCAAGAAATAACAACATCAGCAACAAAACATAACAAAGAAAACAACAAAGAAAAAAAAACGAACAACAAAAACAAACAAAAAACACCGATGCCCGATATATTTTGATACTCCAGCTAATCTCTGACTCAGTGAAGCGTGGCGTCCGAACAACAAATGCTGGAGTTAAAGATGTTTTTGCTTTTTCATTTTCCGTCGTATGTTGATATAAAACGGATTGTTTATAGCGTTATCGTCTATCTCCAGAGCACGTTAAATAAACATATAAAAAAACGGACTGCTTGTAGTGCAAAATGCTATGGTCAGAGCATGTTTTAACCGGTGTTAACGCCATTTTCAAAACATTACAGGTCATATATTGCATCTAACTTTGACGATTGAGGAAAAACCTCAGAATGAATCTGAATTGAACGATACATCGCCTTTCCGAAATTAATTGGCGAACTCCGAGCATGTGAAATAAAACTATGTAACATTTGTTAAAAAGATAATAAGAAAATGAAAATTAACTACATGTATAAGTTATAAAATTATTGTATATTGAACTCCTTTTGCTGAAAGTTCGTGCCCATACGTATATCTTTATAAGAAAAGAAAATATTGTTTATACTAAATGAAAGTTTTATTAGAAAAAAAGGACAGCTTTTCATCTAGGATTTATCGTATTGTTCTTTATTGATTTTAGATAAAAAAATCTTCAACTACATTTGTCTGACATATCCCACTGTAAAAAAACAACAACAAAAAAAACAACAAAAAAACAAACAAATAAAAACAAAACGAACAAAACTAGTGCATATTTTAATATAACACGTATTGTACGCGCACGCAAGGACACACACGTACGTACGCACACACGGACGGACGCGCGCACACATATTTACAAATATACACATGCGCATATAAAGTAAGTAAAATACGAGACATATAATCATGTAATTAAGTCACTGGTAAAATAGATACTCAAACACTTTCATCATAAATTAGTTTAAAAACGTGTGAGTAAAATATATAATATATGTATATACATGTATAAAGTCATTAATGTTAATTCGACCTGCGAATTTGAGTTTCAATATTGCCACTGTGCGTTTAAAATGATTAATGATGGAAGTACTTAATCGATCACTTACAAAAAGTCAGACTCTGGTAATTACAATTAAGCTCTTTAATCAATTTTAAATAATTAGTTTCGCCTTAACACCGTTTGTAGTTATATATATTCGGATAAATGTAATTTGATTCGTTCTTTTTAAGTTTCACCATCAATGCGTGCTAGTTTTCTGCAGCGATATTATGACCAAAGTTTTTCTTTTTCAAAATAAGTAGTCATACATCCTGTCGGCGAGAATGTATTTTTGAATACCGAATTAAATTTTCATTGTTGTTGAAAACGAAAATGATATAACTTAAACGTACTCGCAATTATATCTGATCAATATTTCATTATATAGGCGTATTCATGATTTTCACCCGGTTTGTGTGTGGTGGAGGGAGAGGGAGTGAGAGTGAGAGTGAGAGTGAGAGGGAGAGGGAGAGGGAGAGGGGGAGGGGTGGGGGGGGTGGGGGTGGTTCTCGGTTAGATGAAGGGTTTATGGTTCCAGTGCAGACTGTGTTAATATCAAGAGTCGACTCCCGAATAATAGAGGGTCCAAACATGCTTTTTCACCATTTTCATTGACCTATACACTGTACGATTTTTAATATTCAAGAAATCGTGGGAATAGTTAACGAGGTCTGGGGCTTGTTTTTCTAACGTTCGTAACTTAGTGTAAAATTTGAAGTTACGAAAAAAAAAATCGGGAAATTCATCCGTTGTTTCGCTTACATCATAATTACGAACTTTGGAAGTCTTGTAAACATTAATCTTTAAAAAAAAATGCAAAGATTCTTCGCAAATGAATCGTTCCTAGGTGTCACAATTTGTTTTTACCAAAAACCTTAAAGACTTATGAACGTTAGTAAAAGGGGCCCCTGGACCGAACTGTTTCTCTCTAAATCCGCCAGTGTATTAACATATATAATTTGGGCTATAGATTTGCACTCTGTGCCTTTTAATATAATACAGATTTCCTATCAGTGATATGCTTGTACAATTGTTTATTTAACGCACATGTTAGGCATTTTGAGAGTTAAGTGTTTTTTTGTAATATGTGAGGTATTATTAAATTCTAATCTTGTGATAAGATCTTGCATTTTTTTTGAAGGGTAAAATGTGTAACGCGCGTACGACAACAATAACAGTCCAATATCGCATACTGTGTCGCAGCTTATATACATTTATTGACTTATCATGCAGGCGATTTATTCTTGTATGGTATTGTTGTGGTGCAAAGTTCAAGCCTCCACTAGGTTTCGTATAAAGTGGAACGCGTGGTCCAGTGGTGGGTCATCAAACCCAGGATCGGAGAGTTGTTGGTTCGATCCTCCGCCACGGCGATGTGTTGTGTCCTTGAGCAAAACACTTCATCCGCATAGGCTTAGTACTGGTTTTACCCAGGGAGACCTCGAATGCGGCGATTTGTCTAAGTTGTAAGAACTTGTTTCACAATCGATGTAAAATAAATGATGGACTGGTTTTACTCAGATTCATGTTGAGGTCCTCCTCCACCAATAAAACTGCATGACAAGGTCATAAATAGCTCAGGTCATAAACAGCCAATTAGGTCAGTCGGTAGAGCACTAGACCTCTAGTCTCGGGTTGTGGGTTCGATTCCCGGGGCTGGCCAACTTAAAAATATCGTTTGGATGGGACTGTAAACCGAGGGCCCTCGTGACGATGCCGCTATACACCGAGTCCGCTAAAAGAAATAGGGACATTGCCCATATGGGGAAAAAACGGTGGTGATGTTAAATACGCTTACATACAATATAAATAGTTTAAGTTGCTAGTTGCTGTGACTTATGATGCTCGTAGAACAATTTACAATGGGTATACAATTGGTACACATAAATTAAGTTTAAAAATGAAATAAATGTTTATACACGATTAAACGGATTGAATAGATCGCCCACCGTGACTTATTGCTTTGTTGACGATTATACAGCGCTTTTGCCATATGCAATATTTCAAAATATTTGACAATGAAATAAATGATTTATATTTTAAAAAGCATTGATTTCCAATTAAGCTTTGGTCCGTTTATTGGGTGCATTTATCGTTGTTTATCGACGAATAGGACGGTGTAAACAAAGATGCATTATAGGAGGTAAACCGAATCATGACCCAAGAGGTCACAATAACGCGCCATTGGTACACCTCACCCAAATGGCAGTTAAATATGAATTCATACAGTTGAATTAATTGAATAATATTTTATTGCAAATTTTACATTTTCAAAAACACAAATTTGTAGCATAAATAATGGATACAATGCAAAAGGATCGGGCTACAAGTTTTATAAGCAATAGTTGCAGCCCTCTCCGATGCGTCCAAATACATATACAAATTAAAGTGACAATATTGTTGCAATGCAAACTATTACAAAACAAATTATACTTTCGAACAAACATAAAACATTCTTCCACAAGCACGCACGCACGCACGCACGCACGCACGGACAGAATAGGAGTAATTATTCTACTAAAATTTCAGTAAGTATGATAATGACATTGAAAAAATCAAAGTTAACATAAGAAACTATAAAGAGGATTTGAATGGGAAAAAATAATTTCCATTCTGTATTGGCTATAAACAATTAACATATGGCAAAGAATCTAAATATGTTGTTTTTTGCCGTTTTTTCTACATAAAGTGGCTATATTGATCTGCTTTTAAATAGCTTTTGTAGTAGAGAATCATACATATCGTACTAAACAACAACATTTACGCCCCTCAGGATTTCACATTAGGGCTGGGGCGGTGATTATTGACACACATTTTGTTTATATGTTAAATAATATTGTACTTTAATATGTTGAGGGCCTCGTGGAAGATTAAATTTATTAAAATGAGTTCTGTCGTTAATTAAAATCTTTATTATTATTATAATTATTATTATTATTATTATTATACTTTTGATAGCGTGAATTTTAAGGTAGTAATAGAAACTAATCAACTGATTGTGTACCATATATAGCCCACGTTTGATGAAAGGTTTTCCAACAAATGCGAGTTACAAATCGGCATTTTACGTGTCACCGCGGCGGATTCAGGATTTCATACGGGAATGGGGAGAGGCGTAGATTTTCAACAAGTTTGCAATAAGCAGGGGTATAAATATATGTAATTTTCGGGATGTATCCGTATACAATTTCAAGAAGACGTAATACAGATTCTGACATTCTAGAAAGATCATACACTGGTCATGATAGCCGACTTTCGGCCATTTAAATACAATTACATACCTTTAGGGGTTTGGTGCCCGATATGTTTTGTAAGATATTACATATGTTAAATGTTTAATAACACCAATCTTAGCAAAACACGCAGAGCTGATGTTTTAACTTTGCAATATACAGGAGAACTTCGATGTATTATTCAACATCATACCATACATTACACGTATATTCTTTGAAATAGGAATTCGGCCGGGCCAAGATGAATTGTTTGAGCTATATGTGGTGTTCGAGCCATCCGTTTTCGAGTCAACGAGGTTCTATTGTAGTCTAATAATAGCATGATTCAATACAATACTGCACTTTCAAAGATTTAAATAACAACGCATTTGAATGCGATTTTTTTTTTAAAATGATCGTGTAAATAAGGAGGTTAAAATAGTTGATTTAACCTGTAGAAGAGGAACATAAATGAAATAAAACCACGTGTATGATCTCGCTTTTTTAATTAAAACTGAAAATATGGTAAAGAGAACAGATTCAGTTAAAAATCAAGCTTTTCCTTATCGCTTACAAGGTTTCGGATTTCAAATGATACTGTTGAAAAACACACTGTTAAATCGATATAACAAGAATGTAGGTAACATACGGATTACTAAAGTAAAGTTGAATTACAAATTAATAGAAGAAATCAGCATATCATTAAACTCTGAAATAATCTATATCAAATATTGGTTTTCTACAGTCCTAATCAATTTACCAAGATACATATCAAGACCTACAATTATTCAGGGAAAATACATTATACATCAGAAAAATTGTATGTAGATACCCTTAATAATGAAAATCGTACAAACTCGGCTGTGTTCGTTATCACCCAGTAGAGGCGATTTAGAGAGAGGTGTTCCGAATGGTACAGCGTCTGCTTGCTACCTTTTAATCAGGATATTCGACACGATTGAGCTGACCCTCTAATGGAAAATGGGATCCAGGTTTGAAGGAGCCAAGGTTCGATCCCCCACAACTGCCATAATGTATCATAATGCAATGCACTCTATCCACATATACTTGCTTCTGGTTTTAAACAGGACGACATCGGTTGAAATGTGGGTAGAGCTGTAAGAACTTGTTTCACAATCGATGTAATGTTAAAAAAATAAGTTAAATTCGGGTAAATGAGTGAATATATGAGTGAGCGAGTGAGCGAGTGAGCGAGTCATTAGTTACAATGAACAGCAGTAATATACAAATCAGATATTAAAACACATTCGCTATGTCTAAAAATGATTACATGGGAGTATATTTAATTGATCGTGTACTATTTTTATACATAAGATTGATCACAATAATTCTACAAATAGACAACAGATTGAGGCTTGTTCGTTTTTCGTCTTTCTCGTATTTCGGCATTTAACCTATATGCCCTAACCCTTACTTTAAACATCTCCACTATCAAAGAGTCGCATTTCTTTAATACCCCCCAAAAAATCGAAAGACGAATAACAAAACTGTTTTTTTCTCCTGAGAATGGCTTGGTATTAAACGAGATTATAATATATTTTATTAATAGAAAATACTTATGGAGTATGTACATTTCCTGACAACATCCGGGGGAGCTGGGTGAGTTCCGAGAAGGGAACTCTGAACTTCACCGCGGACACCTTGTGGGACTACCCGATGCCCGTCACCGTTACTGTCAGTAGCATATCGTTCACGTGTAAAGAGGCAAGCGGGAGTAGATACTTACTGCAGTAAGTTATATATACTCTCTCTCTCACTCTCTCTCTCTCTCTCTCTCTCTCTCTCTCTCTCTCTGTGTGTATATATATACTATTGTAGTGTTATTGATTAAGCAGGCTATTAATTTATATTGGCACTAGCTACAAGCATGTAACCAAAGAAAACGTGCGCAGGACTCACTGTGCTCATCTGTCAACAATGGATCTATTGTTTTATAATTTCGGGTCTAAATGTTGTGTTCCAACTTTTGAATAAAATACATACCAACTTATTACATTAAATATTGTCTTTTTATTTCAGATCCATTGAAACCTTCTTCCTATTTTCCGTCAACTTCTACGCTTACCTCTGCCTGGACTTCGAACAAGTGTCAGAATACAAATATAAATATCAGGTTGGAAACGGTAAGATACAACCCGTGAAATTAATATTTCTTTTCAAGGGTCCTCCACCAGGGGCGTAGCGTGACACATTTGGAAGTTACTCGGATGTATGTGTGTGAGTGTGTGTGTGTGTGTGTGTGTGTGTGTGGTGTTGTTGGTGGTGGTGGTGTGCCTGCATGCGTGCGTGCGTGCGTGCGTGCGTGCGTTGTTGTTGTTGGTGGTGGTGTGCGTGCGTGCGTGCGTGCGTGCGTGCGTGCGTGCGTGCGTGCGTGCGTGCGTGCGTGCGTGCGTGTGTATGGTGGTGGTGGTGGTGTGTGGGAGGGGGGTCCCACTTCCACTGATTGGGTCCGATTAAACCGATTTTAAGCTTCACTGCGCTAGAAACCATTACTTGAACAAACTCTCGGTCGGTCCAGATATTAGTATGGTTTCTCGGACTGCACAGTCTAAATTAGGTCGATATTTTACATAAAGGACACAGTTTTGTGAAGAACTATTAATATTTAAAGGTATACTACTACTACTACTACTACTACTACTACTACTACTACTAATAATAATAATAATAATGATGATGATAATAGTAATAATAACAATACTCATAATGATACTACTACTACTACTACTACTACTAATAATAATAATATTAACACTAATACTAATAATATTGATGATATTTCACCGTCTGTATGTAAAGTATTATTATTATGGGATTGTGGTATTTCTGAGTTTTGTCAGTAATATACGTGTATATCATTCTTACAAACAGACATCGAAGCAACCAATCTAGAAAGAGTGTATGTGGCCATCGACCTGATTACAGTAGACATGGCGACTGGGTGTAACCGACCTGAGCCGTACGAGGCAGCGACGTTCAATGTCCTTATTAAAGAAGGTATGCATCTTATTATATTTCTTAAGGCCACATCCAATGTTCTGACTGAAGAATATAATATATGGTTAAGTTGGGGCAGATCCAGATATAGCTTGTATTCAAATGTTCAGCAGACAGACGAAGCAGGTCTTGATGATAAGGCTGAGCTATGCACAGTTTTGTATTTATCTTTACACAAGAAGGATGTTTTTGCTCAATCTTTAGGCCTAAGTGTTATCAGAATTCTTGAACATCGTAGTTCCGTGGCGACTCGTAAAGATGTGTATTGAAACGTATTAAAAAAACCCATGTAATACACGCAATTTCAATGTGATAAATTACATATAAAAGACAATTGTGGTTTAAGCACACATACATACTAGACGTTCATTATAAGATATTAAGTAGCTAAGTCAATATCTAAATAGTTGCATATTATTGGAAAAAAAATACATGTACGTTATGGAAAAAAATGAGTGCTGCTCTTTATTTGAAAGGTTCGCTGTTGTATACAACTCTGATACATTTCCTTACGTAGATGTTGACTGACTATTTCACAAACAAAGCCTGTTACACAGAACAGTCGTGATAGCATCATCAGTGATTCAACTACACCGCACCAGAATTATGATTTATCCTTCATCTAGACTTCTACATACTACGAACAGTACCAACACAGCTTTTCTTCCATGAACCATCAGATATTGGATTACATTACATACAGTCCGTGTACATTCAGAAACTGTGGACGTCCTCACTTTGTATCTACAGACCTACTTAGCCTAATGTTTCATCTCAATTGATGACATCGCCTGCATGTGATACTTATCTCAACATCACAAAAAATTAGGTGATTAGAGGAAAATTCTTCGAAATCCTTATAAGAAAGCTACATGTAACACGCATGCAATTTGTGAAGAATACGATCATATTTTTCACGTTTTGGACATGTAAGGAACATGAGTGACCAAAAATACGGGCTTGCACCAAATCACAAAAAATAATGTACTGTGTTTCGAAATAGACTTTAACTAATTTCATTTCGGACCTTTTTTTATTTTGATTTATTTCAGGTGCTGTTGAAGCCGGTCTGGCTGAAGCAACATGTCCTTACGACATATTACATACGTTTGCCGGTGGAAATCTATCGTCAGTTGACGGAACTAAAACATGCAATAACGCAACATTGAACGTGTGTGAGGACAGGACAAGAATGATTCAGACATACGACCCTTCTTGTGATACGTCACTGAAATTTGCAAGTAAGAATATTTTAAACCATCGTCGGATATCCACGCGTAGTTCATTCCGATACTCTCCATTTATCACCCGTGGGATATTACACTAGCTTTGCGTCGTTTCTACCAAGCCACGATGCAACCATATGATTGGTTCCTTCACGATCTCATGAAGGGATCGTTATCCTATCGTAACGCTAGTTTCATGCAAACGCCGTTTTGATAACACGTTAATGTTAGCTGTATTTTGTTCTAATCTGTTCAAATAAAACGACGCAGAGCTAGCGTAATTTCCCACGGGCGATGGATTGAGAGTATCGGAATTGACACTCGTGGGTATCCGGCGATGATTTCAAACATCATCGAAGAGCCGCATCTTTTGGAGCGAAACAAAAACAACCGTTCAGTGGACTGTTTTATTGTGGAATCACTGGATTAAACACTAATATTTAATTAACGCTTTCTATAGTTTTGATGCAATTCTTGCCAAGCTTACTCAAGAGTTTTCATACGTTTAATGGTTGGGAATAAGTAATGTATTAGTGCTGCAGCTCATACATTAACTGTGCTGCTCCGAGAGAGGTGGATGAGTTGGTAACAAGCTATGGACCAAATATTCGTTTATTCATTTAATCTTCCATATATATTTTCATTTGCGTTAGTGGTTAGCGTTGCATGTTCATTTGCTGTTACACATGCTGTTTTGTTAGCCACCCCCAAAAAAACTTTGAATCCCACCGATATAAAATCCAACAATGAAATGTGCCAAACTGTCTTCCATAATGCACCTCATCAGTGAATGCTGAATTAATTACTAACACTCATTCTCTGTTGAAGAAATTATTCCTTGGGTTAGCTGCATAATATTAGAGTGTGAACTTTGGAACACATTTGTGTTATATTTAACCGTCGCTCACCTCATGATCACCAAGCTGCTTTCTACTTTGTTGCGTTTTGTACTTCCAAAAGATCCGGACTGCTTTTCACAAAATAATTTACGATAGAAATCGGCGTAAGTCAATTTGACAATTTCTCCGTTGTGTGTTCAAATTTTGATCAATATTTAAAATGATTGTATTTTCAGAAAATAAGTAACTTCCTGCATGATTTGAGCTAACTTGGCTTCAATTGGATGGATATTAAAAATATAATGAATAATTGTTGGTTTACGTTTACGACGATTTTTGTCGTAAGTTTTTTTTGTGAAACGCAGCCCCGTTTATCAACTATTATAAAACGACAAAACTGTTCTGTTGCATGTTTCAGGTGAGGGGACGTACATTTGCTTACAGGAACTGGCTAACGACACGGCAGGTGTTACATACTTACATGTGTGGAATAACGACACAACGCTGGCGACAGGTGTCAACAGAATCAATTGCTATGTAATTTCAATTACACAAGTTTGTCTCATAATAAGTGATTTTACATGCATTACATTTGTTTTATTTTGATATTTTGTATACTCAAAAATTCAAGCAAAACATAGATTTGCAATGCACAGTTTGTCTCATAAATAAGAGATAATGCAGGAGTATTTGTTTAATTTTGAATTGAAAAAATAGTTGACAAAACATATATTTGTAATGCACAGTTTGTCTCATTAATATGGGATACTATATGAGTGTTTGTTTAATTTTGAATTGATTTAAATAGTTGACAAACATATATTTTGTAATGCACATCTTGACTCATAAATAAGGACTCTTACATGAGTGTTTATTTAATATGGAATTGATTAAAATAGATGACAAAAATATATTAGACACTGAATTAAATATTTTTGTCAACAAGGTTAATACATTCAATGGTAAATAAGCACGAATGTTAGGTAGATATATCCACTATATTACTCGTGAAAATAATTTATGATTAATTTTTCTTTATACGGAACGAAAAAAGCTATATTTGCAAGTTGCTATTATTAACGCTATGCATGTATAATGCGTGTATGTTTTTTCTTCAGGCATTTGAACAAGTTGGTCAGACAATGGTGGCCACGTTGTACCCGGGTGCCTGTCTGTTATCTCAGACGTCCACTGTAGTGACCGCTCCGGGCATTATCGTGGAATATAACACCATTACAAGTAAGTGACTAGCGTAATACGCACCAGTAGTAAAAGGATTATAGTTGATCGTAAGGGAAAAAACACATTGTGCTTCAATTCCATGATTAAGAGAAATTATTAAAATACAATACAGAATCCATACCAGCCAGTATATTTTCATTTGTCTCATGCTAATATTCCATTTAAGGTTTAAACTGTGACGGGTTGAAATATTAAGGTGATACACAGCAATTTTGCATAAAAAATCTAAAAAATTACTACAGCTGTGATTTTTTTCACCATCTTGTTTGTATATATTTTGTATGGGAATGTAATATTCAGTTTTCTAAAATAATTTTTGTCTCTTTATATTTCAGAGACCTGCCGTAAGTTATGTGTTTGTTATTAACAGTATCAAAGAAAAGCAAACATTTTTGCTAACATACGTATTAATAATCAATTACTTGTACTGTGTGTGTTTGAATCCCTCCGCCAAATAGTCCCGGGAAACCGTAGGTTTGCAGGTTTGCACTATACGTCTCACTACACAGTTGCACCCACTTTTAAGGGACGGTAACACGATTCCTGCCCTAAAAATAGTCTTATATAACCTGGTTAGAAATATTTTCAAAATGGTTCATATGGTCTGCGATAGGTTGCTTAAAATAAGTAGAACAAAGGCTGGCATAGCATAAACTAAAATAAGACAAAGATATCACTGGTGTTAAAAAGTGACTTTTATTTGATTTAAATGATGTATGTATGCATTTCAGTGTATTTGATGAATTCCTTTTAAAAAATAGAAGTGTCACTTCACTCTCTTAAAACACAAGCTGATCAACCCACCAACTATATTTGTGTTTTTATGAACGGATACATTAATATTCTTGGTATGAAACAAAGATGATGTACGTTGATTTTTTAAAAAAGAATTGTAAGACAAAGAGTAAAATGCAACTGTGTTGTGAGACCTGAATAGAGAGTTGCTGTTTTATAAAGTTGTTTAATATGTAGTATACGGTTAGTTTGTTCAGAATTTTGATATATGGAGGCGTGTTTTCTTTAAATGGTAGAAATTTCCTAAAATACCACAATAGATGCGTAGTTTACGTCCTTGCAGTAACAGATTCGTGGTTTATTTAATAACTATAACTGTGTTTGTGCCGGTAGTGCATGGGCAGCTATAACAACTGTCATATAGTTTGATATGTCAACGAAGTCAAGTTTTTTTAATAAAATATTAAGATTCAAACATGCTTAAACATGCTCCAGAAGTAGCACAGACAAAGATTGTCAAGTGAAATTGAATTGCTTTATGTTTGTTGTTGAACTATAGATTTCTCAGTGAAATTGTATTTGCCTATAAACAATGTTTTAAAATGTATTCATTAAAATAAAATACAGGTAGAAATTGTTGCTTTCAGTGAAATGTCAATAAGTTTCACTCGTGAACGCTGAATTGGCATGATCGCCCGTATCTTCGTCACACGTGACCATACTATTTCAGTGTTTGCTGGCTGATATGAAAGGAAACAGACTTATATAAGCCCTGATCTAGTCTGTAGTTCCGATCCAGTTTTCCCGATTGGGTCCGTTAAATAGCAAAGTCGGGAAAGCCACATTTGAGGACGTTGGCTGGTCAGTTGCTTCCACTGAAAGTTGAATGACGTCACAATATGTAAGCTTTCAATTGCTATGTATTGTGGGATAGGTACATAATTCCCTGCTTACTTCGAATAAGTATAAACTAATCCATAAGACAACTTCGAAAACGGAACACAGTCTAAATAAATACATTGTAGAAATCTGAATACCTCTCCAATGATGTTTCACTGGAAGCCAATAATAATATCTAGATTTTGCAAAATGACGCGAGTGTTTTCCATTTCAGAGTCTATAGTAGAAAGTGGACCACAGACGGTTTACGTAGTCGCAGTAGTGTTCGGCGCTCTCGGCTTTGTGTTGCTTGTGGTTGTGATTATTTGTATCATAGTAAAGACTAAATGTCGTTGCATTACTCGATTATGCAAGAAGAAATCAAAGATAGGACATTCCGAAGATTCTTTAGATACTTCTGTAGAAGATGGATTAGAACCGTACTTAAGGTCAGTGCGACGTGACAATCCTAACGGTATCTTTGTTGCTAGGAAACCAATCAAGCTAGGACCAATCATAGAGCCGTATCTAGAACCTCCTCCGAAAGTAGAACTTCTTTACGATGTTGAACCCAGACCGACCAGCAGCAGATTAATGTTAAGGAGTTCCTTATTCTTGAGTCAACTAAGTCTTAAAAATGTGTGATATTGTAGTTTGACTGGGGTGAGAAGTAACGTGTGTTTACTTGTAGTTTGACTGGGGTGAAAAGTGACATGTGTGACATTGTAGTTTGACTGAGGTGAGAAGTAACATGTGTGATATTGTAATTTGACTAGGACGAAAAGTGAGATGTGTGATATTGTAGTTTGACTCGAATGAGAAGTGACGTGTGTAATATTGTAGTTTGACTTGGATTAGAAGTGACGTGTGTTATATCGTAGTTTGACTAGGGTGAGAAGTAACATGTGTAATATTGTAGTTTGACTTGGATGAGAAGTGACGTGTGTGATATTGTAGTTTAAATGTGTTATTGCAGTTTGACTGTGGTGAGAAGTGACATGTGTGATAATGTAGTTTGAATGGGGTGAACTGTGAAATGCGTAATATTCTAGATTCACAATCGCTGTAAAATAAACAAGTTAAAAATTTATGCATCACGTTGATAACGGTAACATTTGTAATATTGTAAATTGACACATTTTATACGTATTCACCGTCTTGACCTAGTGACATGACATTGTGTAACTATGTTGCTCTAGTGAAACAAACTGTGGTATGTTGTCTTGGCTGAGACACTATGTGTAATACTGTATCTTTACTGAGGTACAAGTGTCTTGGCTGAGACACTATGTGTAATACTGTATCTTTACTGAGGTACAAGTGTCTTGGCTGAGACACTATGTGTAATACTGTATCTTTACTGAGGTACAAGTGTCTTGGCTGAGACACTATGTGTAATACTGTATCTTTACTGAGGTACAAGTGTCTTGGCTGAGACACTATGTGTAATACTGTATCTTTACTGAGGTACAAGTGTCTTGGCTGAGACACTATGTGTAATACTGTATCTTTACTGAGGTACAAGTGTCTTGGCTGAGACACTATGTGTAATACTGTATCTTTACTGAGGTACAAGTGTCTTGGCTGAGACACTATGTGTAATACTGTATCTTTACTGAGGTACAAGTGTCTTGGCTGAGACACTATGTGTAATACTGTATCTTTACTGAGGTACAAGTGTCTTGGCTGAGACACTATGTGTAATACTGTATCTTTACTGAGGTACAAGTGTCTTGGCTGAGACACTATGTGTAATACTGTATCTTTACTGAGGTACAAGTGTCTTGGCTGAGACACTATGTGTAATACTGTATCTTTACTGAGGTACAAGTGTCTTGGCTGAGACACTATGTGTAATACTATATCTTTACTGAGGTACAAGTGTCTTGGCTGAGACACTATGTGTAATACTGTATCTTTACTGAGGTACAAGTGTCTTGGCTGAGACACTATGTGTAATACTGTATCTTTACTGAGGTACAAGTGTCTTGGCTGAGACACTATGTGTAATACTATATCTTTACTGAGGTACAAGTGTCTTGGCTGAGACACTATGTGTAATACTATATCTTTACTGAGGTACAAGTGATATGTTCTGATTTGACCAAGTAAAAGATGCAATATTGTATATTTTCTGAGGCAATATATGGTATATTTTACTTTGAAAAAAATATATGTATTAGTGTACATTTACTGAGTTAAATGTGATTCCATGTTGATCAAGTAACGGGTATGATATATACTAGTGCATCTTTTGTACAAAGTGATATATGTTAAATGTGTATATGTGCAGTTTTGAGGACATACGATAATACTTTGACCGAATGAGATGAAATGTGAGCTGCTCTACCTAAACAAAGCTACATGTGTAATATTGTATCTTTACTGTGGTACAAAGTGGTACCTTCTACTTTCACCAAATAAAATGTTTAATATTGTATATTTGCTGAAAATAATGTGATATGTTCTAGTTTGATATTGTAACATATGTAATAGTGTAACTGTACTGAAATAAAATGTGATATGTTCTAGTTTGATCTGGTAACATATGTAATAGCGTAACGGCGTTGAGATAAACTGTGATATGTTCTAGTTTGATATTGTAACATATGTAACAGTGTTACTGTACTGAAGTAAAATGTGGTATGTTCTAGTTTGATATTGTAACATAAATTATGTAATAGTGTAACTGTACTGAGATAAAATGCTATATGTTGCAGTTTGATATTGTAACATATGTAATAGAGTAACTGCACTGTAATAAAATGTGATATGTTCTAGTTCGACCTGGTAACATATGTAATAGTGTAACTGAACTGTAATAAAATGTGATATGTTCTAGTTCGACCTGGTAACATATGTAATAATGTAACTGTACTGAGGTAAAATGTGAGTTGTTCTAGTTTGATCTTGTAACATGTAATAGTGTAACTGCACTGCACTGTAATAAAATGTGAGTTGTTCTTGTTTGATATTGTAACATATGTAATAATGAAACGTTACTGAGATAAAATGTGATATGTTTTAGTTCGACCTAGTAACATGTGTACATGTAAATAATTGTACTGATGAAAATATGCGTAACTAGTTACATGTTACTTTGCGGCGGTGAATGCAGAAAAAAAGAGAAAAATGTGCTGTGATATGATATTTTACTCAGTCTGATAATGCTTAAGGTCGTATGAAGTTGCATTTGTTTTATTCCCGTCCGTGATATTTTTAAAGCAATTCTGTGATATGATGCTTGGTGAAGGAGGAAGTCTCTCTGACTGTGATGGAATTTAGGACGCGGTTTCTCAATTAATGTTTTGTATTGAAATTAAAATCAATGCATTTAACATATCTTACTCTAGCACACAATATATTTCAGTATGGTGTAAGTGTCAGATTTCAAAATGTTTGTGAAATTCAGAAACACACATTTCTAATGAAACATGTTAATACATTTAATCATTCAATATGCCTTCTAACATACATCAGCGTGGTTAGCGAGTGTCCTTTATTGTTATGAGGCGTCAATATATAAGAATAATAGTTATGTGTATGTCGAGTCATGTTTGTGCTGACTATGTGAAGATTCTAAGAATGACTGAATGACTGAGTCTTATTCTTTAAGTAAACGCTTTAAATAATGATGTTATGCACTAGCTTAGGAGCCTCCCACTAATATTGGGGGCCTCCCAAAAAACACTACGGGGACTCCCGTTAACACTGGGGGCCTCCCACCAACACTGGGGGCTTCCCGTCAACATTGGGCGCTCTGCAAACACAACTTAAGGTCAACACTAGTTACCTCCCTTATGGGAGACCCTAAAACTCTTTTTGGATACGTTTTGTAGTTTACTTAATGAAAATGAAAAATGAAAATGCAAACGCACACACGCACAAACGCAATACTTTAAATTAATCCATTAATTAATTTCATATAATGGGAGCCTGCCGATCACATCGTATTATCACATTTGGAGATTCTTCCAATGAATATCATTACTATAAAAAAGGTTGTCGTAATAGGAAAAGTATCATTATTAGGCATAGATAGGACATATTTTTGAAATGATGCTGACTAAACTTGCCATATTTTAGTGCTATAGATTTAGGTCCATGTTTACCAGTAGATTGAAATAGACCCACCAGGCTATGGTTCAGTAGAGAACAGATGTCCGATTTTTCTGTGCGACGTCGGTTTGACTCGAAACAGCATTTTTTTCCGAGTTCGCATCGGCCGCCGTATGAAACTGTTAAACATTATATTTAATTATTTTAAATAAAACGTAGTACAAATAACAAAATATTATTTTTGCTATTTATAATGAAAGAAATTTGAATTATGAAACCTCTATGGATTAAATACATCTTCTCTGTTAAAAAGCGTTTCAAAGTTTTTGTAAGTTCTGTCAAATTTAAAATAAATACCACAATGATTCAACCACTACTTGTTTTTTTTTTCACTCTCTTTATTAACTATTGTTTGTTGTGCTATAATCT
Organism: Panopea generosa; assembly: GCA_029582155.1. Lineage (NCBI taxonomy): Eukaryota > Metazoa > Mollusca > Bivalvia > Adapedonta > Hiatellidae > Panopea > Panopea generosa. The sequence continues at coordinate 4,152,195 of CM055896.1, read as the reverse complement.
TACCACATGTATTTCCATGGACGTCTGCAATATCAGTATTAGTTGTTGTCGGTTTGTATTATAGCTCTGTGTACCATTAAGTACAATGTAATAAATGTGTGATTTATATATTACTTGTTTCTTTTTTATATTCAAGTACATTTTGTGCTTTTTTGTACGATACTTATATGTACATGCTGTAATACGAGATTAATATCTCTTTATAATGTTTCATTATATATAAACGAGGGACTGGGACAGCGAAGTTAGGTGCATCGTGTTAAACAATTCTAACATTTCTCGCAAGGGAGACAGGTCTGTAATTCTTTTTTAAGTCGTATCCGGCTAAGCGAGTTGTTTCCCCTGACAACGATTAATGCTTCATCGGTGTCCCGCATGCCCAGGCACCAATATGTTATAGTATTTTATATAATCTGTATTACTGGGTATTGTGAAAGTGTCGATACAAAGTTATCGTTCGTGATATGTGAGAACATGAATTTCAGCGCTCCTAAAATTTTGGATTTTAACAAACAGAAAGGGGAAAAAAGGTTTTGCTTGTTTGGACTTATATCATTATTAAATTCGGAGACAACTATAACTTGAAAACAGAACCAACGAAAACAACCGTAAACCAGGCTAAAGCTCGTAACTAAACATCCCACGGCGGTAATCACTGTTGTCATTTTCATGTATGACAATTTTGCCCATTTGTTGCAGTGTATCACTACGAGTTTTTAAACTTTGATAGCTTCATCACACAGTTCCCAATGTCATAGAAACTTGGCAGAAATCATGAAAATGTTCCAATGTTCCCATTTGCATAAAGAAATATGACATTTTATGCATTTTTTTTTTAAAAAAAATGCCCAACCGCTTTACACAGCTCTAACTTCTTGGGCGTAAGAATATGGCTACCGTCATATAAGGGAGGTAATTCTAAGTGAGACCTTCCTGGCAGATAACCGCCAGGCAGTTAACCAGTGCTAAACACACTGACGCTCTGCATGTCACTAACTATGTTCTCACATGTAGATTCGTGGACAATCATCACAGAATCTCGGACTGTGGTCGAGTGGAGACTCTTACTCACGTCCTTTAGACTGACAGTCATACGCGTTACCGACTGAGCAAGCAGTAACCTTTGCAGTTTGTGAAATGGTCATAAGTATGTTTATTAGTCGTTTTGGTACCGGGTCGTGAGTTAGGCTACATTCTCCGTAATGATTGATATACGACATTGCGTCTTATTATTATTTGTCTTTCACCGCTGATTCAAGTGGAAAAGTTATAAGATACTTGCGGAGATGGGGAGTGCTAGAGTACTGGTTAACTTTTCAGTAACCCAGGAAACATTGGTTTGGTTAACTGATCGTCTGTTAGCCCTAGATGGCATAAAATGACGCTTAATATTCACTCAATACATTCGTTTTGGTACATTGATAAACCTTATTGTTGAACAGAACAGAAACGAAGTTTAAGATTAAAAGCAGACAGACACATAACAAGCAGATTTGAAATAGAAAGTTACAGATATGTACACAAGGAACACCAGATACTAGTATTGTAGATAATTATATCATTTACAGATATAAATCTAAGTATTTAATAAATTTGATATTAAAAGTTAAGGAAAATAACCAATTTTACCACGTGTCCCTTTAAAAACTTTAAAATGTCCACAGCCGATATGACATATTATACTTGCTATCTAAACGTAACACATGGCTGGTCAAAGAAAATTAGTCTAAATGTGTTAACTTGAAAGTTAATATCGATTGATAAATATAAACCTTTGTCTTACAGCGGTCACCGAGAGTGACTGAACACAATACAAAACTTCTACTTGAGTTATTTAAATTATTTTTGTAACGCGTTTGTTTATATAAAGAAAATATCGCTAAGCTTGTGTTTAAAAGAGTAATATATAATTATGACATTTTATAGATAAAAGAAATTAAAATGTTTAAATACACAGACATAAAAAGTGAAACGGATTTTTGTGACGGAAGTGCAATCGATACGTACATAGTGCGATGAATCTGGTACTATTGGTGCTGGCATTAGGATGTATCACGTGCTCTCGTGCGTGTACATTTCCTAGCGATCTGATTGGTGACTGGTACAGCACGAGTTATGGAACGCTCACGTTCACCAGTAGCACATTCTCAGGATTTACGTCATCTTTATCCGTGACGCCACTTACATTTACGTGCTATCTTTCTTCGGGAACTCAATATGTTGTAAAGTAAGTCCACAAATCTGTATCTAGTTTAAACATATTTTATTGCCATATAAACACATATTACAATATATCATGCATATAAGTCAAATACAAATTAAGGCAAAATGGTCTGGCCACAAGTTCTCTTAACATTAGATACAGCCATTCCCTGTATCTGTATCTTTAGTATACTTCACTTGCTTTTCTGCACCCATTGTATAAATACTGGTTAATTTTACCCTTGTTAATCATGGGTTAAATTTTATCCAAACTGGTTCATCTGTTGTATATTACTTTTATATACCAAAGTTTTATACAACTGCTAACCAGACTTTTAACAGGATTTTTAACTTAACCAATCATTTAACCCATTGGTTAAAGTTAACCAGTGTTTATACAATTGGGTCCAGAAAGACAAACGTTAGACCGGGAATAGAAATGTAACGGTAGCTTGATAAAGTTTTTGATTGGTTGATTTAAACAATCGGACAACCTCGGTGATTTCTTAGTCTGTAGAACGGGTTCTGCTCTCCCGATTGGGTCCGTTAAATAGCAATGTTGGAAAAGCCACAAATGAGCACGTTGATTGGTCAGTTACTTGAAATGAAAGTTGGATGATGTCACAGTTTAGTGAGCGTTCAATTGATATGGATTGTGGGACATGCATAGAATTCCCTGCTTTTTCATTGGGGGTTAACAGACCTGATTCGAGTGATATCAGGTTCTGGGATAGTAATGATTGCCACAGTATTGTTTAGTAATTTTTTTTCTTTCTATATTCATATTTATTGCTGGATATTTTCTGTTTGACAAACATCGTGTAGAAGATAACTGCAATGACTTCGGTCGGAATTAATATTTTTATTTATTATATTTAAATATAACCGCTACAGAGGTATGTTTGTTTCAGCCAATCAGATCTTTCTTTCGGAATCAAACGTTTCTTCCGCTTAACTTCTCAAGACGGTTGTCTTTTATAAAAGCAACCGTCACAGCTTATCAATAATATTATCTTTGACTTTTATTTCTGACAAGTTTATTTCCATTATTTCCAGAAGGTTTGAGACCCACTAAGAAAAGTTATACATACATATGGATACAAATATGGCGGCAAAAGCATATCTAATTAATTTCATATAACACAAGTATATACGATTTCGTAAAGCATTTAATTCTACGATCATAAACAATTAAGTTGCAGCTCAGGCTTTGTTCGAATACAAATTTCTATTCTTTTATAAATATGATACAGCATTTCAAAATTTATATTTATATTATAAGAATAAACATACATGTGCAATATGAGTTGGTTGATAAAAAGCAATATCAATTTAATCTTGTCTGATATCGAAACGTATGAAAGATAAAACAATGGAAAGTGAGTTTATGTATTACTTACACCATATTCTATCATCTTTAAATGATAAAATTATATTTTATATAACGACACATAAGAAGCACAGAAAGTGACAAAGAAAACCAATAGCATTTTCTGCCCATGATAATGAAAAATGCAACAACTATCACGTCAAAACAACGATGGTGAAAAGTTGAAAATACGAAACAACGGAATAATTTCGACTTTTCGACATCGTTGTTTCGACTTTTCACTATGGTTGTTCCGTTGTTTCGACTTTTCACCGTCGTAATTTCGTTGTTTCGACTTTTCTTAATTTAATAACTATGCCGCAATTGCCCTAATGGGACACCGTAGCTATACACAAAAAAAAACAAAAAAACAACAAAATATCAGAGGATTCCATGCCTATCTCACAATTCATAGCGCGTTTATTTTAACACAAAATTGAGCGTGATAAGGTGAGAGCAACCTGTTGTATTAAAAGTTCATTAATATTGATTAAAACAATGTGTGTACCCTCAACGAGCATTATTTATATATTTCATATTATGTAACTAGTTATGATATTGTAACATTTTATGTCGGCCAGGTCATCCATTCCAGTATTTAACGGAGTAACATTAAGCACGTATCTATGCATGAATCTCCAGAAGATCTCCACAATAAAGTACTTGTTTACCATAGATAACGGTAAGTAAATGAAATCTACACTATAAAGTACATATCTATCATAGATAAAGGTAAGTAAATAAAATCTACACAATAAAGTACATATTAACCATAGATAACGGTTAGTAAAGTACAATATTCCTAATACAGTTTAAACCGAATATGCAATTGTGAAACTACGTCATTCTATTTATAGTAAGACTCGTCCAATACAGGTAACACGTTATTAATAATATTGAATTTATTGTATTGCATAATTTATGTAACATATAAATGTGCTGTCATCCCTAATATGGTAGGTTCCTAATCAAAATAGAAAGACGTAGTTTCAAAATAGCGTATTCGGTTTATACTTGTTAACCATAGATAATGGTAAGTAAATATACTATTCCCAATACAGTACTAGTTTACCATAGATAATAACAGTAATTAGATATGTTCACACTACAGCACATGTTTGTGATAGATAAAAGTAAGTAAACATCAACACATGATACAACACGTGTTCAACATAGAACACAGTGAGAAAATAAAATCGACATAATACTGTACATGTTCACCATGATAACAATAAGTAATCAAAATATCTATTATACAGCACATGTTCGCCACAGATAATAGTGAGTTTCAAGATATACGCAATTTTGTTCACGTTCGTCATAGATAACAGTAAGTAAATAAAATATTCATAATATAGTATATGTTCAACATAGATGACAGCAAATAAGTAAATTCTCCATAATAAAGTATACTAGCTATTACCCGTGCTGCGCACGGAGTTGAGGAGGTGTTTATTTCCAGGGCCTATAAAATTATTTGGCTCTGTTTGGCAAGTGCCTATTAAGCTGTGAGCACCCCCATTTTACCGGTCACCCATTTGCGGATAAGCATACTTGGCATACTATTCAACATGCATTGTCATGCTTCCACTCGTCATTGGCACCTATTTCCAGACAGGGATTTGCACATTCAATCAAGCTTTAAAATTCTTAAAAATTGGCTCCGTTTGGTGCGGGCCTTATTAAGCTGTGAGCACACCTATTGTACCGATCACCTATTTCTGGACAGTCGTACTGATTCATGTATTTGTCATGCTTACGTTATACGTAGGCGGCACCTATTTTCGAACGGGGAATCGCACATTCAATCAAGCTTTATAAACCGCATAAACATATTGACGGTAGGGTGTAACTGTTATTGCGTTTCCCTAAATTGCGTTTCCCTAACCTTTTCCGCGTTCCCCTTACCTTAATAAGTGATGTGAACTCTATAAAAAACATGAAAAACGTCGAAAACTGTCTGATAGAAATAATGATAGCGGCTGAATGTCGAAATGCTGGCGAGCGAGGGGAGCATTCATTGCATGGTAGCGGGAGCATACAGTAGCAGGCGGGAGAAGCAAATGCACTTTCATCACGTACCACTTCTGTCCCATAAAATACAAATATTCTTCCTAACATAGCTTTATTACTTAATCCTTACGCATCATACTTTTTATCATCACAATTTTCATGTGTTATCATTCAGTTGTAGTGCAATGATTGCTCCCTTCGTTGTGTGGCAGCACGTGATAGCGGCAGATTGTCGAACTACTGGCTTGCATGGGGAGCATGCATTGCATGGCACCGGGAGCATACGGTAGCAGGCGGGAGAAGCAAGAACATTTTCATCAGGTTCCAGTTCTGTTCAATAAAATACAAAAATTCTTCCTAACTTAGCTTTATTACTTAATCTTTACGCATCACACTTATTATTATCACAATTTTTTTGTTGCAATGCAACGATTGCTCCCTACGTAGTGTGTTTCACCATTGACAGGTGGCAGCAAATACCGATTGCTCCCTACGTAGTGTGTTTCACCATTGACAGGTGGCAGCAAATACCGGCACCCTATTGGTGTGTTTCACCATTCACAGGTGGCAGCAAATACCGGCAAGTTCCATGGCGATAGTGACTGAATCTGCGATCGTGGTGATTGAAAATCTTTCCTGAAGCTACGTTGATACATTATCCACTTTGCCACATAGCTTATCTTCTTCGCCACATTTATAAAGCCCCACATACGAAAAATTAGCACGTTCCTTCAAGCGGTTTCGGAGGAGATACGTCAATTTACAGACGGCTGCTTACAGAAATAATATATAGATGTTCACCATAGATGACAGTAAATAAGTAAATTCTCCACGATACAGTATATATACAGTATATGTTGGTCCAATTATGCAGAAAAAACATGCGGTTGACCAGGTTGCTTTTTCTCAATTGCGATGGTTTGATGGCACCCCTTCATTTTTGATAATTTTGCCCATTTGTTGCAGTGTATCACTACGCAGCTTCGAACTGTTATAGCTTCTTCAAACTGTTTCCAATGTCATCCAAACTTGGCAGAAATCATCAAAATGTTCCAATGATCCATTATGCATAAAGAAATATGACATTTTATGCATTTTTATTAAACAATTGCCAAACCGCCTTACACAGCTCTAATTTCTTAGGCGTAAGAATCTTGCTACCGTCATGTAAGGGAGGTAATTCTTAAGTGAGACATACACTGTAGTCATTAAGGTACAGTTTTGCACTCGATATTTATGCATTCATTATGTGACTTTTGGTTTTTGGGTTACATTATTGTTATAACTGTTATGGCTCAATTAAATTACGTCCGATTGTTATCGGTGTTATTTTTTTATAAAAATAAAATGATCATTTAAGATATTGTCCAATTGTCATTGAAATACTATTATAATACATATGACAGAGATAGCAACATAAAAGTAAGTTTGGAGTTGGCGAAAGCATGACATCTAATTAACTGTTCAAATTGATATTCTTGTTGACTATCCTTTTTTAACTATTTAACTTGGTCTTGAATAATTAGATGCTCACACAAGCACTGTGCCTTTTATATTCACCGTCATTCAAAGAATAGTGTTTGACTATTAAAAGTCACACTGTCTGTCCGCTCGTGCGTACATCCGTTCGTCCGAGCGTCCATCCGTCAATTTGATTTCAAATGAATAACTTCTGTTAAGGGTCTGTAATTAATTAATATTTGAGGTGTACCTCTATCATTTAAAACATACAGTTTAAGTTCTATATTTGTCAACTTCGGTAAAATGTTGAATCTAGTTTTAATGACTTCTTTATAATGTGTTATTTAATCCAGACAAAGACAGTGCGACTGGTGTCCGGTTTTTCTCTTCGACCGCAACTAGTATTTCCTTAGCAGAAGCCTGCTCATACACCGATACAAGGAGTGCGGGGGAGTATGAACTTTTGATACTGAAAGGTTTGCTGTAGTTATTTGTATTTTGTTCAAGGCGTTTCTATGATCAATTTATCCAAAAATGAAATGAGTCCATATTAATTCGTCTAAACTTGATTATTATACTAAATTCAAACGTCAGTTTAGTTATGCTGATTATCCTAATACATTTAACAATGATTCACTAGGAAAATATTTTACATGCCTAAGATTAAGCTCGCATTCCCTGGAAATTGAGACCAGGCGATATTATGGTGTTGATCGTGCTAATATATTATGCAAACTTTGTAACCAGAATGTTATTGAGTGTTTTACGCACACTTTCCTTATTGATAATTATTTTTACAATACAAACTATGTGCGTTTTTATCAGTCAACAAATCAAATTGTCTTCACTTTCAGATCAAATTCAATCTGCGTTCGTCGCTTGTCCGGATAATCTGCAAACTTTATTTGATGCCAATATAACAACGAAGGACGTCACCGGATGTGGCAACAACACGTTGAGCGGGCAGACGTCCACTTCATTAATCTTCAATTATTCTTCTTGCGCAACAGGACAACTAAACTGTGAGTAGAAATACTCAATGTGGCCATTAGATCAATATATTCAATTATTATTTCCTAACTCTCTCCCTACAAAACCAAAAAAAGAGATGCATACTCAATATTTTTTTAGACAATATTTTTTATTTCATTCTGGATATTTAATGTAAATGACACTTATTTTACTTTTTGTATGAAAATAATATGGAAACAAATTGCAGAACCGCTGCAATCTAATAGTTAACTGTCAGAGACTGGTTTATGTATAACTGCATATGGTTTCAGTGATGTTGATTATATTTTAAATAAATTACCAGTCTAAATGAGTTATGTTAAATGGGTTAAATATTTAAATAAAACTTAAGAACATTCTAGTGAAGCAGAAGTCTGATATAACGGATTTAAATAATAACTTAAAAAGGAAGTAATTAAACTCGATGTTCACTGCAAAAAATAGCATACCAATATTTTTTATCGTATTTCCAGCTGGAGGTCACTTAAGTTGTCTCTATACGATCACCTCTGACTACGCCTACGTCACGACTTACAACAATGACTCAACTACAGACGAATCTACAACATACCGGTTTACGTGTTTTGTAAGTAGCCATGTTGGATATGTACACACACATATGATGTTTAATACTACTGTTCAATACTCCGTACACCATTGTAAAGGTCATGACTCATTTCCGGTTCCGCTCAGAAAACACAATACTGTACAAGAACGCGGTAACACTTTTAGAGAGCATGTTTGGTAGCTACACATGGAAGGACGATAGTTATACACAGATACATTCCATTCTGATGTCTTATTATCTATAAAACTAGATGTCAACAATGACATGTTATGTCAGAACTAGTAACTTAACAAGGAAGACGCTGTTATCCACGACACATCTCATTTACACGGTACGTTTGGTACCGTAAGACATAAAAAAGTCAGATAAACACCGTCATACCATTAACTGTTCAATTTTGTACATATGTGCTAAATTAGGTTACTATAAAACAGATGTTCTCCGTGGCCAATACAATAATTGCAACACACAAGGTATAAGCATAGTTAGCTAAGTAACTATTACCCAACAGGAAACCTATCATTTCAAGTACACAGCATCACAACATCTATTTGTTTTGTCATGCATACAATTATACCAGTACATGTATAACTTCTTGCATTTGAAGACTATAGACTATGGCAAAGGTTTTTTGTATCTAATTTATGTCACCATTAAGTGTGACTAAGTTAGCCATCAGCAAGACAAATGCTACGTCTCTAAGAACATCATCAAAACTCTGATACTTATATTTCTAGGCTTGCATTGGGAAAACTCATTTCATTAACCAAAAGTATTTATTTTTATGCAGCTTTCAGAATTTATAAATGGAACAGTGTGTTTTTTGCATGTTGCAAGATTATACAGTGACAACCGGGGTCAACACCTTTAACTTCTTCTCAGTAACAAAACTGCTATTTTAAAAGAGCTAAAGCTTGATTTTATGGGTGCATCCAACATAGTTTAACCTCCACCGAACCCCCAATCCCATCGCCATGTCATACTACATTAAAATTTAACTTAAAAAAATTCCATTTTATCTTTACAGACCTACAATAAGGGTGACGCCACTGTGTTTGCTACAGAGCATCCTAAGGCGTGTCACACGTCACAGACACCGACGTCGGTTGATTCACCTGGTGTTACCTATGTAATGACTGACATATGTAGGTTAAATATAATATTGTGGCATTAATATAAAAATATGTTATAAACATGAATCATGTATGAAACACATGTTATAGACATAAATATTCTGAACGGAACAGCTAACCCGCCACTTTTGTATTTCCAATACCTTCGTTAAAATATGGAGTAGCGTTACACAACATTGTATACGACTTAAACAGACAATTTTGTATTGATTTTACAAAGAAGTGTTCATTCTTACTCAAGTCCAAATTTCAAGGAAATTCCTTGGATTTTTTTGAGTAAATAAACAACATGTCAGGTACATAAAAATCAGGTGGCGAGTAAGCTATTCCGTTCAGCATACTGTTTTGGTAAGTATGGATTTTACATCAATAACCTTTTTTTACTTTTCACCCCTAAACCTAAGATCACAAAGATTTGAATTGAAGTCACACTTTATTGTAATTATAATAGTTACAGGTTTATAATTTGGATTATTATTATTAAATTTTATTTTATTGTATTCTTTAACGGTATGTACTTCGGTAGCATACAGAGCAATGAGCTGGAAACCAATTTCTAATAAAATATGAATTGCTATAGTACTTTATAACTCTTTATAGACGGGTCCATCATTATATGTCAGTGGATCCAGTGGCGATGCAAGAAGTGGTCCTAAAAATCATGGGGTGTGAATGTTTTTTTCTTACGAATTTTTCACTGAAATAGAAAATCTTATGTTATTTTTTACGAAATTTTATAGGCGCCAGGTCGAGGGTCTTCTTGCAATTTTTATCATAAAATATAAATTATATATTAACTTAACCCTCAATTATTTAACTACTTGTGGTGACAACATATTTGTGTACTACTTCAGATTACACGCCGCCTTCAGCAGACGACACGGAGCACACCGTCATTATCGTACTTTGCTGTTTAATCGTAGCTCTGATTCTCGGAATTGTGATCGCCCTTGTCATCTACTTCAAATTCTTTAAAAAACCTCCACCCGTTCCTCCAACACCACCAAAGATACGTAAGCGGAAACGTAAGTTATCGATAACAGATTATTCCACAGGAACACTATCCAGGTCACAGTCGATGGAGAAAGTGGCAAAGGTGGAGGTCATTAAACATAGTGCAGGGGAGATAATCACTGGCGTGCTTGACAGGAAGAATGCCGTAGTCAGTAACGGACATGCCTATGAACCACCGAAAAAAGAGGTAAGAGGAAAATGTTTTGAGGATTTATGAAATATGTACAACGTTGTTAAGCTGAAATTCATAACTATTACTAATATTAGGTTACATGAACACTGTAAATATACGAACAGTCTATATAAGCGTACTTTGCAGCGGTTCATTAATACCCTGAGCGCTAACTTCGCAGTCGAGCTACGATACATTAGTATTGACTAACACAAAATGTAGATCATTATGTGTATATCGAATATTGACTAAAATGTTACGTGATGAAATGTTCAAACATTTGGGAATGTTAACACTATTTTTATAGAATTGGAGTTATTTTTGTTTCAAAATTTTTATAATTGCCATAATCAGAATACTACTACATGCATTTTGATTGATTAAGAAAAATAATAATAACATATGTATTATAGAAATAATCACACTTTTCATGTATTCATTCCGTCATTTCTATAGCCATGGCAACGGAAATGGGAGACAATCGTTCGTCCTTCTACGCCTTTAACTGGCAGAGCTGCATCATTACAGCGCAGCAAAGGTTTCACAAGTGACGAACGGCTAACTCAGCTGAGTAACATGACCTTAGAAAACACGGGACCAATGACAACATCCTTACCTGAAAGTATTGACCTATGTTCTGAAGCATCACCAAGGATATATCCAATTCAACCGTCTGTGGAACCTGAAGACAAGGAGACTATTAAACACGTAGCACCAAAAGCATCTCCAAGATATCCCGAACGGTCGCACGTGTCTCCGAGATACGCCGAACGTTCACATGCTTCTCCAAGACTACCTGAAAGCACGGGAAAGTTTGGTGCACGTTCTTGGACATTGTCAAACTATTCGATTATGCCAAATCATGACTTACTACTAGATCCAATCACAGAAAACCCTCTTTCTAGAGAGAACACCACGGACAATGCAATAAATAAAAGAGTAAGTAGGCAGAACCCATCTTTAGAACGTCCATTAACAGTTAAAACCTTTGCAGATTCTGCCTCCGTATCCACGGGATTAACAGCACATAGTATAGCTTCAGCCGGTGACATCCGCCTGAAAAGTAGATTTAGTCATTTGAGTGCTTCCAATGCTAGTATATTTGACGATCCTGCGTGGTTTTCGGAAAACTCAATCCCATCACAGAACTTTGAAATCATAAAGAAACTTATTCCGAGCATTCCTACCCAAAAGGCAAAAGATCAGAAATGGTTTTTAAAAACTTCGAAAAATCCGGAGACATCTCGGGAGGACATGGATTACTTTAAAAGTAGATCTAAATTAACCACTGGACTGAACAACACAAGTGACAAATTAAGTAGCGGAAGAGCATCTTCGCTCAGTCTTCAAATAATAGAAGCGTCAAAGAGAAAAGCTGGAGATAAAAAGCAGAGAAAGACAGTGAAAAAAGTTCGCCCCACAACACCTCATGTTGCAGATTAAACAACATCGGGTATATGTCCACGTTTAGTCAGGGGGTCTGTTAAATCTCACGACGCACCTTCTTGATGTGAATGTTTTGCACACACTTATTAATTAATCAAGTAATTAAACAAAATATACATAGATATATCAATGCACAATAAGGTGATTGGGCAAGTACACACTATGGTATGTTTCATTTGGTATTACAATAACTGACTGCCGTATTAGTTCTATGATTTGATATCATTCACTACTAATTCAGACAAACACATTAAAAGTGTCTATCTTTTTCATTTGCCATTTTATCTAGTTATTATTTTCAAATATATGTGTATGGTATTTACAAAATTACAATGTGAGTAATCTGTATTATTTACTCTGTTGGTTTCGAGAAATATTTCTCTCAATATTCTAATTTTATTTCAGTAATTTTATTAAATTTGTTTTGCAAATTTGGAAAGTTTAAGATGAAAATATATTTAGTTTGAGTTAAATTGGTAGTCAAACAACATTGGTACTAAATATAATGAGGAATATATATTCTTTGCTCAGGTTTGAGGTTTGAGGTTGAGGTTAAGGAAAGCATATCTACCCTATTTCTGATAAGACTTTTTTTTATAGCATTCAGTTTATTTGATAGGTAAGACATTAGGTTTGTGACTTTCATTTAAAAATAAACACCGTATACATAGTTGAATACAAAATGATGAAAGACTGAAAGTGCGACAAACCGGAACATTTGTTTGCATTTTTTATACTGCTTCTTCTCAGTTTAGTTGCGACATTTACTTAAATTTTCTATCCATATTTTTTGTTCTATTGGTTAAACTGCGTCACTAACTACTATACATTTTATTTCTAGGATTGGAAGTACAAATGGGAACATTTGAAACGACCAAATTCATCACCTGCTTCTTTTTTCCGAAGAAGCTTTATCAGATCCATCACTCCTTTATCAATATATACATCGACCGACGGTCAGGAAACTACACCATACCCTATTGATGAGGCCACACATATTCAAACAGATGAAGCGAATTTTATACCAACTGAATTAAAAAGAAGTTCTTGTATGAAACGAAATGACAGCGAGGCTACGGATTCAGCTGCTGTGAGAGAAGTTGCTCTTAACAACGACCAGGAAGACAAAGTGAGCGCATCCAATGAAAATGATGGTGATAAAGTGTCGATTAAGAGTTCTGTTCATTTTTATTTCGAAAACGAAACAGAGGGTGACAATGAATCAAAGCGGTCTCAACATCAAGAGACTGTGTCATTATCTGCCTACAGTTATTACAGCTTAGGAGAAGAAACAATTGGCGACTATGTTGATACTGTTAGTCTGTATTCTGAGGTGTTTTATCCGGAAGACTGGTTTTTCGAGGATGACACGGACTTGGAAGAATGCTGGACAAGGCGTTCACATTCTTTGCCAAAGAAAAGAAAACATGAAGTTAAACGTTTTCTTTCTTCAAACATTGAAATAATCCGTAAGAAATGAATTTAGTGATAACTTTTAAATGTATATGTAAACGTCTAATTTTAGACAATTTAGTATGTAAATTATGGCAGGCCAAACTCTTTTACGTGTTCAAACATACAATGATGGTTCCTCTCTATTTAAAGACGGCGTGTGTCTTTTATTTGTGTATTTTAGGAAATATAAAGAAGAAAGTGATCTGAAAAAATATTACCTGGAATGGGTACTTTTTCTCAGATTTGTTACAGTCTATGCACTCTAATGCATGACTAGATATATTTTGACATTTTTATATATAACGGCACAACATAGGTTTAGTGTAGAATGGATAATTTTACAGTTGAATCAATAATGTAAATGATAACATTGACAATATGATATGGAAAATGTTTCAGTTTTGTTCCGTGTTCATAGTTTCAATATGTATTGTGTTTTTATAAATCATATCATAGCGTATTGTAGCAAAGCAATATATTAACTAGGTATGACTTTTTGCACTTGTTTGGTTATGTATAGTATACCGTAGTATAGTATACACTATATCTATAATAAAACTATATAAAGAAATGTCGTTTTAAAAATATTCATTCTATAAATAATTATACAGTTTCGCGACGTTATTATAATTCTCAAATACAAAATGAACAAATACATACACATATATATTCAAGGTACATTCTCCATAACTAAAAAGAAATCATAATTAACAAACATCAGTCAGGACCCACACGGTAATTTTAGTACGCAACCATGCTCACTTAACGGCAGCATAGTAACGGTGAAAGGAGTCTGCTTTCAGCATCCCTAGCTATGATAAATCTATTTTTGTTGTAGACACATGGTATGATACCCCCATCCTGTAACATTATACTGATAATGGGTCGACGAGACCTAGAACTATCCTCTAAACGCTGAGCCAAAACCAAGTTAGCTTATAGTATCATTTTCGGGCTTTGTTATGACTCGACCGGGGATATATAATGATTGTGGTCGTTGTATGGTGTTTAGCGTTGCTTTAACAAGTTTTCAGTTATATCGCTACGGTATCTACATAAGACACTATTCTTAGCGCTGCCACAATGGATTAGCATGCCGCAGACACATGGTGTGACACCCCACCCAGTCATATTATACTGATACTATTACAGACCTAGAACCATCCTCTTAATGCTGAACACTATGCGAGTAAGCTTCTATTACAATTTTCAATCCTTTAATATGACACGGTCCGGGAACAAACCCGTAGCCTTCCGCATACAGGCAGACGCTCTACCACTAGACCACCGCTGCGGTCAATATAAAATAGAATCCACCTACCTTGTAAATTGCTGATCTCACAAACAAGCGATTACAAGTTAAACTAGGATTTGTCCTATAGTGCTTGCAAATGTTATTTTGATTTTAAATGTTTTTAACTCTGCCCTCCATTTATGAAATATGTAACACCACTCACTCCACCTCCCACTAGTACCAACTAAAGCGGCATCTATTGTCAACCAACACTGGGTGAGTTCTGGGTGAATCCAATCATAACATTGGCAAGGCAAAATTCCAACGGTCCTAAATCTTACAACGGACAATCCAAACATATATTTCACTTGTTTTGATGCAAAATTGCGTTACAATTGTCCACTCAGACTGGTAACATGTCAATTGAGGACAAATATCTTTGTACCAACTAGACAAGATAACGTAGTACATAGAAATATATGACTGTGTGTATAAATATAGCTTCTAAAGCACACGTAGCCGTCAAATGATCGCGACAACAATACCTGTAAATTTGCCTTTGGCAATACATTATAAATGGAATTAATAGCTATTTCAATGAAAAAATGTTTCCACATATTATGTCCCTTTTTCTTTAAATAAATAACTGTGTATAATGATAAAACTATAACTGTCGAAAATATAACAAAAGATAAAATATTTATTCATTGATATGACTAACATAATAAAAACATTTTTATCACTTTATATTGAATGTTATGCAAATATTTGTAACATGATAAACGTTTTATTTAAGGTATATAAAAGACCTAAATATATTTATGTTGATCGTTACTTTTGCGGCAGTTTACCAGTTAGATGAATGGCCCTTGATTTTAAACCCTCGCCAAGAGGTCAACCCTCAATGTGGTTGTGCACTTACAATTGCTTAATCGCCGGTCGTGGAGGATTAAGCGCCTTTCCTATTTTCTTAAATATTTCTAATCTACTATTGCTGTGACTTTTATCTTCAGCCTTTTATCTTTGCTTACCATACTCATGCTATGTTTTTTCTTTAAACTCTACTTGCTATCTAATACCAAACTTACTTCATTCTTACTCCTCTAGTTATCTTTACTTCTTTTCATGATTACTTTATACTCAATTCTAGTTTTTCTCTTCGTACCTACTTTCATACTCCATTCTTGTAATTTCTTAATTCTCGTTGTCTTCGTTTCTTTTCATTTTTATCTCATATTTTATTCTGTTTATCTTAATTTCTTTCCATACCAACATCACATTTCTTTCTTACTATTTTTATATCTTTGTTTCTTTTTTTATTATCTCAAATTTCGTTCTGCTTATCTTAATTTCTTTCCATACTAACATTACATTACATTCTTACTACTTTGAACTCTTTCTTTTAATACTTCATTCTTATTATTTTTATCAATGTTATATTTGTTTTAAATATGAAATTATCTCATTTTGGATTTTTTTTTCTCAAATATATACATTTGGATTATCTTGGAGAACGAAATTTTTATGTATATTTCTTTAAAACACATAAAATAACTTAGAAATGATTATTTTCCAATAGTTAACTTAACTGAATTTTTTTTTTATGAAAAACAATTTAAAGACTGGACCTTAGCTTAGCTTGAATATTTTTTATATATACACAGAAATGTAAATTTTTAGATTGACTTTATGTATACATGTACCTATGTAGATCCTCTTGACGATTAAACTTTCTCGAAAAAATCTATAAAAATATATTTCACCTTGGAGATGGAAATGTGAAATATTATTTTAACATTTAGCGTTCTAAATAAAAGTTTACTTAGTTGAAATAGAATATTATCTTGTCTGATACATTTTGTTGTACCCGTATAACAAACAACGGTTTGTAAATAGTAGCCTCTACTAGTATGTTTATATATATTTTCGGGCTGCAGCTGAAACAAACTTCATTGTTTAAGAGCTCATACGAATTGCTTTCGAGTCCTACTAATACTGAGTATGAAAGACCACCTTGTAGAATGATTATTGAATGATAAACGTCATTTGTATGCCATCGAGGGCTAAAACACGATCAGTTTAACCTAACCACTGTTTCCTGGGATCCTGGTAGGTTAACCAGTACTCGAGTACACCCCATCTCCACAAGTAACTGATAACTTTCCCACTCGAATCAGCGGTGAGACATGAATGATAATGTGACACAATGTCGTATACCAATAACAACGGAGACTGTTGTCGGGTGGGGATTCGAACGCACAACCCCTAGATTGATAGTAAGGCGCGTTACCGACCGAGCTGATCGGGCCCGGACTTGTCGGGCCTGGAATTGAACCCATGACCTCTGACATAAGAGCAAATACTCGAATCACTTAACTACAACCCCATATTAAAATTAAATACTAAAATATTTGACGAGGATATGTGTCGGTTAATAAAGGGACATAATT
Organism: Panopea generosa; assembly: GCA_029582155.1. Taxonomy (NCBI): domain Eukaryota; kingdom Metazoa; phylum Mollusca; class Bivalvia; order Adapedonta; family Hiatellidae; genus Panopea; species Panopea generosa. The sequence continues at coordinate 4,134,667 of CM055896.1, read as the reverse complement.
CAAACTTTGTTCATTTCATTGTTTCGAATAAGTTATCTGCTCTTTCCCTTGGATGATTAGCATGTATTAACAAATAGAAAAATACTTTAAAGTAAAATGACTATATTTAGGTTCAACAGATTTAAATAGAAAAATATAAAGTATCACGTATCAAAGACCATAATACAATCACGCAGCGTAAAATAATAAATTATGAAGATAGGGGTAGTGTTTCCATTTAGAGTGTATATATTGATTTCATGAATAATTTACCCGATCGTATTACAATCGACATTATTTTATAGGTATGCAATGGCGGATTAACATTGGAGACACGGTGTCCGGACACCTCGTCGATTTTCCTAGATAATAAAAAAAATACATATTTCAGTGAAAAAGGTGATAAATATATGTCTGAATTTCAATGTCCTTGGCTTTGATAATCCCTTTGATACTACAGTTGGGCCCCTCTCCCAGCATGATAGAAAATCCAAGATACGCCTATGGGTTTACGTAAATGCGCGTACTTGGTTTTGAAACAGTAGTTCTGGAGTTGATAGGATCCATGTCCCCTAACCAAAATACTATAAAATGGCTGTGTTTTATTCATTCGAAAATATAAGTAGTTTAAAGATATGTTTGTCTGTTGTCAATACTTAGACTTGGTGTAATTTTGTACCATATTTTTGTAGTCTTGTACAAAAGTGCGCTATTTCTGTTTTGCTTTTAATTGCTTTAAAGTCCGATTCTTTGATATGACCTGTCCTTAAACCGGGCTCGATTAGCTCTGTCAGTAACGCGTCTGACTATCATTCCAGGGTTCGTGAGTTTGAATCCCCGCCTGGCAACAATCTCCGTGACGATTGACATACAACATGGCGTCTTATAATCATTCGTCTCTCACCGCTTATTCAAGTGGTAAATTTATTATTTGCTTGCTGGTATGGGGTGTGCTCGAGTACTGGTTAACCTTCCAGGATCCCGGGTAACAGTGATTACATTAATTGTTAGACTTCAATAGCATAAAAATGACGCTAAATATTCAATCAGGCAATCTTTACTCGAAGTTATAATTCTCTTGAAATACCACTCACCTGAGCAATGACGGATCTACTCTTTAAAATACCCGGCGTACGCCCGTTAAGATTCTGAATTGCGCCCCTAAATTCTGGATCCACCCCTGCTGAGTTCGGTTTAAATCAACCAATTATATATGCAATTCATGTTAGAATGAAGCGAAAATTTTTGTCTAGTTTGATTGGTTTTATATTTTTTCAGCAGAGTACAAACTAGGACATGTTATAGTCTCTAATTCAGGGTGTTATTTTCGAATCCATGCCCTCTGATTTGAGTGGCCAACATTTTATCTACCACGCCACTGTCTCACTGGGTCATTAAATTTTGGAAAAAAGTGATATACACATCTTACAATTAAAGGTATACGCGGCAGTGTTGAAATGGAATCACTAGTTACATTTATGATCATATAACACTACACAGATATCAGTTTCCAGGCATCATTATCTGAAACTCCATATTTATGAAAGTACAGTCAAACCTGTCTTAAGCAACCGGACAAGTGAAGTAGCAAAGTGGCCTTTTAAGACAGGTTGTTGCTTAATACAGGTGAATTTGCTCTGGAAAGCATAGAAATGGGAAATAGCAAATGTGGCTGATTAAGACAAGTGGCTGCTTAATAGAGGTTACTGCTGACACAGGTTTAAATGTATTAACATATTTTGTAAAACAAGTTAAGTTACGCTAGTTTTTAAAATATAAGTAAAAAATCTTAAAAAAGTTGACATTTCCTTAAAATGTGTTTATCATGCCGATAAAAACAGAAGAAAACAAAATAACTGTAATTAAAGTTTTTTTGTCATATACAGCGAATATGTGATATCTTTCATTCGTTTACAAGATTTTTACCCGTTTTCAAAATAGAAACAAGCACATGGGTCTGTACAATTACTGGGGCATGTTATTATCAAATTTGCATTATGTTGATTTTCATAAAAGATTTCAGTGAAAATTCATGAAAATTGCCGTGTGCCTTTAAATATCGTTTTTTTTATCTTTATAAGATGGTAACTTTTAACGCGTAGGTATTTTGATTACCCCCCCCCCCCCCCCACCACCACCACCACCACACACACACACCCCACTACCCCAACAAAACATGGATATGGATGGGGGCATGGCTTTATTAGGAATTTTACGGTAGCCATAGAAACTACGTCTTATGTTGTGCCCATTCAGATAAAAAAACGATCATTTATTTTATGTTTTAAATGTAAACATATCCAAACAATGTAATTCTATCTCTTCCATTCCTTTCATTATTTACATTGAATAATGTTAATTGTTTTCCATACACCGTTAATCGGTATAGTTGTGGCGTCAAACGTTATTTCTTTTGTCTTTTGTTACTTAAATTAACACGCCTTGCCTATTTCACATTTGAATGAACATTCCCTTTTTTTAAGATTTAAACTTTGAAATAAATTCTATTTTTCAAAACAATGGAACAACTTAAACACACATAGTACATGCAAGGTGGATATACATTATGTGGGATTTGTTGTTTAATTTAAAACTGAATATGGTAAGTGCTGACTTAAATTATCGTAAATTTGTATCATTCAGATTGATAGAAGTTAGGTTGATATTCACGTTTCAATATTCGACATGGAACTTACCTTAAACCTAACCGTATCAGCCTTTAATATCGAAGAGTCCCAGACTAAAATATCGAAGACGAAAAAATGAATATCACACTAATTTCTACTTGTGGATTATGTTTCGTTATATACATTTTTGTCACACTATATTAATTTTACCACATCGTAAAAGAGGTTATATACCTTATTCATATTTTGTTACCATCAGAGTTAAGGAAATGTTTTACCAACCTTGAAACATAAACTATTTTAAAAATATTTAAATTTCAAATTAATATCTATCAAATCATTCACATGAAAAAATTATACACGTGCTCGATAGTATAATAAAGCACGCGTGCATATACACACGTGATATACATCACGCGTGCATATACACACATGATATACAACACGCGTCAATATACACACATGATATATACACACATGATATACAACACGCGTCAATATACGCACATGATATACAACACGCGTCAATATAAACACATGATATACAACACGCGTCAATATACACATATAATATACAACACGCTAGCATATACACACGTGATATAAAACACGCTAGCATACACACACGTGATATAGAAAAGTTGAATGAATGGTGTTTTACTACACGTTGGTAAATAAATAGGTTAATTTGTGCGCGCCGCGTGATATAAAACACGCGTGCATATACACACGTGAAATAAAGAATTAATAAGAAGAAGCGGTGTATCAGTGTAGTGGTTAGGATTTAAGGCGATCATGCCAGAGATGGCAAGTTCGATCTAAGGCTAACCTCGATGATCCCTTAATAACAACACCCGCTACTGGTTCTACCAAAGAAACACTTGGATATTTAGCGTCAGTTTTATGCCATATTGAGGGCTAACAGACGATCGGTTAGCCTAACCACTGTTTCCTGGGATCTTGGAAGATTAACCAGTACTCGAGCACACCCCATCCCCGCAAGTAACTAATAACTTTCCCACTTGAAATCGCGGTGAGAGACGCAATGTCGTATATCAATCATCACGGAGACTGTTGCCGGACGGGGATTCGGACTAACCATCCCTGGATTGATAGTCAAACGCACTACCGACTGAGCTTATCAGACCCGGCGCAAAGGGAGTGTTAGAAATAAGAAGCATATTTGATATTCGTTTTTCGTCTTTCAATATTTAAGTGAGTAACTCTTTAATACTATCGGCCGACAAAGTTACAGTTAGGGCAAATATCATGTTCAATATCAAAACACGAAACACGAAACGAGAAACACGAAACATAAACTAACTTCAGTCGGCCGAGATTTATCTAAAAAAGCTCTGACAGAGATAAAGTACATCAGTAGAAAACCAAAAAGAGAGAATTATAAGTAAAATGATAAAAATAAGGTGATGAAAGAAATGTAACAGAGTACGATACAGAATATGGAAATAACAGAAGCAGTAGAAACATTTGGAACTACATGTACATGCCTATCCAAATGTTTTTTTTAACCATGTTTTAAAAGAGTTTGTGAAACTGTAATAAGTGTTTTATCGAAATCGATTTTGCTGTGAAAATGTTAGCTAAGTTGTACCATTATGTATCATAATTTCATTTCGAACAGATGATTAAATAATTTTTTTGTTGTTTTTGTTATAATTGATAGAGATATTATAATATTTCGTATGTGTTAGAACTTCCACACACAGTCGTCTAACTGAAGCATGTGCTAATTTCGTATTACAGCTCTGAATCCCTTGTCAAACACAGATGGGAGGAGAAACGAGCAGACCGCCACCGCCGCCACCTCCAAAGAAACCAAGAGTAAGAAAGGAAGTGCGTCAGGTTTATGACTACTTACCAAACTCATCACGTGACAGACCTAAATCCGTCCACAGCTGGACAGATGTGCAATACGTCACAAAGCTCGGTCAGGTAGGTATATGTAAAATTAAGTACTCAATGTTACAAACTTTGTGTAACACGTGATCTAGTGGTAGAGCATTGGCCCCATGATTGCCGGAGGGTCATGGGTTCGGTCCTACGCCCATGGCTATGTGTGGTACCCTTGAGCAAACACCTTTTCCTTATATGTTTGTACTGGTTCTACCCAGGATGATTTCGAGAGCGATTTGTAATGATTTGTTTCACAACCGAAGTAAAATAAATAAGTTTAAACTAATGTAACATAATTAGCAAATATTATAGACATCACGTGGAACTTGGTATTTATCTCTTACTGTTGAGACTATCGTAGATTTGAGCCAAGCTCGGTTTGATAACTTTATGTAGCAGTTTGCCAGTTACTTGATGGAAGACGTTTGCTTTCCCAGGTTCATTTTAAAGTCTTTAAACTGGATGGCATATATAATGTATAGTATAACCAGTTAAAAACGTTATATCCTGTTAAAAACAAAATTATTGTTGTTTTACACGTTGCAATTCAAAAACCCCTTGTCGACAAGAAATAGAGTACAGATGTAATACTTTTGCATCTCAAGTTTACCCTGTAACATATAGTCTCGTATACTAGTATATTCAATGATACCAATATACACATGGTTATTTCAGTCTAACTGAAAGTTCATATGCACTTATCTTACCAGTTGGATATGGCTATTTTGGCATTGTTCTTCTTGTTTTTCAGCAAGGGAGATCTACAAGTGAGTATGATGTATTTAGCAGCCAGGCGAAGATAAACCAAACTACTCCTGTAAGTATAGCAAATATTTTGAGAGGAGGAACTGTACATATAAATGAATTGTGTCCTTCTGTTGGATAGGTTTAATTGAATGTAGATATGCAGATAAGATTATCTTTAGTAATAAACTTTAATTGTAGTTTGATGAATAACATGTTTATAATATAAATAGGTGAAGAAAGCCTTTCCCGCCCAAACGGGTCATGGATTCAGCAAAATAGACATTGCATGTGAATGCTGTATGTGGACAGCGCGTTATAATGCCTGGGATATAAAATATTGTGATATGAAAACATAGATAGTTTGTTTGTGAGGTATGTGTGTTTAGAAATAAAACCAAGTTCGAACGTTAAACAAAAATGATTGAAGAAACACACATTAGCAGGATGGAATTTGACAGGGTTATGGGGAGGTGGTAATATGATGGAACAAATGAGATGCAAGTAGGTAAAGATTTAGATACAAAATACAGTAAAAAGTATAATTTCATTTTTGAAGCTGGAGGAGAGGAGAGGAGGGATGACTCAGTTACATTGGGTTTGAGGTAACTTGGCTTTAACAAAGAATTATTATTGGCGTTTTGTGATGTGTTTTTACCAAATAGTTATGCAAAGTTGCAAATAAATATAATTTCATTTAAAGTACAAAAAGCCATATTTCAGTAAAATCGTTGAATGTTTATGTCAACACCACAAGCTCACATTTGACCTAGAAGGTTATATTTGAATTGGGTGAAAACTGTGGGAGTAGTCCGCTAGGTTATTGATGAAAATAATGACGTAACATTTAAGTGGATATAAGACCATAACTCAATTAAATATTTAGATTATGCATCCGCTGTACATAAAATTTAATTTAAATCGGTTTAAAATCGTGTGAAAAGTTACTTCCGCAAAGTTGTTGGTCTAAAACGTAACGGATGAACAGACGGACGGATTGGTGGCATTTCAATATTACCCAATGTTTTACGAAAAGCGGCTTATGAACACATGTAATATTTACATTCTTGTTGTACTCTGTCCAAATAATCTATATGGATCAACTGATGTTCATGTATCAATGAAAAACAGTTGCAGTTGACCGAAGCTAAAAGTGCCAGTTATATTTTAATGGCGCAGCAGTATTGTTTCACTGTGCTTGCGTTCTAATCCATTCTTATTATTCTATACACTTATGTAATACAATGTATTTTAATTAACAAACAAATTGACAAATAGACTTCTGTAACATGTTCCCACAAAGACCGTGACATTCAAATAAAAAATTATTTTTTTTATTCTTATCTGAATAGTTCGAAAATATAATGTAAATATATTGATTGAAAGCACAAATTTGAGTTTTCATCAGGTGATAAAAACATTGGTCTAGTTTAATGGTATCGTGAAGCCGTCTGTGCTTTACAGACATCAAACCAGTCAAATGCTTCTCATCACCCAATGAAAACTTAAATAGTGTTTTGTTTTCAATCCTTACCTGAGTCATTGTTATTTAAAATTACATTTGCTCTGAATATTAAAGAATATTCATTTGCAATCTTTCTGAATAGATATCTATTTTATAATTATAAAATGATAAATGCTGACATTACCATTAACTTTTACAGAAGTGGCAAAGCAAATGGGAGATAGACATGCGACCAGATCCAGCAGCAACTGACGACAAAAGTATCTTGCGTCCATGGAAAAGTATGCCACTACCCACGACGGACAATGTCTCCACAATGAACAAAGTAACAGCTGGTCACAGACCGACCGGTAGACGTTCCAAGAAAGGAAAATCCAGAAATCACCGCGCGTCTTTAAGCAAAGCTCTAACACCGTTGCCTGATGTCGAAGAAGCCGATCAGTTTGATCGGATGAGTGTATCCTCTTTACAGGTGGATGGATTTAAAATGATTTACAAAACTGACGCACGCGCTGAAAATCTTATCAATCAAACAGCAAAACTGTGGCAATGGGAACCAAGGAAAGCAAATAAACAATGGTTTTTAGGAAGCGATTCGCATTTGCAAGAAACTGTTCCAAGTGTGCCTAAGAAACGAAACACAACGATCTTTGTTAAACAAGTTAATCCTCTACCAGCGAAAACGAGGAGCAATACCAAACCGCAACCTATCACTGAAGAATTTTAAAGTGGCAAATAATTTGAAAATCTTTGGTTATACGAATGGAAATTGTTATTTTAATTTTTACCCCCATCGCCTTGTACATTGTGTTTATTCAAAATTATCGTATACACATGGGTTTCGTTCAGCAACGTTAACCAGCAAACTCGTTTTGTTGCCTGGTTCCCTGAAAGTATCGCGTACTGCGTGTTAATTTGAGGTGAGCCGGTGTCAAGCAAAACATGTTAGCTAACATTAGCAAACATATTAGCAAATCGAACTGAACTCAGTTCTGGTTAGTATCGTGTCTTGTTTTATTCTGTTTTATTCAACAGCTGAGAACGAGATTGTAATTGATACTTGGACAGGTATAAATGTAGATGCTGTGATATGTGTCAACAATTCCTGCCGAGGGATTAAAGTATACCGTGTGTTACTGTTATTGTTATTCTTTAGATGATAATGTTATTGTTTTATTTGTTTGATATCCTTTATATGTTATTTGTATGATATGTTGTATATTTCAAAGAAGGTCTTGCGGCCGGTAAGTGTTGTATTTACTTGGGTAAAAAGAATTTTGTAGATATAATTGCAATGAGTTGTAACTCAAATAAAGATTTTTTTATTACCATAATATTTTATTACTATTATTGTAATCGTTTTATTACTTGATGATGGACACTGATGGATTATGATGATGTCAGTTATTTTGTTAAACTTTACAAAATGGATATGACATATTTTAAAAGACTTCTTTTTTCCTGAAAATTTGTTAAAAAAAGAGTTTAATATAGACATTGCTATTTATATATGACATTGCTATATATATATATATATATATACATATATATATATATATACCAATATATACGAATACACGGAAACATGCTACCCTAAAATGAAACCAACATAATTTCTATTGTAACTGTTCTATTCTGAACTCTAAATAATGCAAGTTTTATAAAGAGTTTTCCTAACATATTCTCTACACTTATTTTTTATTTCATATTTTATCGAATCCATATTTAGCTCTTAGCAATGCGATACAAGTTTGTGGTAAAAGTAATAACCGTATTATAAAATATCAGAACAAACTCGAATTATCTCCCTTTGGCTAATCTAAATAAAATGTTCTTATGTATCAATCACCAGTTTTGAAATGTTCGGAAATTGGCCGCAACGATATCTATGTAAAGGGAATCTGACTCTTAAACCTAGTTTTATATTCTCCTTTTGAATGCATACTGATATCTATATCTTAACATTAGTGCTCGTCTTTTCTTTTGAAATACGAATAATACTAATGTCAATCACCCTGTGGTTGTCAATGCAGTTTCGTCCAGAAACTGTTATGTCTCCCCGCTAAGGACCGTTACATAACAGTGACATACAAGCATGATGATTGGTCAGATGCTTCAGTGGAGGTTGAATGACGTCACAGTTGTGTAAGGGAACTCCATGATATTTCTCATTAGGGTATAACGTATCTGAACCGGGTGATATATTGGTACTGGGATAGACTCACCGAGTTTCGTCAGTGATTTTTTACGTTAAAAATGCGACCGAAAGGGTTTATATTTAAGCATGCTTCGAAAATAGAACTAGATAGGAGATATGTTGTTAAATGCCAAAATGTGCATGTTTGTGAGATCTACAACTCACAATAAACCGTACATGCATTTTTGCAAGGAGTCGGATAGAGTTATGGAAATATGGCTGTATGACTATTTTTTGCCATTGACCTTGAAAAAAAACAACTAAGTCTATCTCGTAGTTTTTTAAATAAATTCACTAACAAATGGGTTACTTTCCTGGTATTACAAATCTTTTTAAAAAAAACACAACAACAACAACAACAACAAAAAAAACACCAAAAAAACCACACACATTAAATAAAGTGCGCTGTTATAACCCTTTCAATGCCGTTAATGCCTGTATGATGTCGTGTATGTCAGTCAATGGAAACATTCACCAAAAGCGTGCAAGCAGAACACAGACCAACAATCTTATGTCAACTAAATGGTTTCAGTTACATACAAAATTAATCGTATTACACTTTATGTTGAATATTTAATTATAAATAGCGTCACCAGAACAATAGGAATCGAATGTGTGGTTTCTTAATTTTCATTGCCGGACCACAGTTAGGGTTCTTCGTGGTCACGTGGTCTCGGCCGCTGTCGTCTAATGAACCAGGACCTTTCATTACTAAGGTCTGGTGGATTAGCCCCGCTCTGACCAAAAACTTTATGTTGCTGAGGTCGTTGGATTAGCCCCGCTCTGACCAAAAACTTTATGTTGCTGAGGTCGTTGAGTTAGCCCCACTTTGACCAAAAACTTTATGTTGCTGAGGTCGGGGGTTAGCCCCGCTCTGACCAAACACTTTATGTTGCCGAGGTCGTGGGGTTAGTCCCGCTTTGACCTAAAACATTATGTTGCTGAGGTCGTTGGGTTAGCCCCGCTTTGACCCAAAACATTATGTTGCTGAGGTCGTGGGGTTAGCCCCGCTCTGACCAAAAACTTTATCTTGCCGCGGTCGTGGGGTTAGCCCCGCTCTGACCAAAATCTTTATGTTGCTGAGGTCGTTGGATTAGCCCGGCTCTGACCAAAACATTTATGTTGCTGAAGTCGTCGGGTTAGCCTATCCCTGACAAAAATCTTTATGTTGCCGAGGTCGTTGGATTATCCCCGCTGTGACTAAAATCTTTATGTTGCTGAGGTCGTGGGGTTAGCCCCGCTCTGACCAAAATCTTTATGCTGCTGAGGTCGTTGGGTTAGCCACGCTTTGACCAAAATCTTTATGTTGCCAAGGTCGTGGGGTTAGCCCGGCTCTGACCAAAAACTTTATGTTGCCGAGGTCGTGGGGTTAGCCCGGCTCTGATCAAAACATTTATGTTGCTGAGGTCGTTGGGTTAGCCCCGCTCTGACCAAGAACTTTATGTTGCTGAGGTCTTAGGGTTAGCCCCGCTCTGACCAAAATCTTTATGTTGCTGAGGTCGTTGGATTAGCCCCGCTCTGACCAAAAACTTTATGTTGTTGAGGTCATGGGGTTAACCCCGCTGTGACTAAAATCTTTATGTTGCTGAGGTCGTTGGATTAGCCCCGCTCTGACCAAAATCTTTATGCTGCTGAGGTCGTTGGGTTAGCCCCGCTCTGACCAAAATCTTTATGTTGCTGAGGTCGTTGGATTAGCCCCGCTCTGACCAAAACATTTATGCTGCTGAGGTCGTTGGGTAACTTGATGTTGCCGAGGTCGTGGGGTTAGCCCCGCTCTGACCAAAATCTTTATGTTGCTGAGGTCGTTGGATTATCCCCGCTGTGATTAAAATCTTTATGTTGCCGAGGTCGTGGGATTAGCCCCGCTCTGACCAAAATCTTTATGTTGCTGAGGTCGTTGGGTTAGCCCCGCTCTGACCAAAATCTTTATGTTGCTGAGGTCGCTGGATTAGCCCCGCTCTGACCAAAATATTTATGTTGCTGAGGTCGTTGGGTTAGCCCCGCTCTGACCAAAATCTTTATGTTGCTGAGGTCGCTGGATTAGCCCCGCTCTGACCAAAATATTTATGTTGCTGAGGTCGTTGGGTTAGCCCCGCTCTGACCAAAATATTTATGTTGCTGAGGTCGTTGGGTTAGCCCCGCTCTGACCAAAATATTTATGTTGCTGAGGTCGTTGGGTTAGCCCCGCTCTGACCAAAATATTTATGTTGCTGAGGTCGTTGGGTTAGCCCCGCTCTGACCAAAATATTTATGTTGCTGAGGTCGTTGGGTTAGCCCCGCTCTGACCAAAATATTTATGTTGCTGAGGTCGTTGGATTAGCCCGGCTCTGACCAAAACATTTATGCTGCTGAGGTCGTTGGGTAACTTGATGTTGCCGAGGTCGTGGGGTTAGCCCCGCTCTGACCAAAATATTTATGTTGCTGAGGTCGTTCGGTTAGCCCCGCTCTGACCAAAATATTTATGTTACTGAGGTCGTGGGATTAGCCCCGCTCTGACCAAAATCTTTATGTTGCCGAGGTCGTGGGGTTAGCCCCGCTCTGACCAAAATATTTATGTTGCTGAGGTCGTTGGGTTAGCCCGGCTCTGACCAAAATCTTTATGCTGCTGAGGTCGTTGGGTAACTTGATGTTGCCGAGGTCGTGGGGTTAGCCCCGCTCTGACCAAAATATTTATGTTGCTGAGGTCGTTGGGTTAGCCCCGCTCTGACCAAAATATTTATGTTGCTGAGGTCGTTGGGTTAGCCCCGCTCTGACCAAAATATTTATGTTGCTGAGGTCGTTGGGTTAGCCCCGCTCTGACCAAAATATTTATGTTGCTGAGGTCGTTGGATTAGCCCGGCTCTGACCAAAACATTTATGCTGCTGAGGTCGTTGGGTAACTTGATGTTGCCGAGGTCGTGGGGTTAGCCCCGCTCTGACCAAAATATTTATGTTGCTGAGGTCGTTGGGTTAGCCCCGCTCTGACCAAAATCTTTATGTTGCTGAGGTCATGGGATTAGCCCCGCTCTGACCAAAATCTTTATGTTGCCGAGGTCGTGGGGTTAGCCCCGCTCAGACCAAAATATTTATGTTGCTGAGGTCGTTGGGTTAGCCCGGCTCTGACCAAAATCTTTATGCTGCTGAGGTCGTTGGGTAACTTGATGTTGCCGAGGTCGTGGGGTTAGCCCCGCTCTGACCAAAATATTTATGTTGCTGAGGTCGTTGGGTTAGCCCCGCTCTGACCAAAATATTTATGTTGCTGAGGTCGTTGGATTAGCCCGGCTCTGACCAAAACATTTATGCTGCTGAGGTCGTTGGGTAACTTGATGTTGCCGAGGTCGTGGGGTTAGCCCCGCTCTGACCAAAATCTTTATGTTGCTGAGGTCGTGGGATTAGCCCCGCTCTGACCAAAATCTTTATGTTGCCGAGGTCGTGGGGTTAGCCCCGCTCTGACCAAAATATTTATGTTGCTGAGGTCGTTGGGTTAGCCCCGCTCTGACCAAAATATTTATGTTGCTGAGGTCGTGGGATTAGCCCCGCTCTGACCAAAATATTTATGTTGCTGAGGTCGTTGGATTAGCCCGGCTCTGACCAAAACATTTATGTTGCTGAGGTCGTGGGGTTAGCCCCGCTCTGACCAAAATATTTATGTTGCTGAGGTCGTGGGATTAGCCCGGCTCTGACCAAAATATTTATGTTGCTGAGGTCGTTGGGTTAGCCCCGCTCTGACCAAAATCTTAATGTTGCTGAGGTCGTTGGGTTAGCCCCGCTCTGACCAAAATATTTATGTTGCTGAGGTCGTTGGATTAGCCCGGCTCTGACCAAAACATTTATGTTGCTGAGGTCATGGGGTTAGCCCCGCTCTGACCAAAATATTTATGTTGCCGAGGTCGTGGGATTAGCCCCGCTCTGACCAAAATATTTATGTTGCCGAGGTCGTGGGATTAGCCCCGCTCTGACCAAAATCTTTATGTTGCCGAGGTCGTGGGGTTAGCCCCGCTCTGACCAAAATCTTTATGTTGCTGAGGTCGTTGGGTTAGCCCCGCTCTCACCAAAATATTTATGTTGCTGAGGTCGTTGGATTAGCCCGGCTCTGACCAAAACATTTATGTTGCTGAGGTCGTGGGGTTAGCCCCGCTCTGACCAAAATATTTATGTTGCCGAGGTCGTGGGATTAGCCCCGCTCTGACCAAAATATTTATGTTGCCGAGGTCGTGGGATTAGCCCCGCTCTGACCAAAATCTTTATGTTGCCGAGGTCGTGGGGTTAGCCCCGCTCTGACCAAAATATTTATGTTGCTGAGGTCGTTGGGTTAGCCCCGCTCTGACCAAAATATTTATGTTGCTGAGGTCGTTGGATTAGCCCGGCTCTGACCAAAACATTTATGTTGCTGAGGTCGTAGGGTTAGCCCCGCTCTGACCAAAATATTTATGTTGCCGAGGTCGTGGGATTAGCCCCGCTCTGACCAAAATATTTATGTTGCCGAGGTCGTGGGATTAGCCCCGCTCTGACCAAAATCTTTATGTTGCCGAGGTCGTGGGGTTAGCCCCGCTCTGACCAAAATATTTATGTTGCTGAGGTCGTTGGGTTAGCCCCGCTCTGACCAAAATATTTATGTTGCTGAGGTCGTTGGATTAGCCCGGCTCTGACCAAAACATTTATGTTGCTGAGGTCGTGGGGTTAGCCCCGCTCTGACCAAAATATTTATGTTGCCGAGGTCGTTGGATTAGCCCCGCTCTGACCAAAATATTTATGTTGCCGAGGTCGTGGGATTAGCCCCGCTCTGACCAAAATCTTTATGTTGCCGAGGTCGTGGGGTTAGCCCCGCTCTGACCAAAATCTTTATGTTGCCGAGGTCGTGGGATTAGTCCCGCTCTGACCAAAATATTTATGTTGCCGAGGTCGTGGGATTAGCCCCGCTCTGACCAAAATCTTTATGTTGCCGAGGTCGTGGGGTTAGCCCCGCTCTGACCAAAATCTTTATGTTGCTGAGGTCGTGGGATTAGCCCCGCTCTGACCAAAATCTTTATGTTGCTGAGGTCGTGGGATTAGCCCCGCTCTGACCAAAATCTTTATGTTGCCGAGGTCGTGGGGTGAGCCCCGCTCTGACCAAAATATTTATGCTGCTGAGGTCGTTGGGTTAGCCCCGCTCTGACCAAAATCTTGATGTTGCCGAGGTCGTGGGGTTAGCCCCGCTCTGACCAAAATATTTATGCTGCTGAGGTCGTTGGGTTAGCCCCGCTCTGACCAAAATATTTATGTTGCCGAGGTCGTGGGATTAGCCCCGCTCTGACCAAAATCTTTATGTTGCAGAGGTCGTTGGGTTAGCCCCGCTCTGACCAAAATATTTATGTTGCTGAGGTCGTTGGGTTAGCCCCGCTCTGACCAAAATCTTGATGTTGCCGAGGTCGTGGGGTTAGCCCCGCTCTGACCAAAATATTTATGCTGCTGAGGTCGTGGGGTTAGCCCCGCTCTGACCAAAATCTTTATGTTGCTAAGGTCGTGGGGTTAGCCCGGCTATGACCAAAAACTTTATGTTGCAGAGGTCGTTGGGTTAGCCCGGCTCTGACCAAAAACTGTATGTTGCTGAGGTCGTTTGGTAAGCCCCGCTCTTCCCAAAAACATTATGTTGCTGAGGGGATTCGGTTAGCCAGGCTCTGGCCAAAAACTTTATGTAAGAAAGTTTGCCAGTTGCGGAAAGACAGTGGTTCTTATAAGATTCGTTCTGGGATCTTCCTCCACCATTAAAACCGGCTAGGCCATATATTACCTGGCTAGTGTTGAAAATGGCGTTAAATCTCATTAAAGATATATAGACGGTCACTGGCGATTGTTAGATAGAGTTTGACCATTCATTTAACATGCACGAGTATCATTACTTACTTGGACATTATAAACCGTACTTACAGACCGCACAGTTTATTAACCGTACTTATTTCAACTTAAAGATCATAATATTTAAAATCCTAAATGCGTATACATGCGGTATATCCCATATAACTTGTTTGCTAGCTTTGCTTTAATGTATTCACGTCTGCGTCTATGATTTTGGATTAAAGTTCCAAGCGGCTTAAGTTTGGTTTTTGTCTTGCACTTTAACCTTTTGGTTCTATATCGGATTAAAGATAAAACGATTAACACCAGGTTCAACTCTTAACAGACGCAAATGGTCATAACCGATCAATCTCTCTGAACGCCTTGTGTTATATATATATATATATATAAGTCAGATTTTATGTACATGTAAAAATTAAGGTTAGGTACCCACAAAATTTAATCATTTGCCGGTAACTCGGTAATTTTGCAAATCGTTGTAGTTGGCATTGATTGGGTTTGCAGTGCGCATGCGTATATTGCGTAGATACAGTAATCAAAGAAAGTGTTTAATGGCGGATAAAAATCTAAATAAAATAATAGAATTGTTTTATTAGTTTCACACGTTAAAATGGCTGAAAGATAATATTTTATTTGATTTTAATATGAGAGTATTCTTTGCTCTTACATATTTTCTTTTTATTTTGGTCCACGATGCAGGTAAGTCATTTTTATCAAATAAAGATACTAAACTCGTAAGCGTAGACGTATGCGATCATTAAATATCAAACCTGGGAATTTAAATAACATGGTTAAAATGATTTTTTCTCGTGTATTGTATTATCAGATACCTTGGTGAGACAATAATTATTTTAATACATTAAGCCTATCCCTTCGACCATACTAGTATATGTCTGTATATGTTATAATATTATGTGTCAACATGGTGTTGCTTAAAGCACGCACAAGGGGCGATGGCTCGGTGGATAGGGCGTTAGTCTGAACTGTCAGAGGTCACAGGTTTGATCCATGATTCGAGCCGATAACCTATTAAAATATCACCAAATAATGATTCTCCCTGATACATTAACGATTCTCAAAATCTCTGAGATAAATTTGCTAAAATTTATAAGTAAATCTAAATGAAGCCCGTAGTTCGAACTTTTGTTCTGAGTGAATGATTCTAGAACTTGTATATCCGCCAGAGGTCTTGTCTGTCGTTATAATTAAGCACATTTTTCCAAACTGATCTAGGAATTCTATTTTAACTAACCGGATCCGGCTAACTCAGTCGGTAACGCGTCCGACTGTCAATCCAGGGATCGTTGTTCTACCGCCATAATGCTCCCACCTCAGAATATGTGGGGAAGTAGTAAGTGACTAATAGAGATAATGAGTGTCCAGTACGAGTTTACCACCAAATGGATACCAGTGACAATTATGCGATGAGCTGGTCGCCGTTATATAACTGAACGACTGTTGAAAAAGGCATAGAAACTTATACAAACATATTAACACTATGTGAGCAATTAAAAGTGAGTGTGATTTTCGTTTTTCGTCTTCCAGTATTTAAGTTCAAGGCTCTTCAATATTAAAGGCCGAGAAGGTTAGAGTTAGTTTCATGTTTAATATCGAAAGACGAAACATGAATATCAAACTTACTTCAGTCTACCTTCCCTCTTTCTGGCTTTCCCCCTTGTAACATGGCTGAACTACTGGGTGTTTTAATGTATCACATGACAAACCTGGTTGTATATGAGATAGTTTTATCAATTTTAATCGAACACAACGAATTACTCTTTGACATCACAAAACAGTTTATTTCCAGTTTGTTTGGTTACGAAACGATGTCTTGTTATAGTAATGAATAACACTAACGTACCTTTGATTTTTTTTTGTCTTAACTAATAAGAGAGTAAATATTACATTAATTTAAGACAATATATGTATTTTTTATATATACTATGTGGTTATATATCGACCGTTTTACAAGTTTAATCATAAATCTTATCAAATCGTTTTCCAGAGAGTGATTGTCTATTTCCGAGTGACCTGACGGGAGACTGGTATAGTAGTATCAAAGGTTTACTCAACATCTCATCGTCGGCAACGACGACGGCAATACCGTCGTTCAGTACAACACAATTTGGAACCATATCTCTCACGTGCTACGTGTCATCCGGAAGTAACTATGTCTTTAAGTAAGTGGCCTTAATAACTAACACTCATGCATCTCCTTAAGACTTTTATATACTTCTTTTTTTTTTAATTTTGTTTTGGTATTGTTTTTTATTTTATATTTTACAGTTCTGTTTAAACTTGAAACATTGAAATTTTGAAATAAATATTTCTTAATACTATCTCTATCTGCATGGTGCATATATGAAAACAAAGCACCTCAATATGTTTGCATGTGTGCGAGTACAGATGCATATATGCGTGTATTCAAGTGTGCGAAAATGCGTGTGTTTGTAGACCCTTTATTTCATTTAGAAAAGTGGCTTAAACCTGGTTAAAATAGGGTCCTCAGTGCCCGAGTGGTCTAAGTCGCCGTCTCAAGATCACTGACCTTTCACCGCTAAGTCGTAGAAACGGGTTCCGCTCGTTCAATAAAACTTTATGTGAGAAAGTTTGCCAATTACTTGCGGAAGGACGATGGTTCTACTCAGATTTTTTCTGAGGTCTTCCTCCACAAATAAAACTGGATATGCCATACATATCCTGGAATGTGTTGAAAATGGCGTTAAACCCATTAAAAAAAACAAAAACAACAAACCTGGTTAATGGTTAACAAATATCCGATAAAGTTGTGACCGTCTTTGTAAACACTGTTTACATTTCTTTAGTGCATGTTTCAATCCGTTTCATAGAAAAAAACTTGGTATAATATGGACTTTTATTTTTAAAGATTTGTTCTCTTTTTTTTTACCTCACCTATTGATACTTCAATACTTGGTGAATAATATGGTCAAATTTTCATATAGAGTGATTCAATGCTTAACATGAGTTAAAGATCAACTTCAACACTGCCGTATTTTTAAGTTCTTTATATCAATCTTTGAGAAATCTCTGTTGAATATTTTAGTAAAGTTTTAAAAATAAACATTCTAAAGAATTTTGAGTACTAATGACGAACTCGCTCAGCACTGTAAAAGTTATTATTTGTTTTTGAAACTGTACTGCTTTAATGAAACCTTACTGTTTCTGATGAATCTTTAATATTTCAAACGTATTGGTTTTATGAAATTATATTATTTTTTATTAAATGAAGCTGTTTTAATGAAAATGTTCTGCCTAAATGGAACTGTACAAGTTTCATGAAACTGTTATTTTCAAGTTTTACATGTAACTTGTTAACTGTTTCTGGTTTTGCTTAAATTGTTACCAATACAAATGCTTTAGATAAAGTACATATATTATTAGTTTATTCGAATTTATTTTAGCTCGATCGAGAAAAAAAGATCAGATTTTATATGAACCGTTCTCGCAACCACTTCCAAGGTAGAACCGGTACTGAGTGTTGTTTTTTTTGAGTGACATCTGGTCGAGCTGGGGATCGAGCCCACAACTTCTAGCGTGAGCGGCCAATACTTTATCCACTAGACTACCGCCTCGCCTATATCATTAACACATTGATATTACCAAATTTCAGATCAGCAGCGTTTTCCTACCTCAACCTCCAGTTTGAGGTGTTTGCCTGTTTTGTATTATCCACCAAAGTTTCATCCAGCAAGTATATCTACCATATGGGGTCAGGTAAGGGATATTTTTCTCTTTTTACAATTCGCTGTTATTCTGCAAACGGCTTATTTTAGTGTGCTCAGCCATACTTATTCAAACGCTATGTGTAACGGATAAATTTACGTACTCTGCTTTGTATCGGTCATTAATAACTATATAGATTTAGGGGTCGTGAATTCGAATCCCCACCCGGCCACAGTCTCTGTGATAGTTGATATACGGCATTGTCTCTCATTAGTTTAAACAATATTTTATTCACAATTATACATACTTATACAAACATTTCGATATAAACAGTTAAACTATTACTGATGTGAAAAACATTGCCTCTAATTGTCATCCCTCTCTCACCGCTGATTCAAGTTAGAAAGTTATCAGTTGTTTCCAATGAATAGACAAAAAGTTAAAAAGACTTGTCTTATGTGTTAAGAACTTGTGTTGGTATTATCCCATTGCTTGTAAATGGCATTACATGTAAACCTCGTTACTTGTAAACCGCATTACATTAAACACCATTACATGTTACCCATTAAATGTAAATGACATCACATATAAATCCTACTACATGTAAACCCCAATTACATTAAACACCATTACATGTAACCCATTAAATGTAAATGGCATTACATATAAACCCTTCTACATGTAAATCCCCACTACATTAAACAACATTACATGTAACCCATTAAATGTAAATGGATTACATATAAACCCTACTGCATGTAAACCCCCATTACATTAAACAACATTACATGTACCCATTAAATATAAATGGCATTACATATAAATCCTTCTACATGTAAATCCCCATTACATTAAACAACATTACATGTAACCCATTAAATGAAAATGGCATTACATATAAATCCTACTGCATGTAAACCCACAAATACATTATACAACATTACATGTAACCCATTAAATGAAAATGGCATTACATATAAATATTACTGCATGTAAAACCCAGTACATTAAACAACATTACATGTAACCCATTATATGTAAATGGCATTACATATAAATCCTACTGCATCTAAACCCCCATTACATTAAACAACACAACATGTAACCCATTAAATGTAAATGACATTACATGTAAACCCTACTACATGTAAACCCCCATTACATTAAACACCATTACATGTAACCCATTAAATGTAAATGACATTACATATAAACGCTACTACATGTAAACCCACTTTACATTAAACACCATTACATGTATATCCCATTAAATGTAAATGGCATCACATATAAACCCTACTTCATGTAAACCCCCATTACATTAAACAACAATACATGTAACCCATTAAATGTAAATGACATTACATATTAACCCTACTTCATGTAAACCCCCATTACATTAAACAACAATACATGTAACCCATTAAATGTAAATGGCATTTCATATATACCCTACTACATGTAAACCCCCATTTCATTAAACACCATTACATGTATATCCCATTACACGTAAAATGGCATAAAATTAAACTCCATTCCTTGTAAACACCATTACATTAAACTCCATTCCATAATGTAAACCCAATTACATGTATACATCATTACATATAAATCCGATAACAATAACTCCATTACATGTAAATGAAATTTCATGTAAACCTCAGTTAAAAATGTACATGTCTGTTGTCACTCAATATCTTTTAAGTAGACAACGGATTTGTTTGTTTAACTTTAATGTGTTTGTTTAACTTTAATATGTTTGTTTAACTATAATGTGTTTGTTTAACTTTATTGTGTTTAACTTTAATGTGTCTGTTTAACTTTAATGTGTTTGTTTAACTATAATGGGTTTAACTATAATGTGTTTAACTATAATGTGTTTGTTTAACCATAATGTATTTGTTTAACTATAATGTGTTTAACTTAATGTGTTCTTTTACAGTTGAGAATACAGATGCAGCCAATGAACGACTGAAGGTGTACCTCGTGAGCAGTGCCACCACGCCCACAGTAGCATTGGCCTGTGACAGATCCTCGTATGCGGCCGGCACCGAACATGTCTTCTTGAAAAATGACGGTGCGTGCAAAATTACTAAGTATTTGGATGTTTGTGTATTAGTTATATTTTACATGAGTTACAAAATATATGTATTTTTAATGGGGTAAACGCCATTTTCAACATATTTCAGGTTGTATATGGCATATCGAGTTTTATTTTTTGAGGAAGACCTCAGGATTGATCTGAGTAGAATCACCGTTCCTCCGCAAATAACTGGCAAACTTTCTCACATTAAGTTTGTGGAGTGAGCGGGACTCGAGCCCCAAATAAAACAACGGTTTTGTTATATGGTAGTCAATATCTCTTTTATCTTAAATCTAAGTTAAATAAACATGTTCCTTGTTATGTACGGTTATATTGTGATTTAAAAAGCATTGTTCAAATGTTTGAGACATTTGGAAAGTAGTGTTATTTTTGAAACGTGAATTAAGAAGACACACTTCCGAACTGGAAATGGAGGTATAGTAACTTGTTGTTTTGAAATCTACTTTCACTTTTATAAACTCACTGAATAGAATAAAATATCCTGGATGAGACAAATAACCTCTGCTTTCCGTTAGGCTATTTTGTCACTGCATAAGTAACCAAACAATGAAATGTAAATTCCTTTTCTTTGATGTGAGTGTTGCCTATTAATGCTAACATGTAAAATGTTGTAGTCGACTATAGAAAATAGAAGGAAATTCAATGATGGTTTTACTGATTTAATGAGTGTGATCTGGGGAGGTCAAAGTGTGTTGACCCTCCTTACCATTTTGAGATTTTATCGAATTTTTAAATGGTTCCTATATCCGTGAAAATGGTGGAAAACAAATACATTGACCCCTCCGCCACTGGTATTTAGGGACTCCCTGTGAAATTTACATTGCCCCCGCCCTCACCATTCTGCTAAAAATCCGGAATCTGCGTATGATTTTTTTCAAAATTACAAACTCACTACTGAATTGTTAAAAAAAAACTCCGACTGCCAAAATTTTGAAATTCTAGGGAGGAGCTTATACGGTTATTCACTTGAGATTATAAACAGATTCACATGTATCTGTGTTTAGACACATTCAACAGCCTAGTAACGGTATATCTTTAGAACACTGTACCATGACTGACATATAAAGAAAACAGCTTTTGTGCATTAGCCACTCCTACGTAACTATTTGCACCGGCAGGAAGTTTTCGGACTTTAAAACAAATGTTTAGGATATGATATTGACCGGGATGTTTTATATGTTTTCTTCAGGTGCCGAAGCAAACTCCAGGACAGCATTTCCCTACATATATTGGGGTTGGTGGACATACATATTTACCAGCAGTGGGACCGCATATTGCAGCTCGGACAGCAGAGTCAATGTTTGCAATAATCCGGACACGTCAACAATGGTGTACAATTACACGGCATGTGCCACTGTTCAAGCATACTCAGGTATTCTTTTTAAGGAACCCATGTTCATATATTGATTATGTACATGAAACTGAGTAGAATCATTGTTCTCCCTCAAGTAAAGTTTCGTCTAACAAAAAATTGCTCAAAAATTCAATTTTAATTGTTTTTCCTCTATCTCACCTGATAAATTTTAGACTTATTATAATTAGAAAAGTATTCTTTATTTATCTTGCAAAAACGCTGTTTTACATACAGGAGCAATACCTGTTAGTGTTGTGTCGTCTGATAAATTTATGCAAAGAATGTAATCGTACATGTAATGGCAAGTATCAACATATATGAGATTTATTTTGTAATTAATTTATACTGGTCGGTATGACCAGTGACAATGACATTACCGCGAGTCTAAAATTTTGTCAACCATGTAAATAATTGCATCAATAATAAACGGTTATAAAGTTATTTAAGTGTGATGAGTAATAAACAGAAATGCCGACGCTAACAGAAGTTGCAGCTTTGCACATGTCTTTGGATATTGTTATTAGACGGGCATTCGCGGTATTAGTATATCGCGGTTTAAGGTATACAATATATATATATATGTATTGTAACATGTTTCATATGAAACGACTTATTGCTTTCAGTATATACAGAAAAAACGACTACGTTTACCTAATGGTATTCCTTAATAAAATATGCGGTTTATGTTTTGTGTTAATTTTGTTTAAGACTTTTGTTTCAATTCTATTTAAGCCGGAGGTCAGCTATTGTGCATGTGGATAACAAGTGACTCCAGCTACACGTATATGACCGTGTATAACACGGACGGTTCAACAGACGAGAGTACCACTTACAGGTTCACTTGCTATGTACGTACTATACTCACTTTAACTATTTTCATTTCGGAACGGAATTGATAGATAGTTATGACAAATTAAACTTATTGTAAAATAACATTTGATTGATGCGTTTTTTTTTATATCTTATAGTTTTCAGTATTTATATCTTAACTCCAAGGGGATGTATAGTCTTGTGTACAGGGAGCGTCATACCCAGTACATCTAAATATTTCACATAACTTCTATGTAAATCAATGATCCAAATGGCCGTAAGTCTCCCTCGCAGATAACGAGGCTCCCTTTCATAGTCGGTTCATGACTGTTTATAATATATTATGTAGAAAGTATAAGAGAATGATTAGTTTTTCTTAAATTATTTTATTTCATCAATTTCTCATAATATAACAGGAATCTTCCAGACGTTTCAGATTCAGAGAACATATTTACTGTAACAAATTTAATAATTATATTCTAATTTAATTCAACATCATTTTTACCACACTCGCTTTTAAGACGTCAACATCATATATTTTACGTATAGCATGTCGCAGCGCGAGGATGTTGGTATAGAATAAAATTTCTGTGCCCTGTAAAAAATAGAAATCAATGTTTGATATGGCCCTGTAAAAATGGAAATCAATGATGTCTGATATGGCCCTGTAAAAATGGAAATCAATGTCTGATATGGCCCTGTAGGAATGGAAATCAATGTCTGATTTGAAAGAAACAGAGGCATACATTTGTTTACTATTTTATGGTTTGTTGCATTTAATAGCGAAAAGTGGCTCAATCCATAATGCTCTCAAAAAGCGTCAACAGTGCATATCTTCACAAACCTCAACCTTTTATATGTGTTTTATATGTGTTTCAGGTGATAGCAAAAAGTGGTACAACACTTTACACTACACAATACCTCAAGTAATATCCATCTTCGTAAACATCAACTATATCAAATATATGTTTCAGGTGATAGCAAAAATGGGTACAAGCCTTTATCCTACACAATACCCGCAGCAATGTCTATCTTCACAAACATCAACTATACCAAATATATGTTTCAGGTGATAGCAAAAAGTGGTACAAGTCTTTATCCTACACAATACCCGCAGCAATGTCTATCTTCACAAACATCAACTATACCAAATATATGTTTCAGGTGATAGCAAAAACTGGTACAACCATTTACGCTACACAATACCCCCGGCAGTGTCTATCTTCACAAACATCAACCAGTGTGACATCTCCTGGGGCAGCCATTGTTTACACAAAAACAG
This sequence comes from Panopea generosa, assembly GCA_029582155.1. Lineage (NCBI taxonomy): Eukaryota > Metazoa > Mollusca > Bivalvia > Adapedonta > Hiatellidae > Panopea > Panopea generosa. Next base: position 4,110,693 of record CM055896.1, on the reverse strand, counting down.
GTAAATAAAAAAAAAATTCCCAGCTATTGATCACATTTAAAATAAAGGCGAACATTAAGATAACATTTGGTCGTTCTATTTCGATCAAAATTGGTT